>VDFB02353493.1:132629155-132740189 GCA_007258455.2 Sequoia sempervirens
GTCTAGTTTCACAATAGGATACCCATAGCCTGAAAGTAGCCCCATGTTGCACAAGATTGTCAAGTTTTCAACTTGGCTTCGGGTGCAAATCCCTATGACAACTATTAGAGTTAGAAAAATTGAATTTATTTTCCCTCCCAAAAGAGGGTGTGGGATTTTGGGTGGATATATCTTGTCAATATTTTATTTTAGGATTCATTCATCTCATGTCATTTTATCTTCCTAAGCATATTTTGTTCAAACTTCTTATATAGATGAAAACCCATAGGATATTTTCAACTGATGGACGAAAACCCATAGATTTCTCAAATCAAAGGACAAAAACCCTTTGGTTCTTGAGGGAAATTTCACATAGAGATTACATTGGAGAGCTCCAATATTTATAGTTTATACATCTTCTCAAATTGTGTGTTTGTTGTTGTAGATTGCGAGTGTGGTTAGTGTTGATGGGGTACAATTTATGGTTTTAATTTGTTGTTATTTATTTTGTTATATTACATGATTTTTTTTTTGTTGGTGTTGTTGCTCCCAATAATTTTCATTGGTTAGGAATAACATTTTTCTTTGGTGAAGTTTGGTGATTTTTTAGTGGTTTTTCAATAGTGTGTGGTGTCGACAAGGTGTGAGATAAGCAATCTTTATTCTAGATTTGTTTGGTGCTATAAAGAATGTTATAATAGTCTATTTTTCTATATAAATCCATCATTTTATATCAAATCAGTTGTTGGATTTATTGCCTCAAAGTTGCACAAATTTGGTGTTGATTGATTATTCAGTATATTTTTGGGTCAAATAATGTGGAATCTTTAAGGGGATTTCGAATTGTTTGGAGAAGTAAATTCATAAGGGTTTAAAATATAAAATTTTCTCATATTTTCTTTAACTTACTATATCTTAAAAATTAAATTCTTTGGGACATTATAGTGGTATCAAAACAATGGTCTTGTCAACATGTAGGGGTTTAATTTAATTAATGTTTCCTAGTGATAGGGAAATTGTGTATTTAAGGTGAGAGAAAAGGAAATTATCAGTTGTGAACTCTGATTTAGAAAAATAAATAATGTTTGAAGAAGAAAGAGATAAATTTATTACAAATGTAGACAAATTGACAATTATCATGGAGAAAATGTGATCTTAATAGAATAAGAAAAGCTTGAAAATCACTCCAGGAGAAGGAAGCACTTTAGCATGAAAAAGAAAATTGTCTAGTTCTATTCCCAAGACTTTAAAGCCTATGTTTCTACCAAGAAAATAGGACATTGAAGTTATTGAAGATGATTACCAAGATTATCTTAATAGATACTATCAAATATATCAAGGAAAATCTCAAGATTTTAAAAACATAGTTTATTTTATAATTTTAATGAGCATCATTGGGAAGAAGGCCCCTAATAGAAGATTTTCTCAGAATCACAAAGAGGATGAAAATAAGTTGTTATATCATAAGGTTTCTAAACTGAATGCTCCAACCTTTGATGGTAGTGGTAAGTTTTCTACCAATGCTTGGTTACCAAAAATGCAAAAATTATTTACACTTAACCCTATGGAAGAAGAAGTTGTACTATAATTTGCCACACTTAATTTGGAGGGTTTTGCTTATGACTGGTGGCATCATGGGTTAATTACTTAAGGTCATGAATCAATACAAATATTTGATAGTTAGGATGATTATTTTAGGGAGCTTACAAGAATCAAATGACATGGTTAAGAATCACAAAAATTAGAGATACATGCAAAAACTTATAAGCTTGGAAGTAGAAAATGATGATCTGAGTTTAACTAATAATAAAATAAACCAAAAGAAAAATACGATGATGAGACCTACACCATTTGAAAATGTTCATTGAACTAGCTATCCAACAATATCTATTTTTCCTAATTTTGACATTGTATGCCCAAGTTATAATGCTAAAAGAAAAGAATAGATCCTTTAGGGAAAATGGGGACTAAGAGGGGGCTTAGGGTTAACTATATAATGGTGACATCATGTTGAAATTAGCATGAAATTAGTGAATACATCATGAATATTCTCTCTACCTACAAAAAAATTAATGTCAGGAAAAGAAAGAAAATCACTAAATTATTCTTTATTATCTATCGAAATATTTGAGCTTGATAGAATATTTGGTATTTAAGCATAGGGATGTTGGAATTTAGGAAAATTATCAGAAAGTGTGTGTTAGTGTTCAATGGTGTAACTCATGGGGAGTGTTGTGTCATCGAACAATGTGAAAGGCTTTGTCGTCGAAAAGTGTAAAAGGCATTGTTTCCAATAGAGGAACTATCGAGTGGTGAATACAAGAGCCACCATCGATTATTGGTGTTGCTATTGATTTTAATTTCAAAGTACCTCAAGCATCAAATGTATTCTTCAAGGATATATTCAAATTGTATGAATTTCCTAAGAACATTATTAGTGATAGAGATGGTAGTATTCTTAATTTTTTTGCAAGAATAATTTCATTTGAAAAGCACATAGATTACTGCTAGCACTAATTACCATCCGGGTACTTGATAAACTATGTTTGAAATCAATAAAATGCATGAATCAAATGGATACACTTGGGTGAATATTCTTAAAACACGTCGCATATTATGTCCATTGGTATGTCACCATTTAGATCTTATTGCTTTGAGATAGTAGAGTTCCTACAAGTTGCCTAATTGATCAAAGTTGAGAAGTCCTAAGAGAACTCAAAGATAATTTGTAGCGAGCACAAAATCAACAAAAGATTTACACAGATTAGAAGAGGACAAAACAAATTTTGAGGCACGACATTTGGTTTTATTGAGATTAAATCCATATAGGTAGAATTACATTAAGAAGAAGGTTTCTAAGAAGCTCAAACCTCACTACTATGGGCCCTATAGGATTGTGAGGAAGGTTGGTGAAGTGGCCTATGAATTAGAGCTTTCACAAAACAATAGGATCCATAATGTTTCTCATGTGTCATGATTAAAGAGGGTTCTTGGACAACATATTTTTCCTTTAGAGGAGCTACCACACTTAGATGATGAGGATAAGCTAATTTTGATGCTAGAAGAAGTGATGGACACTAGAGTAAGGAACTTGAGAAGTAGAACTATCATAAAACATCTCATCAAATGGAAAAACTTACCAATTAAAGATTATACTTGGGAAGGATCAAAAATAATTGATCATCCCAATTTACATTTCTTGAGGACAATCAATCTTATGGAGGTAGGAGTTGTCATGTCCCATTTCTAAAAATAGTAAGTTTGGGAGTTTTAATTAACCTGGATCTTATTTCTCATGGGTTAATAGGAAAGATCGTAGGGGAAATAATTTATTTAAAATTTAATTTTATCCTAACTATTCAATCCTACAAGATAATTATTTATATTAAATTTAATATCACCAACTATAGGGGTGTTGGAAATTTCTAGAAGCATTTGACACCTTTTTATAGAGCATCCATGGTAACAGTCAACTCACTATGTTTGGCTGACAATTTCGATGTGGTTAGAGTTGGAAATTTTGAATTCATTTTCCCTCCCAAAAGACGATGTGGGATTTTGGACAGAGATATCTTTCAAATATTCTATTTTGGAATTCATTCATCTCATGTCATTTTATCTTCTTGAGTATTTGTGGTCAAACTTCTTCTATGGAAAAAAAGTAATAGGAGATTTGCAATCGATGGAAAAAAACCCATAGGTTGATGGAATCAGAGGATGAAAACCCTTTGATTCTTGAGGTAAATTTCACATGGGGATTGCATTAGAGCTCCAATATTTTCATTTTATACAACTTTTCAAACTATGTGTTTGTTGTTGCAGATTACGAGTAGGATTGGTGTTGAGTAGGCACAATTTTTGGTTTCATCTTGTTGTTATTTGGTTTGCTATTGTAGGAGTCTTTTTGTTGTGGTTTTTGTTTTTGATCATTTCTAGTTGTTGGGAACATCCATTTTTGTTGTGGTGAAGTTTGGTGATTTTTCAATGATCTTTTGATAGTGTGTGTTGTTAACAGGGTGTGAGATAAGCACTATTTGTTCCAGATCCAAGTAAATGTTGTTATAAGGAATGTCATAATAGTATATTTTTCTATAGAAATAAGTCATTTTACATTAAATAAGTTGATGGAGTTCTTCTATTAATGTTGTACAAATTTTGTGTCGATTAATTGTTCTTATTATGTTTTTTCAAGTGAAATATTGTAGAATCTTTGAGGGAATTTCAAATTGTTTAGAGAAGTAAATTCATAAGGGTTTGAAATATAAAATTTGGCTTAGATTTAATGTACCTTACTGTATCTTAATTTTTTTTGTTTCTTTGAGACATTACAAATAATTAAAAAAATTATTTTAAAAGGAAAATCTTTAAATCTAAAGAAATCAAGAGTGGAACTTATTATGGTAGTACCTATTATTGAGTAAAAATCATATCATAGTACTACGTATCACTAGTAGGTCACGTAGACTTTATCAAATGAATAATATATGTAACCAAAAGTCTCACATTTATCAAGTTTAATTAACTATTGATGTAAGTGCAAAACAACATTTATGGAGAGAAATAAAGGAAGATTATGCAAAAAAACATAGTAGAAAAAATACACTTTATAATCATGTATCATTGATCCATTAAAAATAATGAATGAAACTTTAGTGTAAAAGAGTTGAGAATAAGGCATTAAATTCATTTCCATTGTACACAAACTAATCAAATACTACATAAATGTTTATTATTGCTAATTCTAACAATACTAATATTAAAAAACATTATCGAAACTTTAGGAGAAGAAAAACAAATTTATGTAATTGATCTAGTGAGTGACAATTCTTGTTTGGATTGATTATTGTAGACACTCAAATTATCAATTTCTACTATTAATCAAATAAAGCAATTTATTTAATTAAAAACCTAAAGTCCTCTCATTTGATTTATTAAATCAAATTATTTAAAACAAATGTCATAAACCCCCTAATCACTTCAAATTGATTAATTATGGATTAATTAACCCCTAATCCTCATTACCCATTCTCTAGCTTTTTAGTCAACCTTGGTCAAACTAAACCCATGGTCAACTAACCAAGTTGCACGTGAAATTCATTTCTCTTAATTATCTAATTACCTTATTTATCCTCACAATGGCATATTCCTAGGAATATTCCTCCCAACCACCTCATCATTCAATTTCCCTCCAAAATCCTCTTACACACCCATAAATACCTCTTACAAAGACATTTACTTCCTCTTACATGCCATCTTGTCTCTCACAAGGGAATTAACCTCTCTTACCTCCTCACTCACATTCTCTTACACTCTCAAGCATATGCATTCAATCCTCTTACATCCTCTTAACTATGCACATTCCCCAAAATGTGCTCTACCTTCATCCATTAGCCTTGTGACAAGTGTCACATTCCTATTGGCTCTCCTTTTAATCTCACATTCACCAATTTCACTCATTCTTGAACCCTTCACTCCTATAAGTAGAAGCCACTTCTACTTGAAATGGATCCACAACTTGAAGCATTGTTACTCTACTAAGTTCATTGCCCAATCACTTGTGTTTTCATCACATTTTAGCTTAGATTTCATACTCTCTTTACATCAAAGTCATCTTCACATCAAGGGATCAAAAGCTTATCATAAGGGATTGGGAAAGGGATACTTTCCACATCAAAGTAGCACCAATCCCCCTATGGAATGATGGTTTGAGTAGTTTATAAATAGATTTCATGTTCATTTCGCTTGTAGTTTCATGTTAGTTTGATAATGTTGTCATTTCCTTTACATTTCTCAACAATTTCATGGGGAAAGCTTTTATTTCATTTGTTTAATATTGACTAATATGCTCATATTTTTCAATCTTTGATAAGTACAGGTTTAGAATTCACATTTTGGTGCCCACCATGTTCAATGCTTTGATGGAGCTTGTATGTTGCATCTTTTAGAGTTTGCAAATTCTCTAGTTTTAGCTTATACATCTTACTCATAGCTTCAGTTTTAGCTAAAACCCAATTGATCATTCGGTTTCATGCATTAGATAGGAATATACAGGATTGGTTTATGTCGATTAATGCATTAGATATTAACACAAAGTCTCTATTTTTGTTTAACACTGATTAATGCATTCGATTGGAATATAAAGTATTTATTTATGTTCATAAGATTAATGCATTGGATAGATTCTATTCATACTATCTTCAAGCTTTGGGTGCTCAGTTATTTTTTACTGTTTAATATCGATTAATGCATTAGATTAGAATGTAAAATCTTTGTTTCTGTTCATTATAAACTTCAAAGTTTTGGGCGCTAAGTTACTCTTACTCTCATTGTGGAAATCATTTGTTGGGTGACAACTTTCTTCAGGTGGGTGACATATTTCTTCGTGTGAGTAGCTCTATAAATTATTTTTCTTTAAGAAAATTAGGAAAATAGGATAGCATAGATAGATTAAAAAATCATAGATAAAAACTAGCGACTAGGGGGTACAAAATCCATGAATGCATAGTTAATGCATTAAACTAGCGGTTAGAGGAGAAGTTGCTTGTGTTGGATGGCTAGCATGCTCATTGTTCTTTGTTTATTTAATATCGATTAATGCATTAAATGGAAATGTAAAGTCTTTGTTTTTGTATTCATGAAAACTTCAAGCTTTGGGGTGCTTAGTTATTTTTACTCTTACTGTGGAATGCATTAGATAGGAATGAGAAGTCTTTGTTTTTGTTCATACTAACTTCAAATCTTTGGGTGTTGTGTTACTCTTATTCTTACTATGGAAATCTTTGATGAAATGGCATCTTTCTTAAGGCGGGATTTTTTATTTTTTTACTGTGGAGATCTTTGTTGCAACGACATCTTTCTTGAGGTGACATCTTTCTTACAGTGACAAAATTATTGAATGCATAGTTAATGCATTCAATACCACCCAATTCAAGGAAAAAGGCATTGGAAGTGTTAGATGGCTACATGTGCTTTAATATCAATTAATGCATTAGATAAGAATATAATGTCATTGTTTATGTTTAATATGGATTAATGTATTAGATGGGAATGTAAAGTCTTTATTTATGTTCATATTAGCTTCAAACTTTGGGTGTTGGTCTTTATTGATTAATGCAATAGATACGAATGTAAACTCTCTTTTTTTGTTCATAAAAACTTTAAAGCTTTGGGTACTCTGTTACTTTTACCCTTATTGTGGAAATCTTTGTTGGAGTGACATCTATCTTGAGGTGGGCTTTTTATTTTATTTTTTGGTTGAAATAGTGAGTTTCTTCATGGAAGGGACTCATTAAATCAATCTCAGTCAAGGGATTTTGTTATTTAATCAACCCCAATCCCATCACAGAATTTTATAATTTGTGCTCTGTTTGAAATCTCTATTTTGTTAAATCTATGTTTATGCATTTTAACTTTGTTTGGCAAGCCAATTCTCTTTATTGCACTCCAAAGGATAGTTGTAGCAAGGTGAAAAAAATTTAGAAACATAACAAGTAGATTTAAGTTGGAAAAGTGGGCATTGGAATTGAAAAAATAATTTTTAAATGCTCATTGTAATAGCTTAGGGCATACTTTGCTACTTTCATTTTATGTTTTAGGTCAACTAGCTTTATTTTGTGTTTAAAATTAATCATTGATTTGACTTTTTTCAAATTGGTTAAAATTGAACTTAGAAATTTACTAGACATTGCTTTATGAGATAAAATTGAACAAAACAACTCACACTCAGTTTGGTGCTTAAAATAAACTTACCTTTGCTTTGAGGGTTAAAATTAACAAGTGTTTTCCATGTCTTGTGGTTTTCATTTTCTTCATTGAATGTGTATGCTCTTCTCTTGTGCCACTCAACGATCGTCAGAATCAAAGGCATTCCTTTTACATTTTGTATAACCACCCAAATGTTTTGATTTGGATTTCAAATGAACCCCATGCTAGTGTGATGAAAATGCATTGTGAATGCTCTCTTCTCGTGTCATGTGACCTAGGAGATAGAACAACAAACTTGCTTCCTTGATTTTGTATACCTTTAGAGGGTCGGCCACCTCGCTTCAAAAGGTGGGAATGACCCAAGCGGTAACAAGCTAAAGCCAAGCTATTTCAAATTGCTATATAAATATGTGTTTGTGATGAAAGTCATAGTAACAGGTGTGAATGTGTCATACCGACAAGTGTCACCCTTAGTATCCATATGATACATTAAAATATCTTCTTAGGAAGAGATTGGGAGGCCTCTTGATTAGAATAATCTTGACCTAATCTTGTCACATGTATAGCCACCTTGAATTAAATCCCTTACTAAGAACCAATTATTTAGAAGCCAAAAACCTTTATGCTTGTTGGTGCAAGAACAGTCGTTTTGAAACTGCCCCATATTCCACTATTATAGTTGAAACAAAAAAATCATTTGAGGTTTGATATTTCGTGCATTCGAGAAGTGTGTGTCATGTAAGGGAGAGCCAGTGCCACCAAATCTCTAGTTGTTCGCTTTGTCTTAGTGTTTGGAGAAATCTGAGTGGGGACTCAGCAAGTAGTATCTCTTCAACCTAGATTTGTGCATTTTGCAAGTCAGTTGAACACATTGCTTGGTTCCAAAACATTGAAACAAACATTTAACAATCACCAAAATTTCAAACCCTTTGAAAATAGTGAATACCTTTGAAGAGTCTAATTATTAATGTTTGTCCCTAAGGATCTCATATTTAGAGGCTTCTAAATACTTGGGCTCATATCTCAATTCACTCTCTTCAAAGTCAACCTAGGGAAACTATGGCCTTGGCTCTTTGACTTTCACATAATGGACCTTGTGGAATGAAAAGGAGCCAAGACATAGACATTTAGTTTGAAATTCAAGCAAGAAAAGTTGATGTGGTAAAAATAATTCATTAATCAAGATTAACTCAAATTGAACCCCGCACATGTGCTTGTCTGTCTTTTGGTCATATGATTTTCCATGCAAACATTGTTCTTTTTTTTTGAAGTGATCTTAGGAAAAAACATGTTCTTCACTACCTTGGTCTTGTAAACAAGTCCTTTCTAGGTTCATTTAGCATCAAAATCAATCATTTCATCCATTCAAAACATTTATCATCCCATCCCACAAACAAATTTTAGAGCTTTGGAATCGTCATTATGCTAGAATTGGATAAATCATTTAAATCAAATTAAAATCACCTTGTTTAGTTAGGTGTGTGGGAATGCATCCTTTGAACAAGTTTATCCAAATATCACAAGTCCATCTTGGGATTTACAAGTTCATTATCCAAAATCCAAACATCAAAATCAAACCCTAAGTCTAGTACTGACCAAAGTTCCTAAAAGTTTAGACACCCATATCACTCACCCTTTCATCTTTCATCTCATCATTGGTCCTAAATTCCTTAGAGGTCAACAAGGTAAAAACATAAGAAGAACATGGAATATAAACTTGATTCATACATCATGAGTGATCTAAATCAACAAAACTATCAAACCCTTACAATACCAATTGATTATCAAAACTCACATTTATACAATTCACACATGGGATCATTATATCCTAAAAACCTCAATGATATAAAAAATGTGAGTATGTCCAACATAAGTTTTGGAACACCCTTCCCTATGGTAGATTTAAATCAAAGTCAAGACCTACAAATCTATCAACCATACGATCAATACATGAGTATTTAAAATAACATTATCCCATCAAATCAATACATGCCAAATGTGAATATAACAAGTGAAAAATTATCAAAAATGAACATATCAAATCCTCACTTGGTGAACTATGGGATAGATACATTTGCTAATTAGACCAATGTTGTTCAAAATCCAAGCAATATATTGACAACTCAATGTATTGATCCAAGTCAGGGTAACACCATACAAAATTAAGGTTACCTAAATTAAAGCAATATGATTTCGAACCACAATGACATTCAACTCCAACCCATAAAGAAAAATCTAAATATCCTCTCAAATCATAACATTGTCCAAAATTAATTTTTGCATGATCCCATACAAATACCACAAGTGTATATTCAAAATATGCTTGACCAACAACCAAATCAACTTTATCAAGGGGGTCAAAATCAAAATCAAGATCAAATTTTGCGACATTAAATTGCTTCACTTACCAAAATGGTTGATTCATTGCACTAAGATACATCTCCATCCCAAAACTGACACACTGCCCCCTCTTGGGTTAAACCATGTCATCAAAACATTGAGTTGTCTCCACAAACTCATCAAGAAGAATATCCCCAATGTCAAGAGGTTGGATATCAAGATCAACAACATAAAGAATGAGCCCAATCACCACATCTCCAAAATCAATTACCACAAGGTCAATTTCAACAAGTACAAATCTCACAAGGTAAAAAACATGAATACACTCCTTTGGGAGAGCCAATTGAATCAACATTGAAAAAGATAGTTAATGCAAAACTCATCACTCTTCCAAAAGTAAGTGATTTCAAATCTATCATAAACTTCCCTTGGAATAAAGGTAGAGCTTATTGTGAGTATCATAGAGAAAATCTTCATAAAACATCAAATTGTATTTGACTCAAAAATCTCATCCAAGACCTTCTTGATCAAAGAAAAATAATTGTTGAGTACAATGATCAAGATTCTACCACTAGTGATAGCAGTGACAATCTCTCCACCACAATTGTTGAAAACAATAATCAAGATATATCCATTGTTGAGCACCTTGAAGATGTTTCTACCTCATCCAGCAATCAAACCAACATACATCAAAAGTCACTTTTTAATCATGATCAAAAGCCATCAACAATATCCCACAATGATCTATTTCAAGAAATGTTAACATCATTTGATCCTATGGTTGAAAACATTGAAATATCTCCACCAAATTTTTTTAGGAAAATGATCAAGATTCGTCCACCAATGATCATTTTTATAAGGTCTCTACATCATCCAATGAGTTAGAAGACATATCTCAAGAATTTATTCTAAAGCATGATCAACATATTTCACCAAAGTCTAGCAATGATCTTTTTCAAGACATATTGGCATCCTTTGACCTCATGGTCATAGATATTGAAGGAATCTTCAACTCAATACTTGATCCACATCCACTTAAAGATCAAGAAGATATTGAGCCACTTCCCATTCCTAATGAAGATATCCAAAAAACCTTTGTAAGCAATCCATCCTTTGAAATTGATCCATGTCAAGAACTTGATCCAAAGAACGTAAAAAGAAATTTCAAAATTGATCAATATCAAGAATTTGTATCTCCAAGATGCTACAATGATCTAATGGAAACTCTCCAATCTATACAAGATGTCGCAAATGATGATCATATCCATATAGTACATACTCCTCCATCTACCCATGAGATGCTTTATTTGGATGGACATGTAGATGATCTTCATTCAAAACAAGATTCCTTTACTCCTAACATTATTACACAAAAAGAGCAGGTTATTGATTCCTATAGTCAGGCCAAGTTGTCAACATCAAGATCAGATATATCCTAAATTCATATTGAGAACATCATGTATGAAGATATCCAACATTATCCACTCAAGGAAATAGGTCAAACCAAACAAGATATTCTAGAGACAATAGAGCAACAAATTCAAATAGCATCATATGTAGTGGTCATTTATCAAAGAATTCTTGCTATATAGGACATCTCAAAATAGGAAGAATCAAAGCATGAGGGTACTATTTACACAATACCGGGGGAAATTACATCTCAAGCAAATGTCAACATAGGGATCACAAAGAATCTTTATGATGAAACCAATGCCAATACTACAACTAGCCACGTCACGAATCTTCATCCACCCATCACCCCATCCACAAATTGGGACAAACATCAAAAGAAAGATTTGAATCAAAGCACGAAGAATGTTATCAAAGAAAAAGAAGTTGTGAAGAATAATGGACAAACCAAATACACATGGATACCAAAAAATACAAAGAAAGATTATCCCTATCAAACTCCATTAGTCAAATAAACTATGGGGAAAAATTAAAAAAGGGAAAAGTATCCATCAAAGACATCCAAAAATGAAAAAGCAAGCTTCTCAAGCAACATACAAATTATATCAAGAAGTTAGTCCAAATTCTACAGAGACTTTTGTATCCACCCACCATTGCTCATCTTCCCAAGTTTGGAGATTCAAAGGTTCCAAACTATCAACCAATCCATCTTTTATTCCTAAACATACTCCACCATCCACTCCTCCATGCATGACATCCAATTCTCACATTGACCATGTATTGGCAACCACCCTTCATCATAAGGATTCAAAAGGGACTCTATCACGATGTGTGCACAAAGATAGAGTTAACTCTGGTCTCAACAAAGTAGATAAAGAATCTTAAAAGTTGTATTCAAGTGCACATATCTTGGAAAAGAAACTTCTTCAAGCAGGATATCAATGGAACACTATGATAGAAGCATCTACATCGACACTACCATGTGGTTTAGCGTGAGCATAAATATTTCATAAAATAACCAAAAAAATCAAAAAATCATGAAAATAGTAAAGATAAAAAATCATCTTCTAGTGAAAACCACTATGGTGGGGCTTTGGACAAGTACTATGATGAAAACCTAAAAAACAGGCATCATGTGTAGAACTGATCATCTAAGTATGCCAATTTGGGTGGAAGCATCTTATCTCATGCATAATAAACTCCAACATTCCATTTATCTTATCCATAATCAAACCATTCATCCATGAACCGTTTATCCAATCCATTTTCATCCATCTACATCCATCTTCCAAATTATCTTGGTCTTGACAAAGTGTGGTGTACACTTTACACTTGCTTATGGTAAACATCTTGACATGAGTCATTTTCATTGATCCTATCCTACCCAACATTATATAATCCATGAAGCACTATCCAAATTAGCATTCTTTATTTGAACACTTTATCTTATCACAAGATCATCCATATCCATCCATCCATACATCTATCCAAGCATCCATCCATGGCATTTCATACATTACTAGACATTGGGAAAAATATTTACATCTTTCTTTAGGAATAAATCTTGATCTATATCTTCCAACTTATGTGGTGATCTGAATATTGGCAAACATCAAATCAAATTGGTCAAAGCATTTGTGAGCAAAAAAAAAAATCCAAATCACAAACCCATGGCATATTTTGACAAGAATATGTTCCTTATCAAGCATTATCTTTCATCGAACATCAATCCAAACAATCAATATCAGTTACATCTAACGTGTACTTCAACATCACATCAAATCATTCAAAACAACTTTTGTTCCAAGTTGAGCTTCAAAATCTTGATCAATCAAATTCAATCAATCCATCATCATCTTGGAATATCATTCCCAGTCCTTGTGTTGCTTAACACTATCCTTGCATTGTTGTGTATCCTCAACAATGTTATCATCATCAATCCATCAATCAGATCGATCAAACCTAGCTTGGTTTTCAACAAGATCCCAAATAGATCACTAATATCATCACACAAATCCATATCCAAATCATCAAAATCACATGAAAATAAAAAAACATTCAAAATATATCAAAATCCAAAAACACTCATAAAAATAGAAAACATCAAAAACATGGTTATCGAACTATGTTGTCTCTAAGCTTAAACGTAGGCAAGGCCAATCTTTGATCAGCTCCCGAGACACAACAAAACATTGGAAATTTTGAAAATCAAAACATTCGTAAAACATTTTGAAAATCCTAAAACAGCCTCAAAACATTTCAAATACCAAAAACACTCAAAAAACCCAAAATCGTCCATCCCATTTCATGTTCCCTGCAATAGACATCCACTCACAATAAATCGATCGTCACCTTCAACCTTTGGCAAAACAAATGGAAACAAGTATAGAAAATTTAAAAGTGTAAACTCAAACACAAAGGTCTTAAGTCTAGGACAGTAGGTAAACAATTTGGTTAACTCTTGGTCTCAATAGCCCATCATCTCGTTAGTCTCAACATCATCTGACAAATCATGTCCTAGGGTGCATCCTTCCTACAATGGACATCAAAATCAAACATCACTGTAGTTTAGTCTTGGCTAGAGGTATGAAGATCATTAGCTTGTTTGTTTACTTGATCTTTTCTTATGATTTATCTTATTGCACCTATTCCCATGACCTCTCAATGATGTCTATCTAAAATATTTAGAGAGAAAGGACTAGGGAATTTATCATTATCTTTTTTCTATTGTGCTTGTTGGATATTTTTGTAATATAACCTTGGCGATACTCACTTTGTTAGGTGTGTAGGGAGGATGTTTTGGATGTCTTGTTGACTATTACATTGGGAGGTTTTTCCTTTCTATGTTTTGGTTCGAGGTGTTTGAAATGTCTGAAGTACATCCTAACAAGGTTTTGTATGTTGAGTGTGAACAAGGATACTCCTATCTATTTGCTGAGTCAAAATCCATCACACTAGATACCACACCATCCTGGTTGTTTGTACCTTGATGCATCATATCTACGTGTGTTATCAAACATAAGAAAAGTTGTGTCATTTGTGTCCCAATCCCTCGATAAGAAATCATCATCACTCATCATCATATCTAATAAAGTCTCAACATCTCATGGACTTGTTAGACTTTTACATCTTCTCAAAGTCAAGGGTTGATCCTTCTCATTCTTCTATCCTCTTTCATGCTAACATGGTATCATGACATTCACAAAAAATCTATCATGCATCCCATCAACATCTTGCATAATCCATGCATCACATCATCATTTAAGTTGTTTAGGATAATATAGATTTGTTATTCTAAGCATCTTAACCCATCTCATTTGCATCATCATCATAATATAGATTTGTTAGTCTAACCTTTTTCATTTCACCATCTTGAACCTCTTTTCGCAAGCTCGACCCAAAAATTGGAATTTTCACCTTATCTCTAGAGGGGGCAATGTACCAGTGTACTTCTTTCCGCTAAGACAACAATGGGGCATCTAAAAAAAACAATTTTTTTTTTAATTTTGATCTTGGTAGCATTAGTCTTTGAACCAACGCAAATGGTACGTTTCTTCAAAGAGGGGCAAAATGTAGACACTCAAATTATCAATTTCTACTATTAATCAAATAAAGCAATTTATTAAATTAATTCACTAATGTTCATCATGTTTAATTAAATAAATCAATTTACTTAATTAAAACTCTAAAGTCCTCTCATTTGATTTAATAAATCAAATTATTTAAATCAAATGTCATAAACCCTCTAATCCCTTCAAATTGATTAATTCTGAATTAACTCCTACTCCTCGTTACCCATTCTCTAGCTTTTTACTCAACTTTGGTCAAACTAAACCCATGGTCAACTAACCAAGTTGCACATGAAATTCATTTTTTTTAATTATTTAATTACCTTATTTATCCTCACAATGGCATATTCCTAGGAATATTCCTCTCAACCACCTCCTCATTCAATTTCCCTCTAAAAGTCTCTTACACACCCATAAATACCTCTTACAAAAGCATTTACTCCCTCTTACATGTCAGCTTGTCTTTTACAAAGGCATTGATCTCTCTTGCATTCTCACCCACATTCTCTTACACTCTCAAGCATATGCATTCAATCCTCTTACATCCTCTTAACTATGCACATTCCCCAAAATGTGCTCCACCTTCATCCATTAGCCTTGTGACAAATGTCGCATTCCTATTAGCTCTCCTTTTAAACCCACATTCACCAATTTCACTCATTCTTGAACCCTTCACTCCTATAAGTAGAAGCCACTTCTACTTGAAATGGATCCACAACTTGAAGCATTGTTACTTTACTAAGTTCATTGCTCAATCACTTGCATTTTCATCACATTTTAGCTTAGATTTCATACTCTCTTTGCACCAAAGTCATTTTCACATCAAGAGATCAAGAGCTTATCATAAGGGATTGGGAAAGGGCTACTTTCCACATCAAAGTAGCACCAATCCCCCCATGGGATGATGGTTTGAGTAGTTTAGAAATAGATTTCATGTTCATTTTGCTTGTAGTTTCATGTTAGTTGATAATGTTTTCATTTCATTTACATTGCTCAACAATTTCATGGGGAAAACTTTTATTTCTTTTGTTTAATATTGGCTGAGGGGCCCATAGTGGAGCACCCTAACTTCGTGTTTCTCAAAATCCTACATGGAATTTCAAATCAGTCCCAATTTTGTACAACATTTTATTTGGCAACTCGTCTGCTTAAAAAAATTAATTTTAGGGTCACCTCATCAAATATGATGCCACATCAACATGCTTTTTGTTAAGGTATTAAAAAATGCTCAAAACAAGTGAGACCGATAGTGGTGCACTAAGTCATGTTTTATTGGTGCGTCGATGTGGCATCACATGATTTGTCAGTTTGTGTACGTTATGGATAAAAAATGTTTCACAATTGGATATTAAGATGCTCTACTATGAGGCCCAATGAGGACTACTTCTATCCCCACTATTGGAGCTCGCTCCACTATGGGCCCCTCTCCCCTAATATCCTCATATTTGTCAATCTTTGATAAGTCCAGGTTTAGCTCTTACAATTACTATTTGTACGAAAAGGATTAATAAGAAATTTAATAACATTATGTGACATTTTATCAAGATTTAGATAATCATATAGTCTTTTGAGACAATTTTATTAATCCATATTTAATGAGGAGTAATTCAAAAGAATATATCCTTCATAAACACAAATAATACATTTAACACTCCTTACATATTGAAATACTCACAAAAATAAAATATTAAAATTTTCTGAAGAGTCAACTCATTCGAACGCCACTTACAATTATTTTATATAAACAATTTCAACTAGAATGCTTTTGTTCAAACGTGGAAGAATTAAAACCACCACTACAACCAGTAGTCCCCTAGACTATTTAATCTCATCAATATAATTAAAATCATTTAATTTCAAGTTTCCGTGTACAAATAAATCTGGATCATTTCTCGAAACACATAACAAGAATTATTACGTGGTATCCAATCTCCACGTCATTCCATATTAGCTCCTTTATCCTATTTTACTTGTACGTCTATAATATTGTCATTTTCTATACCTATAACAAACTAGAATTATGTTGTTATAATTTATGGGATTCAAGTATACATTTTTAATTAATTTTTATTCACTCAAATTTTATGAATACATTTTATATAAATAAGGATGGTTTATATAGTATTAATGCTGTTTATATGCATGGAACCATGATTTTATAGGAAGTCATCTGTTACCTAGTGAATACTTAAATTTTAATAAATTATTCATTTTTATTAACATTCTATTGAACATGTCAAGTGGAAATCATTCGTAGTTTTTTAAATAAATGTAATCTTATTATTTTTAAATGAAAAGTGTGGAGTAAGTAATTTAATAAGAGGTATTAATAAAAATGGTTGTTTTGGATATTTTATTTATCGGATAATAAAAGAACTAAAGTATATGGATTGTTTTTTATGGTGTAAGAATTTATTAAAAAGATTGATATGCATTTTTTTATTTTTCTATGAGTTTTTGTTTCATTTTTTTAATAGAAATTGAGTGTATTTCATAAGTGTTTAATATTTATATTGGAGTTCGTGTAGTTCTTTTTTGTCTTTAACAATAAGAAAAATATAAATATTTTTATCTTCAAATTTATGAATGTTATGATTGAGTATAATCTTTGGCCATCTAATGTTTGCATTGGACTCCCCAAAACTCCTCATCCTTTATAATATGACAAGAGTTTACAACTTTACATTACTTGCGGTTTATGTTCTTGTGTACATTCTAATTTTATTTACAAGTTTCTTCCTTTCTATACTAACACATTACACCTTTATTTTTTATGTATATCTTTAAAACTCTTGCCTCCTTTTATCTCTTGTTATGTGAATAATAGTTTAGAATAACATTTGAATAGAGTAGATAAGAATCGACCTTCTTTGAAGTTTTCTTAAGTGGTGAAACTAGCTTGAGCTTCTTATTGATATATGCTTTGTGCCCATTTCCTAGCCCCAACAATATATGGAAAGCCTGTTGGAACTTCATTCTTGAAGCTCTCACAAATTTATATATTGGGACTTAATTTTTTAAGGAACCTATATCATAACAACTATTTGTTTTCAAGATTTTGATTAAGAAACGTTGAGAATATGATTTTTGAAGCAAAGGATATATACTAATTATTCATAAATGTGATTTTTGGTGAATAATCCATATACTTGCACTCTTTAGAGCTCCCCCATTCACCTAGCATAATTTCCAAGGAACAAATCTTGTGTCTCTCTTCAAATTTTTATGTAGGTATGTAGTCTACAATAACGAATGGTTTTGATTTGAATCTACCTTTTTGCTATACCTACATGCACAACCTCATATACAATGTTAATTCCCCTGCACTTGTCATGTTTTCCAAATAGAGCATCTAGCTATGTATTTCCCTCATACATTTGTAGGCAATGTTATAGATGGTATTTTGAGTTGGAACACATTACAAAATATGAGCTCCACGAGGTTACACTTTTACAAAAGCAAGAGATTTTACATGGACATAAAAAGTGAGTAGATATATGTTGAAGAAGCATATCATCAACATTATAGATATGAAGTAGGAATGGAGCATTGATAACCCTCTACCCAAAAGTTGAAAGAAGAAAATCAATTTGTCTTTGTTATGTATTCCCACTTGCAAGAGGTAAAAGATAAGGATGAAATACCCGGTCATATAAGAGCATGTTTCCAACTCTTGAGGAACACAAAATAATTTCTATGGAAGGCATTCTTAACTTGGGTATTTCAGCACTCCTTGAAAATCCTATTGCTAAAGTATATATATACAAAGGAATCATGTTTTACATATTTTTTGTTTCTAATTATATACATTATAGACCACTATTTTAAGATAAGGAACTCTATCTTAAGGAGGATAATATCTTCAATGAACCCAAATTGTGTCTTTAATTTATGTTGAAGGTTCCATCCTCTTCTTGGATGTAATGAGTAGTAGCTTCAAGATTTTTCCTCCTCTTGAGGAGTTTATATGGTCTAACATATTTGAAGTTGCATCTAAGGATGTGATTACTAAAGGGGAAAGGAATATATGAGCTCTACAAAATCATGTTTCAAGAAAGAGACATTCTTCTTGATTTTTGGTGTTGACTTGAGTTCCACTTATAAATCCCTTCACTTGGATGAATTCTAATGGTTTTGGGGAACAATTTGTACTTCAAGCCAAATCTAGGTGATCCCTTTGTTACTTGTATGTGAGTTGAAGCTATTTAGTGAGGTGCATCTAAATATTCACTATAGTTTTTTGGTCTTCTAAATGATGATGCTTGATGTAGAATATATATGAATAATAATTTAAATCTAAGTATATGTTCTTAGCCTTCTCCACACACTGCCTTTAATTTTTTTTGGAGGTTCCATGTCTACATAATACTACCCACTAATTAAAAGAGGTAGTTATTTCTTCCCACTCATTAATGGTTTCGTGTAGATTAGTAATCAAGATGCTCCCACATTGTGTAAACAACATCATTTCACATTCTAACTTCCATATGAAAGCCCATTTTTTCAAGTCAAATTTGAGTGATAGTTCATAATTCTCTAGTTGAATAAGTAATATGGTTTTCATTATAAAGAACTCATCTATGCACATAAATTAGAATAAAAAATAAGAATTAATAATAATTAAAGATAGCTATTCTAATTTCAATGAAAACCTTTGCCAAAGGACTATATGGATATCCTCCTAGTTTAATGCTCAAATTTGTATTTCTTGTCTAGATAATATCTTCTTACACAAATTAGGATCATGATTGAAAAATGAAGGACTCAATCTCAATTTATAGGATTTTGAGGATATAGATGAATACACTAGGACTTGATCTCAAATTGAGATCTTATCTCATGAAAGGTGGAGTGGATGAGGATAGGTGGTAGCTATTATTAGCTAATTAGCTATTTTAATTATTTAACATATTTTTTATTTATTTTTCTCAAATAGTTAACTAATTTTATTTTATTTTTTCCTTCTCAAAGATTTGATCAACTAGTTAACTAATTGATTTATTTTATTTTATTTATTATGATTTATTTAAACTAATTATGGACAACGAGAACTAGATTTATTTTACTATTATAGATCTATTCGTGAGTTTAAATTAATCAAATAATGAATATTATTTAATCAATTTAATTATAATAAAGTGGATTAAGTATTATTTTATGGATTAATTAATGTGAGATGAATTATTTTAACTAATGGAAGATTATAATAATTGAGATGGAGATAATGGTACAAAATTAGGGTTGGTAAGATTTTAGTGTCTAGATTTCCCCCTCTTTAAAATGACATTGTGATTACAAGAAGCAATGTCATTTAAAAAAAATAGATATAGACACTTAGCGATAGAATATGCCATGAATGTAAAAGATTAATGATTCATTATTAATGTGAGAATCATATATCCTAAAAATAATGTGAGGATTGATTGAGATTGGACATGAAAATGCTTCAATGCTTTGAAATGCTTCAAATTTAGGATTTGATGGATTTAGGATTAACTTGGATGATGGGCTCTCCCCTCAAGGGAATTGGTGGGTTTGAACACAAGTGTGCTCTCAAAATGGATGAAACTAAAATTAGCAAAGGGATGCATATCTATGGATTGGATGGGGATCCAATGGAGTTATTAGATGAGGTTTTCATATTATAGATTATGATGTCAGAAATCAAAATTAAGGAGTATGAGATCTTCCCAAAGTATTTTGAGCATAAGTAGATGATAGGAATATGAAAAGATATTTTGATATGCTTGAAACATTTTTTTATTTTGCATAGACATTATGCATCATAATATAATGGACCATGGTGACGATGTGTCATATGCACATAGGATCGACTTGAAAAAATAAATCAAAAGATAAAATAAAACAAGGACACATAAATATGGATGAAAAGAGAAAGAAAGACAGAGAAAATCAAAGATAATACTCATGCCTCAGTGACCATAACCTCAAGATGCAACATCATATAAATGTTAGAGTAATAAGTTGTTTTACTTAATTAATTTAATCATATTGGTTAATTAATTAAGTCACTTATCACTTTAGTTACTTAAGCTAAACTTATGCACATTAATAATTAATTATTTATTAATTATTAAATGTACACACTAGGGTTTCCCTTTAGGCTTTTCTTTAGGGTTTCTTGATCTCCTTTTATAAGGATTGATCTCATTGTAATTATTAATGGGAGAATATCTGTAGCTTTCATATCTTCTTGAAAAATTTTCTCTCTTCTGGGTATGTGCAGGATCATGGTGCGCCAAAAAGTGGCAATATTTGTAGGGTATGTGGCTGATGACTTTTTTTCACCCAAAATTAATGAAATGAAAAGGGTTTTTAGAGGAGATTCTCAGCTTTCCAAAAATATAAATTATGATTTAATTTAAATTTAATAAATGATTATTATTCATTTTCTATTAGAATTACGACTAAAGTCCTAATCGATAAGCTAATTGAAAAACATCTATAACTTTCAAACGGTATCATATTTTTTTGAATCCGAAACATGTGTCACATTCTATGCTTCACATACTATAGGATTAAAAAAAGAAAAATTAAATTTCATGAAGTTTTGACCAAGTTAAGGTGGTCAGACAAATGAGTTTTTATATTTTATAAAAGTTGTAATAAAAAATCATAATTAATTATTTACTTGGAAAAAAATTACAAAAAATATGCATCACATCCGGACATGAGTCCTCTACTTATATAAAATCTTACAAAAAATATTATCATTTTATTATGGTTAGGGTGGTCAGAAAGACACCTACTTCTTATTTTTCCCTGAAATTTAAGTACTCTTGCATTGAAATTTCAAATTTTCACCAAATAGATTTTATTTATTTTAAATAAACCTAGTATTTTAGAAACTACATTCAATTTTCTACAAATTCTATTCTTACATATTTTGAAATAATATAGATAACTTATTCAAATATTTACGTCAAGTTGCCTAACACTGATTTTTCTGAATTTTTTGCCACTTAAGGGCCTGTTTTTTGCATGATGATCCTGCACATACCCTTCTGTAGCTTTTTCTTGTTGAAGTTAATTGCATACATTTGTTTGCAAATCTCTTGCTTGGAAGTTGTATTGTTTGCGTTTGATCCTGTGGCTCATGGTTTTTTGCTTGTTTCACATTTCCAACATGGTATCAGAGCATCAGATCTGCAGCTACCTATTCTTGTTTTGAGAATTTTTGCATTGGAAGCAAATCTGGGGTTTCAGAAGTTTTCTTTTGTAGATCTGGCCTACTTCATTCTTTGGGTTCATTTTGGGCTCAAATGAACCTTGCCATTGCATCCGGAGCGGCCAAAAACCTAAAGATCAATTGTAAACTCACCTATATTTGGTTCAGTTGATTTTTGAGGCAATTTTTTTTTACTTGTACCGTCAGTGCACGCAGTCCGAGGTAAAAAAAATTATTTATTTTTTTGCAAAAATTTTGTGTAGTTTTTTATTGTAAATTTTTTTTAAAAAACTTTTGAAAAAGCTTTGTTCAAAAGTTGTTTTGCTTTTTTTTTAAATTACTGTTTAAAACAAAAATAAAACAAGGAAGGTATGCCTGTGCAGGGTACTGTGCAGGTCTATACCTGCGCAGACCTGCGCAGGTCAGTACCTGCGCAGGTCAGTACCTACGTACCTTCCATGGCCACTTTTTTTTATGATTTTTTCTAAAAAAAATCAATGTTTTTTATATTTTTTTTAACAAAAAAATATAGTTTGTAATGTTTTTTTATTGTTTTTTTTTTAAAATAATTTTTTAATAAGCCCAATTATGCATGTGCGCCGACGACCGTTTGACCGTCAAATTTAAGCTCAGAGTTTTGCTGCGACGGTCGTATGACCGTCAAATTTAATGCCACATTGGTTTTTTCTCCCCCTTTGGAGCTATTTTTCTTCCAGAGGCCATAACTTGGGCATACGATATCATTTTTTGGCAAACGAGATATCTTATTAATTAGAGATCTTCTGTTTGTACATGGGTTCCTTACTTGGCCTTGTTTTCCAGGACCCATCTTTGCTTTCATGTATCTTTTCCTTAGTTTTTTTAGCTACTTCCTAAGTTCATCTTAAGGGGGGGTGTTAGAGTAATAAGTTGTTTTACTTAATTAATTTAATCATATTGGTTAATTAATTAAGTCACTTATCACTTTAGTTACTTAAGCTAAACTTAGGCACATTAATAATTAATTATTTATTATTTATTAAGTGTGCACACTAGGGTTTCCCTTTAGGCTTTTCTTTAGGGTTTCTTGATCTCCTTTTATAAGGATTGATCTCATTGTAATTATTAATGGGAGAATATCTGTAGCTTTCATATCTTCTTGAAAGTTTTCTCTCTTTTGTAGCTTTTTCTTGTTGAAGTTAATTGCATACATTTGTTTGCAGATCTCTTGCATGGAAGGTGTATTTGTTTGTGTTTGATCATGTGGCTCATGGTTTTGTGCTTGTTTCACAATTCCAACAATAAATAACTATGGTGACCTTGGGGAAATGTGTTATGAGAATTAAAAAATATTTAGTTTTTTTTTTAAAATTAATTTTACTATAAATGCAAAGAAAAATAACAAGACACAAACACACAAAATAAAGCAAGAATGCATAAAGGATCAAAAAATAAACAATATTCTGCCCCTAATCAAGCTAGAAGCCAACAATTGATTAATTTGTGGTGATGATAATGTTATTATTGTTGGAATGATATATCTTGAGAATAATGTGATGATTAAGAATGATATACCAATATGAAAATGATTGGTATCTTTTTAACTAGTTTTGGATTTTATCAAGAGAAGCTTATGGGTGTTTTTGGATATGTGTTGGGTTGAATGGCTAGATTTATCAAGATTGCATTGTGGTGCTTATTTATAGTGTATGGATAATTAGGAGATTTTGGTGCATGGTTAAGCTATGTTTGGATAAGATTAGGAGGTAGCTATCCATATGGATTGATTACTAGGTAGGGGATCCCAATATTTAAGGTTTGAGCTAAAATGCAGTATTGTGGATCTTATGTTTGGCTCAAATATACTATGTGGTAGTATACAATTGGACAATGTTTTACTTTCTAAAGAGAAAACCCATTCTACCACCAAGGGTAAATATATTGGGTGGATAGAACGATGAGATTAGTGATGAGGATAATGGATGGAAGGATGGATTGTACATGTAGATGGGGAGGAGATGTATGATGTGATTTCCAAGGGCTATGTTGTATAGGAATAATATGCTCCTATTCTAATTATGTCACTCATGTATGACATGATGTTTAGAGACATTGAAGGAATGCTAATACATGTTTCAATATGTTTTTCACTTGTTTATCAAGGTCAAAAATGGGAAAATAAGGATAGTTACAAATTGATGGGATGATATAATAGTATGATATGGACAACTAGCTAATGACCACAATGGATGAATGGGTGAGTGGGTGGAAGAAGATTTTCCCAAGTCTATGGTATGCATAGGTGGTAAATTTACACATGATGCATATAAATGGGTGTTCATCATAGTGATTGCTTCAATGTGCCATAAAAATGGTTTTTACTAGAAAGGTATTTTTCTCTTTACTATTTTTTTCTCCTTTTTCATTTTTGTGGCATTTTTTGAGATCAAGTGTCTGATTCCTCTATAAGATGATAATATCCCATTATACATGGCCACTTCAATTAGAACACAATAATATTTTTATGCTTTATGGATTCTCTTTAATGATTGTTGGATTCTCTTAAGATACTACCAAGGTGTAAAGGAGGGGATTCACTACCCTCAAGATGATAGGGTATTAAGGATTAAATAGACCTCAATTATCTTAGGGATCAAATCTCAAGAGATGAGATAAAAATTAAAGAATATTCACACAATATAATTGAATAAATTTTAAACTACTAATGACAAGAATGCTAAAACCACTTAATTATAGAAACAGATAACAAAATTAAAATCTCTAGTATATAGAAATAGGAAGTGCATAAATCACAGATTTTACCATTAGGAGGATTAACCCTCGGCCACATACGATAGCATGCTATTGGGATGTCTACACCTCATGTTTTCATTTCTAGTAAAATAGAGGATAAAATCTTTGAATTTGAAATGTTCAGCTTGTCAAACCTATATATCTACACACATACAAAATGAGAAAAATGTTGGGGGCTATTTTGAGGCTTTCCTTAGTCAGACCATCATTTGGTGTTTGTACCTCCACAGACAACCAAATAGATAGAGATAGATAAAAATACATGAAATAAAGATATGTGATAGAAATAAATCCCGCAAAGGAGGATAATCCTTATCATAGATGTAAAAGACGAGTGATAAAAACCCCTACAAGGAGGATAACCCCTATCACAAATAAGATAGATGAGATAAAATAGATAATATCAAATAGGAAAGATAACAAGAGAGCATTACCAACAGCCTATGGCTCTCCTCTTGGATGGGTGATCCCACAATACTGGTTTACAATTTTTGGCCAAACTAGACATTGAACTGAATTTTTTTAACTAAATCTTCACTTTTAGGCACCTATAGCAGCTAAATCGTGAAGAATTTGAAGATGATGCAAACTAGTGATTTGTGACATTTTGTTCGTAGATTCTAAATATATATTTTTAAAAATATTTGGAATCATATTGCACTTCTTTTTCCATCTCCTTTGAAAACTAGTTTTTAACAGTAAACACCATTTTTAAAGAGTGATGTCACTGGCTAATACATAACTTTTTTTTCTATGAAGGACAACATTTTTTTTTTTTTGAATTTAGATTCATAACAACAATATATAGTGCATGGAATTGGTTTCATAGCATTCCATTGAATATTTTTTTCTTAAATAAGTTTCAAAGTCAAACTAGTTACAATTCAGACATGTTTTACTGGCTAGAACATAACTTTTTTTTTATGTATTGAAATTCAATTTTTTTTTGCTAGATCAGGGACATCAATATCTATTGCACTGATATTTTTCATTTTTTTTTATAATCTACTATTTTTCCACATGTGTACAGAACAAAGAGCTTGATTTTCAATGAAAATCCTACATTCACAAGAAATAATAAATAAATATAATAATCAAATTAAATATATTTAAAATTATACTTTTTGGGAAGCTTATAATAAGGACTATATACTTACAAAATATAAATTTTAAATGAATTCATTGATCCCACAAAAGGAAAATCAAAGCTAGTTTTTTATCAGCATTTTGATAGGTGTAAATGAGACTCCATTATAGGTATGGTTTAAAATTAGTGGAGTTCTATACAAGGGGGTTTCATCTAAGGTGGTTTGATCAAACCCTCTTCAATTGGAATCCTTTAAATGGAACTTTTCAAGGCTTAAATCATTATATTTTCTAAAATTTGTGATTTCAAAAAAAAATAGAATGTCCCAAAAAGTGTAAAACACTATTGTGGGATCACTCGGATAGATAGATCTGATAAGCTTGCAAGCAAAAGATCCTTGATTGTTGCTTGAGGAAGAAATTCAGTAGAGCTTCACTATGGAAGCAAGAGAGCATGAGAAGGAGCAAGATAGAATGTAGAAGATAAAATAGAATGAGAGAGAGCAAGATAGATCAAGAGAGAGTGAGAGTGAAAAATGAGGTTTTTGTGAGGTTGCATGGGCGGGAGTTGTACATTCGCATATTTTCCATAATGACACGTGCCATAGGAAAAGGATGTGAAATATTCTCATTTGAATCTTAGAAATTTTACGGATTCTAGCACATTGTAGGGATGTCCATGCATTGTGTAAGTGTCCTCAAAATTGTGCACAAGTAAGTTATTCAGCCTATTAATGCTTCATCATTGTCACCTATGAAGTTGGAATCATGAAATTCCAACTTATAGGTTTTTTTCATAAATGCGATGGGATAGATACGCAAGTGTGAAATTGCCACAAGGTACAATTTTATGACACTATATTTTCCCCCACTTTAGTGAGCTTAAGCTTTTTGGAAAAATCATTTGCACTAAAGTAGCTAAGAAGACATAAATGCCAAATTTTAAATTTTGACAATTTAGCAAAAAATGATATTGTAGAGGCCACAAAGGTCGATCAAGTGAATACTAATAATTCCCCCATTTTTCAAGCCCAATGAGAAACTAAAATGTCTGACATGAAGTTTCATTCTGTAAAACTCAAAATTGGATCAATTTTGAAATAAGAAGCTATCATGATGAGAAGAATGCTTAATAAAATATTCAGTGAATCGGAAGAAAATTATGATGAAGAAGTGAGTATATGCCCTATCTTGTTTTTTCCCCTAGCCAAGTGTGTAAAAATAGGAAAGTGAGAAAGGGTCATTTCACCTTGAAAAATGGGTAAAAATTGGCCTATATAAGCCTGATGTGGACCCATAGAAAGTCATTTTCACTATTCACTGTGAGGATTTTGCTAACTTTTCTATAGATTTTTGAGAAAAATGTCTCATAGATGAGACTCTTGGTTACTTAGGATCAACTAATTATGCATCAACGTGAAGAGGGGTGACCCACTAGACAAGGTGCAATTTTTTTCCTTAGCTTTTCATTTTTAGTGATATTTTTAGCTTTGAAGGGTCATGAGCAATGCAGGCATCCAATTGATGTGACAACATCCTGTGAACGTGTGACAATCCCATGTGATGACGTCTATAAACCATGCTAGAGCCCAGCCTACATGATATTAAGATTCGAGTAGGCCTCAAACACCAATGAGCCACACAGACATCTACGCAGCGCATAGGCATCTCAGAGATAAAGATAGATAATTTTGGAAGATGTAGAGTAGGGTAAAGATAGTTTTTCCTTGATATGGTATTTTTACAATTTTGTAGTTGTTGCCTAAGATCCATGAGCATAGCAATGACACAATTCTCTTACTATTAAGGAGTCGTAATCATGAGATCATACTAGATGATTACGTACTACTACAGTGGGTCAAGTTATGGTGAATGTACACCATGCCTAAGATTCGCTTCCACACACCCATGCTAATGGCACTCATAGAGAGGTGAGACATGGACACATCATCTTTTCATCTCCCAACAAGGGAGATGACAATTACATTGGAAGATGTCTACTGCATCCTTTACCTTCCTTTCCATGGAGAGCAAGTGGTGTATGAGGAGGTTAGAATAGCTTAGGACACATAGGTGATGCAATAGTATTGCATTGGTTTCATCGTGCTTGAGGAAACTACCGATCACATCTACATGTGGTGGCTAGAGCAATGTCACATGACAATGCCTTTTCTACATCACGTGATGATTGTGATAGTGGCACTACACATTGTGATTGATGGGCGAGGCTCTCACCTCTATGGGGGACTCATCCATTGCATCAAAAAGATGGAGGAGTGGAGGACCATTCTTGCTTGGGGTTGGAGCATGCTTGCTCATTTATACCATGACCTCAGGTGATATTTCCATTACGAGTACTATAGTGTCACCACCTACATGCTTCTATAGGTGTGGGCATTCAAGCACATTAGGTGCACACAACCAACTATGTATCTTAGGGAATAGCACAGGGAGAGCCTCAAGTGTATGTGTGCCCATTGTTGTGTGACTATCAGCTTGATGACCTTCTATTTTTGTAGTATAGGTTTGATGTTTTGAGGAGAGATGATATTAGATGGAGACCTTATAGGTGGATGGGGGTCTGGTTGTTCAAAAGGAGGTAGTTATTTAGGATGCAACAAGATCAACTCCTTGTTGATTGATTAGACCATATTATTGTACCATACTACTGGAATTGGGTCATGCGATAGTTTGGCCAAGTGTAGGCCATCTCTCTAGCAACTACCATATACATATGATCCCATAGGAGCACAATGATAGCTCACGACCATTTTTGTCTGACCATCATTAATGTTGCTTTTAGTAGTGATGATGTCTTAGATGAGGATCAACTCGAGGCTCTAGCAACCAATGACATCGACGTAGTAGTCATATTTGTCAACTAGTGGCTGATAGTAGGTTAGACCCTAATTTTCCTAGAAATGCCCTTGTAAGCGATTCTAGTGCACAAGGGTCTAAAGTTAAGGCATCAAGGATTGGAAAGGAGGAGGATGAGGCAATGATGTGTAGAGAAGAGGAGAGGTTGAGGTGGTGGTAAGCCATGTAGACTCACTAGTGCATGATCCAACTGTCTTAGTCACAACACTCGACATCCAGCTGGTCGTTCCTCCTTTGAAAACTACAAGAAGGCTAAGCATTGCTTCCAATAGTGGTGCTCCATCCATGGATCCACACTAGCAAGCTGGGGACCTAGGTACAAGTTTGGTTTGGTACATATTATATCATTTCATGCTCTCATATATATGTGTGTGTGTGTGTATTTTAATGATATGATGGTGATATCTTCCACTTTCTCTATGGTTGCAATGCTCACATAGGAGTGGCTTGATTTCTTTGGTTAGTGCATCTTAAAGGTATCCCTAGTCATCCAAATCTAGGGGTTTGTCCTTGATGCATATAGGCCACCCATAGTGAGGCATCATTCCCCATTATTTGAGCATGTATTGTGTCTAAGAATGACCTACGAGGAGACTTGGGTGGAGGTGGTCCAACACACCACCGAGTAGCAAGATCAGAGGGGTGTGGAGTTCCTTTCTACACTTACTAAGAGAGACCAAGCTATGACATGAGCTGAAAGTGTTCTAGAGGATATGAGGAGAAAAATATTTATTATTTATTTCCTATGACAAATTTCAATTGCATTCAAAAAGGTGGACCCACTACGATTATGATTATAGAGCATCCCAGGAGCATATTCCTTTTGGGCATCCAACTTATGGGTAGGGACCACCTAGAAGTGCATGATTTTGAATGCTATTTACATGTTATCTTGGGTTGGGTGCTCAAGATTTCATGTTCTGTGTTTGAGCTATCGAAGAGTTATGGAGCACTCAATATTGACCAATTTTCATTTTCTATGGGTTAGGCACCCATGTGAAGGCCATAAGAGCATTTAATAAATTTTCACCATGTTTCTGGGTTGTCCACTGAGGGGGCGTGGGTTTTTCCAAGTGGTTTTACTTGTTGTTTTAGGATACCGTTTGTGGTATTCTCTCCCATAAACTTCTATATATTGGAGTATTGAGATGGTGGTTTGTATGAGTTTGTTTGAAAGTTATCAAAGTAACGAAGTGCTTCAAGAATACAAAGAGGATTATTGTACTTCCTTTAAGATTAATACAAACATTAAATCTCTTTATGTGTGGATTTTTTTCTTGAAAGGTTTTCTCCAATTATATCTTGTGTCACTTGTGATTCTCAACTTGTGGTATTGTTGATTTTCTTTCATTGTTGCAATTACTAATCACATATCATAATATTGGTAATCTTGAATACACATAATTTTAGATTTGTAACCACATATTTAAGTTCATATTTCTGCAAGTTTCACCTTGATTTCCAACATTTTGTATCAAAGCTAACAGTTCTATTGAGAGAGGGATGCTTTTCTCTTAAGTGTTTAAGGTTTTTGGTTGCAGTGGGAGCTTGTACATTGTGGGTTTTGTAGATTTATGAAGAATATTATAGACCATGGCTTCTACCTCTCATCTATATATTGAGAAATTCAATGTCAATGTTATTATATTTCCACAATCCATAAGAATATCAGGAGTTATTTTTGGATTCAATTGTGTGTAAGCTTTTTGAATCTTTTCATTTGAAACTTCCAAGAACTGATCTCTCTCTTCAAGGATATCCTATCAAAAAGCTTACACACAATCAAATCCATAAATAACTACTGAAATTCAATGTCACTAGTTATGATATGTGGAAGTTGAATATGGAGGATATCCTTGAAGAGAGAGATTAGTTCTTGGAAGTTTCAAATGAAAAGAAACCAGAATAAATGTTTGATGAATATTGGAAGAAAATGGAAAAGAAGGCATGAGGAACCATTTAGTTGTGTCTTGCAGATTTCATCCTCTTGAATGTTTTAGAAGAATATACTGTATTCAAGTTGTGGAGGAGGATAGGTGAAATTTACCAGACTAAAAGTATAAAAAATAAGTTGCATCTCAAAAGAAATTTGTACATATTCTTTGAAAATGAAGGATGGTGATGCTATTGCAAAACATTTAAATTCTTTTCATATGATTATAAGTCATCTTGCATCTGTAGATATTAAGATAGAAGAAGATAAATGTATTTTGTTGCTTTGTTCTTTACTCGAATCTTGGGAAAATCTAATTGTTGTTGTAAGTGGTGGTGGTATAGAATCGAAGATGGATAGTCTCATTTTTATACTTCTTTCAGAAGAGATGAGGAGAAATTCCATGAATGTGGGCTCCCAATATGCCTTACATATATGAGGAAGGTCCAAAGAAAAAGGAGTGCCTAAAGGGGACAAAAGTGGATACAAGTCTAAAGGACATTCTAAAACCCCTAAGAAGAGTAGAGTAAAGTGTTGGAATTGTGGTAATAGAGTGTGAAGAAGGATTTTAGAAACAAGAAAAAGATTTTAGATACTTCCACAAAAAAGTCCTCAAAAGATGGTGATTCTGATGCTTTGTTTATTTTTGCTAACACTGTTAGTAATGATGATTGGCTTATTGATTCAAGTTGATCCTACCATATGACCCCTCACAAGGAGTGGTTTACTTCATATTTAGCTTATGATGGGGGAGAAATTTTCCTTGGTGATAAAAACATGAATAAGATTGTTGGTAAGGGAAAGGTAAAGTTGTGTTTCAATGATCAGAGGGTTAAGACCCTTAATGATGTTTTACATATTCTAGGACTTACAAAAAAATTACTTTCAATATCCAATTTAAGTGATTTTGAAATGCATGTGATATTTGACAAGTCTGGTTACAAGTTGGTAAGAGGGAGTTTGGAAATTGCTAAAGGATCTTGGATTGGGACTTTGTTTAGGCTCAATTCCTCCATTTTTTGTAAATCTACCAATGTAACTAGCACTCCAAATACATGGATGTTGTGGCACCATAGATTGGGCGACATAAGTGAAAAGGGTCTTAAGACTTTTTTGAATAAAAAATTGGTTAATGGTATTTCTAATTATTCTGTTGATAAAAATGATTTTTGTGAGCATTGTGTTTGGTAAACAAAATAGATAATCATTTCCTAATGGAACTAATAAAGCTAAGAGATTATTAGAGACCATTCATTTGGATGTGTTTGGACCAGTGGATGTTAACTCTTTTGGAAAATCTCATTATTATGTTACTTCCATTGATGATGTCTCAAGATACACTTGGATTTATTTTATGCATCCAAAATATGAGTTTTTCACTAAGTTTAAGAAATTTAAAGCCTTATTTGAGAAGCAAACAAATTATAAGATAAGGGTGTTGAGATTTGACAATGGGGGTGAATATTATTCTAGGGAATTTGATGAGTTCTTTAAGCATGCAAGTATTTTTCAACAAAAGACTACTCCATATACACCCCAACAAAATAGGGTAGTAGAAATAATGAACCAAACCTTGACGGAAAGAGCTAGGAGCATGTTGAATGATGTTAAGCTTGATAGATGCTTTTGGGAAGAAGTTGAAAGTACTGCATGTTATTTGGTTAATACATCTCCTTGTTCAGCTCTTATTGATAAAACTTCTTATGAAGTGTGGATAGGTGGAAATCCTTGTGTTTCACATTTAAGGGTCTTTGGTTGTGAGTCTTTTGTTCATGTGCCTCAAGAGAAGCATTCTAAATTAGATCCAAAAGCACAGAAATGCATCTCTGTTGGTTACGATGAGAATGTAAAAGGTTATAATCTTTGGAATCCTCTAACCCATAAAATGATTTTCTCTCAAGATGTGATTATCAAAAGTTTAGAGCTTACTCAGGTGAAGAACAAATAAAGGATAAAGATAAGAGAAAAATAGTGCACTTCAAGGAAAAGATTAAAAAGTAGGAAGATGCACATGTGGAAGAACAATCAGATGGATTTGAGGATGAAGAAAAAGAAGATGGTTTAGAGAGTTCAGATGATGTGCATGATGAGCATATAGAAGAAGAAGAGTAGCAAGAGCCCCTTACTCCTACCTTGAGAAGATCCACAAGACAAGGAAATCCAATTGACAGGTATAGCCCATCTAGTTACCATTATGTATTTTCTTTGTTGAGTACTAATGATGAACCTAGATCCTATAGGGAGGCTCTTTCTTCAAAATAAATTGAGTCTTGGATGAAGGCCATACAAGAGGAGATAATGACTTTAGATAGTTACGATACCTAGGATCCTGTGAGTTTTCCCAAAGGAAGGAAGATTCTGATTGGATGCAAGCGGGTATTTAAAAATAAATTTGGTACAAATGGTTGATTAAAGTGGATACAAGGCCAAATTGGTGGCCAAGGGCTACTCCTAGAGAGAGGGAGTTGATTTTAGTGAAATGTTCTCTCCTGTTGCTAAGTTAACTTCTATTAGATTCCTATTATCTACTGTTGTTGCTTGTGATTTTGAAATAGAGAAAATGGATGCTAAAATTTCTTTTTTGCATGGGGATCTTGAGGAAGAAATTTATATCTAAAATCCTAACAATTTTATTATGAAAGGAAAGAACACTTGGGTTGCAGGTTAAAGATATCTTTATATGGTTTGAACCAATCACCCAGGATGTGGTAGCAGAATTTTGATGTATTTTCATTGAATTTTGGTTTTGTTAGAAGCGAAGAGGATCATTTTGTTTGTATTAAGGTTATTGATGATTAGATATTAATCATTTTCTTGTATGTTGATGACATGTTGTTTATGGGTAGTAGCAAGGTGATGATTAGGGAGCTTAAGACCCAAATTTTTGGCATATTTCATATGAAGGATTTGGGGGTTACAAAATATATCCCTGGGATATATATTAGTAGGGATCAGGTTAACTGAAAGCTTTTGTTAAGTCAAAGTAAGTATGTTGATACCATTTTGTAGAGGTTTAGTATGCATGATTGTAAACTAGTAAATATTCCATTTTTGGTAACTAGTACTAAGTTGAGTTTAGACGTGTCCTAATTTTGATTATTATTTTGAAGAAATTTCTAACATTCCTTGTGCTAGTGTCTATAGTGTAGAATACATTTTCACACTTGTTTGGGACCTCTTAATTAAAATGGAATTAATAATGCCTTAATGTAGTGTTGAAAAATGTATCCCTTTACATTTTCACACTTCTTTGGCTCCTCTCAATTATGCCTTAATAAGCCCTATTTTACACTTACAAGCCTAATAAATTACATTTTCTGAAGGGGAAACCTGACAATAATTAATGCCAACACATAACACTTTACCTTGAGTAATGTATGTTCCACGAATAGGGACTTGGGACCCATTCACCCATGGGTGAATGGGTCCTCCCTATGTATTTGAACCTAAATTTAAAATATGTTTTTGATAGTATTTTAAGGTCCCTAAATGCATATTTCAATGTCGAATTGTAATATTTGAATTTCGGGAAATTAAGGATACATACTTATAAATACAAGGTTATTTCACTAAGTTTCACCTTGCATTTTCAAGATTTACAAGAGCACTTTGAAGAGAAATTTCACAAGAGAAAATTTGATGATCAAGAGCATTCAAGATCCAATCATCATGTTAAAGTCTTCTTGCATCATGCATGTTTTTGGAGCTAACATTGTGATGTAGGTTTCAAGATCAAGTTCAAGCATTCAAAGAATTTTTTCAAGTATCAAGATCCTCATCCATTGAATCCATTTCATGCAAGTTTTAGATCTACATTCAAAGGTTTATCCAAGGGTTTGTTGAGTGGTAACATAGCTATGTTCATTCTTCATCCCCTCTTTCATGCTTTATTTCAATTCAAGGCTTAAAATTACCTAAACAAGGTTTGACCAAGGCAAACCCCCATTCACCAAAAATAAACATTTTTTCCCTCTTATGTTTGTGTTACAAATCTTAGGTTGAAGAAGGATTGAAGATATTTTGGAGAGAAAGATTGGAAAAGTTGTCAAAGTTGTCAAATCATAGAATTTAACCTATCGATCTTATTTTTGACTTTCTGACACTGAAACCTAGACAAATCAGAAGCTACAGATTAGCATCATAGGTTGTTGAAAGTTTCTAGAAAACCCTGATAAAATATCCATTCACCCATGGGTGAATGAGTCCTAGACAACCTCCTGAAAGTGACTTTTGGTGACTGGTAAACATCATTCAACCCTTCTTAGATCTGCAATCATTTTTGTGTTTTTGTTAATATTAAGCTTTATATTGTTGTTTCATGTTTGAGTTGGCATAATTAGGTTGATTTTCTATATTTAGTTTTTCTCCCAAAATTTTTATTTGAACTTGACCCCCATCCTCAAAGCATAAGGAAATTTTTAGATTCTCACATTGAGTTAATTCACCGAAGGGTTGTTAGTCAATTCTTTATAGGGATCTCATTTCCTAATGAAATAAGGGAAAATAGGTCTATCTATTATCATATTGGTGAACCCCTTTTATAATAATAATCTAATTTTCATTCTTTCATTTTCATTGGTAATTTGATGTATATAATGGTTTGCACTAGACTAGATATAGCCCAAGCAGTGGGAGTTTGGATCAAGTTTATGTATAACCCTAGTAGAGAGCATTAGACTTTTGTGATGAGGGTGTTTATATATTTGTGTGGTGCTTCAGATTACTATTTGGTTTATCATGGTACTGATGATGTGGTTGTCATTGGACATCTAAGGTTTTGTTGATGTAGATTGGGCAGGTGACTTAGATAGTCAAAGGTCCACTAGTGGCTATGTTTTTTACTTTGTTTGGAGGTGCAATGAGTTATATGAGTAAGAGGTAGCCTATAGTTGCATTATCCACCACTGAAGAAAAGTATATGGCTACTACACATGCCTCTAAAGAGGCAATTTAGTTATAGAGGCTTGTTAATGGAATTGGTTTTGATTGCAGGACAATGAGTATTGGATGTGATAGTTAGTGTCATATGTTGAGTCAAAAATCCTATGTATCATTCTCGTAGAAAGCATGTTGATGTATAGTATCATTTTGTATAAAAGATGGTTGAGAATGGTAAGGTCTTGATTGATAAGTTTGAAACATTGGATAATGTTGCAAATTCTCCCATGAAGCCAGTGACCACAGATAAGTCCTCTTTGTGTAGGAAGGCCATGGGCCTTGATCACTATATTTGATTATATTTTATTTATAAAGCATGGATGTAATTGCAATGTATAATGTCAAGTAGGAGAATGTTAGGATAAGCGACATTATAATTTCTTTTCTAAGTTGCTAATTGTGTGTCTCCACATTCTTTGGAAAGTGTTCTAGAGGACATGAGGCGAAAAATATTTATTATTTATTTTTCTATGACAAATTGTAATTGCATTCAAAGAGGTGGACCCACTACGATGACGATTATAGAGCATCTCGGGATCATATTCTTTTTGGACATCCAACTTTTGGGTGGGGACCACCTAGAAGTGCATGTTGTTGCATGTTATCTTGGGTTGGGTGCCCAAGCTTGCATGTTCTATGTTTGAGCCATTAGATCCATCAAAGAGTTATGGAGCACTTGGTATTGACCAATTTTCATTTTTTATGGGTTAGGTGCCCATGTGAAGACCATGTGATCATTTAATAATTCTCACCATATTTCTAGGTTGTCCGCTAAGGGGGGCATGGGTTTTTCCAGGTGGTTTTACTTGTTTTGGGATACCATTTATGGTATTCTCTCCCACAAACTTCTATATATTGGAGCATTAAGATGGTGGTTTTTATGAGGTTATTTGCAGGTTGTCAGAGTAATGAAGTGCTACCGAAATACAAAGAGGATTAATGTATTGATATACTTCCTTGAAGATTAATAGAAACATTGCATCTCTTTGGGTTTGAATTTTTTCCTTGCAAGGGTTTCTCCACATATATATCTTGTGTCACTTGTGATTCTCAACTTGTGGTATTTGTTGATTTTATTTCATTGTCATAATTGCTAATCACATATCATAATATTGGTAATCTTAAATACACATAATTTCATATTTGTAACCACATATTTAATTTTATATTGTTGCAAGTTTCACCTTGATTTCCAACATTATGGACATGAAAATAATATTTTATTTGCTTGGTGTTGTGTGCACAAGATAATCTTTGTATTCCACTCTTGGTCTACTTGATAGGTGAATGATCTAAGAAGTATTTCCCACCTAATTATCAAATGGATTCTATATTGTATATATTTTCTTCTCATATGAGTTAGTCTTGAATATAAACATTCTGAAGACTTGTTAAGAAGAAGATTCATGGTTTATGGATTTTTGTCATTCTCCTTGTTTTGGTCTTGAGCTATGTATTTAGTTCTAAGGACTTATTTGGAGAGGTACAAGAAAAGGTTGTGGCTTTGGGAATATTTCATTTGTTGTGGGAATAATTGGATTATTTGGAAGATACCTTTGGTATGATAGGTTTACATCTATTTCTATGATTTTTTTATTTGATTTGAATGTTATATGTTGATATCCTTTCATTTTGGGAATGGTAAAGGAGATATTACATTAACAAATCTTGGTACATATTAGTGTGGAACAAGGATATGGTTTGATTTGTAAGTTTTCTCTTTGGTCATGGTTTTCTTCCTGGATGTTTGTATTCACATGGTTGAGTGTGAAGAACTTGGGAGAGATATGGAGACTAGTGGTGAGAGAGGTATTGTAACATATTTTTTTGTATCATTTGTATATCATTGTATGTTTTCTCAACACTATATAATAGAGGAATCATTTGCATCCTTTATGTGAAGTACTATATGTAGACTTGGTATGCCTTGATCTAATTTCATATTTGATATTTCTCATGTAGTGGGAGTTTCAAGATATATGTTTGGTTATCCTCTTTGATATTTTAGTTTGCTAGTTATTGATGTGATGATGATTAAATTACATGTTTCATTGGATTTGGATCTATAAGTTATACAGTTGTGTGGATTGATCACCCATTTGATTACAGTGGGATGACTCAGATGTGAACTATCTATATCCAAAATATCTTTTAGTTTTAATGAAAAATTGTTAGTTGGCCTTATCTATGGTCATTTGTTCATTGGTATGTTGCATTGAGATAAGAGGATGGATATATAGAGACTTGATTACAAATTTTGGGTTGATATGTTGATGGCATGAAGTTCTATCTATGTTTTGTATACCTTAGTTTGATGTATAATTAGCTTGGATGAGTTGTAATATGTTTTGGTTGCTATTCCAGCTAGTATGAGAAAGGTAGCTACTTAGATCCTTTATTATCATTTGAATTTGATTCTTGTATTCATGTAAATATTGATGTAGGTTGTAGTGATAGTTGATATGTTTCACCTTGGAATGTTCCTTTTCTTTTATAGGTGGCATGTTGGATGATGTAAGAATTTTTTTCTGGATGGTGGTTATCGTGGTTTCTTTTGTAGACAACTTTTTGGAGCATGAGAGCATGGTGAAGATTCAGATGATATATGTTTGGCTAAGGGATGTTTTCCCCTTGTTTGTGATTTGTATGAGTGTATTTATAATGTATGATGTCAAGTGGGAGAATGTTAGGATTCAGGTGTCATATACCTTGTAAATCTTATGTCATATTGCATGGTTCCAAAAGTTTCCCTAAGCACTTAAGGCATATTGGAAAAATATTTTGTAATATTTATTTTCACCATTGTTTGTATTACATTCACAAGGGTTGATGGGTTCCACTCACAATGATAATGGTGACTTGTGGGCATAAATATTTAATATTTTTTTCCCCACATGTGGAAACCTAGAATGGGATGATAAAAGATAAGGAAAAAGAAAAATGAGTGACTATTGGTATTCTCCAAGTGAGAGCTTGGAAAGAGGCAACATGTGTCTCTTGGTATTCCATCTTTTATTGTATATAATGTAATGTTTATCTTCCAAGTTTTGACACCTAAGTTGGAGGGAAAGTATTGAAGTCATAAACCAGTGTCCTTTCATATTTCGAGGAGGTAATCCCAGGGTTGGGGATTTTTGGAATGAAAATCCATCTTTGGGAACCATGTTCGGTGCATTAGACCTCTTTAGACATCTATAAAATCAGCTCTTTGGATCTAGAAAGTATGAGGAACAATTGAATGTAGAGTTTCATTATAGGAACAAGGATAGGTTGATGCATAAAGAGTTTTTTCACAAGTGCACAAGTGTTGCCATGGTGGAGGAAAAGAGGAGAATGGAAGTGAATGTATTGTAATTTCTCATTTATTTGAATATAATACATACTTGGCCTCTATTATTGGTGTATTTTTCTTCCATGGGTTTCTCCATGTAAATCTTGTGTTATGTGATGCTCTTGTGTTGCTAATTTGTGCATCGTTGCTCCTATATTATGGTGATTTTATTCTTTATATATTGTTATTATAAGTTCACATAAGGTAGTGTTTATAAGTATGGTATGTTGGCTAATTTTTGGAATCATAAAGAAAATGGATCTAATCATGGTAATTCCATATTAAGTACACTTAATTTTTCATATTTGCATATAATTTTCATATTTTTATGTTATTGTAGTCCAAGCATTGTATCTCATCTATTGAAGTCATATTTGGATAAAGATTACATTTTCCAACAATTATTATAAGATCCTATTTATTTCTTATCACTATATTTAAGGAGGTTCACTCTCATTTGAGAGATGAAGAATTTGAACATTTTATAGTGAATTATATCACTTTGCACATGAGTTATATTAGACCCATTTTGTAAGTGTTTAATAAAACAATACTTTATGGGGTTTTTTACCTAGAAAGGTTTTCCTAGTGTATATCTTGTGTAATGTGTAAAATTTATGCTTGTATATTTCTCGATTGATTTATTTTATATTTTGATTAGAATGATTAGTATCCTAAGGTCCTATTTTATAACATGGTATCAAAGCAGGTTGGGTTATACTAATCATTTTTCAAGTTATGTCATTAAGAGGATTCAAAATACTCCTAAAATCAATAGACACCAATCTTTGTTACATGTGGAGATAGTATATTAGCCAATTCATGTGGTGTATATGATTAAGAAGATGACTAATGTAGTGTGTTAGAAGCTAAGTATTGCTAAATTTATTCATTTTTAAAAATTTAAATGTTTTATTTGGTTGTATTTTTTTAGTCATTTAGTTTTATATTTATTATTAAAGGCCACTATACAAACCTCACTATATTATAATAAAATATTAAAAAACAAAAATCCACTCAACACACTATTGCCTCTCTCCTAACATGTAAATTTTGTAATATAAGGTACAATTGTTATACAAAAGGGTATAGATCATTTTAAGCATTCAACACTTAAGGGTTCTATGAAAAAATTTCTTCAAGGAAAATTATACTAGTAATCCTAAAATACTTATATCAAATATTTTCAAGAATTAATGAGTGCTTAGAGTGAGACCAAAAACCACATACATATACCTTTAGAAAGGTCTTTACAATTCAATATATTCTATTACAAACTTGGTTTTTTTTCTTTAGAATGAAGAATAAAAATGCCAAAATAAGTGTAAACACTTAGTAGCTTGGGGTCTAAGATAAACTCCATTACATAAAACTAATAATTTGTTGAATGAATAAAATGATTGACCTTATAAGTTGTCGTTTTGACATTTTTTTATAATTTTTTTAACATCATTACTTAGTTTCACTAGTAAATCAACTATTATTTCAATTAACTCTCAACAAACTAGATATTAAATGTCATACATAATTAACATCAAAACTACTTTTTGAAAGGTATATTTAAATTTTTTGACACAAGTATTCAATTTATTTTTCATGGCTATAAGAATTGATCTACTTGATCCATATTTTATATTATATGTTCATGCTCCTCATTCTTTCATGAGAAACTTCAACATTAAAATATCACAACAATTTAAAAATGAAAATTTCTTTCTTCATCAAATTCCTTTTAATAAAACACATAGAGTAGATAAAATGATCAATATATAGATATTACTATAATAAAATCATGATTCACTTAAGAGGTATGAAATAATATACCTCCAATATGAAAGGACATGTCTTCTAAATTCTCTCGACTCCAATCTACTTCCAAGGGGTTTGTTCTAGTGAGGCGATTGTTTGATAGAGTAGACAAGTTGAATATTAGAAATTTGCCCCATATAATAGAGCTATAGATTTGTAAAGTAATAGACTAAGGGAAATGGAGATTTGAAACTATAGTTTGATTGTACTATTCAAATCATCGGTAGAAAAGTGAAGATTAAAAAGCAAAGCAAGCCCAACATTTTAAAAATGAAAATTTCTTTCTTCATCATATTTCTTTAATAAAACACATAAAAAAATAGATAAAAGAATCAATAGATATTATATATAATAAAATCATGATTCATTTAAGAGAAATAATATACCTCCAATATGAAAGGACATGTCTTCTAAATTCTCTCGACTCCAATCTATTTCCAAGGGGTTTGTTCTAGTCAGGCAACTGTTCGGTAGAGTGGACAAGTTGAATATTAGAAATTTTCCCCATATAATAGAGCTATAGATTTGAAAAGTAATAGACTAAGGGAAATGGAGCTGCTTAAATTATTGGAGTCAAGAAAAAGGAGTCTTAAGTTGCCAAGATTTGAAACTATAGATGGAGTCTTAAGTTAACAAGATTTGAAATCATGGTCTCGCTCAACCTAATATTTTAGATAAATAATGTGCTCACTTAGGCAGTCAAAAGGACCTACTTCATAGAGTTCAAAAGCTATTACTTGAGCATGATGGATAATGTTGGAGTAATTTATGATATTGATATAATCATACTTTATTTGAGATGAATAAGGCTGAGATTTTGATATTCATATCACTTGCTATTTATTTTAGGATTGTAAGCTTAAGGTTTTTTAAATTATTTAAAAAGATTCAATTACACTTTTCATGCCTCACTGAACATATGTATGTCATTTATATACACTAGGAAAAAGTAGTTGATGAATAACACAAGGAGATCATTCTTATTTTTCATGAATCTCCTCACCACTAAAAAGAATTCTCATTTTTGTTATATTAAATAGTCCAATTCAATTCCTTTTACTAAACAACAAGAATAAAAAAAAAGTGAATCAAAAGGTAAGGAAAATTTAAACTCTCACACATCCATAGAAAAAGTAGAATTCCATAAACTTTGAAAGCATTTTTCGCTACTATATTCTATGTTCTCTCTTGATTTTTACTTTAGTTAATATTTTTAATGAGATTTAAGTATCCTCTAAATTGATTGTGTGTAAAGAACCTACTTATAATGGGTGGCTATCGCCCTAATAAAACTATTTGGGGAGCAAGCCTAGAAAGGATAGCTCACCTATTGCTTAAAATTGTTATGATCTTTATTAAATGTTTACTACCATGATTATTTTTTTCTTGAAAGAAACATGACTAATTATTTATGCTTATGTTAATGAAAATCTCTATTGATCTTCTTGCTAATGATCTACAATCAAATTGACTATATTCTAGAATTATGAGGAATACTATATTCTCATTGGCAATTGACAAATGCATATAAAAAGATTTTTTTTTCTACTCCCATAATTAAATTTATTTGATTATAATGTATGAGCTATTTAAATTAAATTAATTTGTTGCAAATGAAATTTAAAAAGCTCACAAATATCATTCAACAACACAGAGAGAAATTGAAACACAATTTCCAAGCCCAAGTTGCAATGTGCAATTGGCAAATCTTTGAATTAAAAGATGGGAAATTAATCTATTAAAATCCAATCATGGATAAAGGTTGTAACAAGCCATAATAAAACCCCTGGAAATCACATACAAAATGATTTTCAGCAGCAAATCAAAGCCTAGAATCAATCTTCTCTCCAACACCTACAACTTCAAATCACTTCACCAACAATGTCTTCAATCTACACAACTTGTGTTGATTTTTCATTGGATATATTATTTTTATTTTAGGAGATGTAGATCATGATGTTATGATGTGTTTCAAATTCTATATTTGGAGCTTCGATAGTGGTCTAAATAGTTATCTTGGTATTGAGTATATTGGTCATGTGCTTGAGATATTTTAAAGAGGGTGGTGTTGCATTTTAAGCTTAGCATGGAAAGATCAATTATAAGATTTCATGGATTCTTGGAAAATTAGGTGAGGCTAAAGTTCTCTTGAGGTTAAGATTTTTTTGAGATAGTTATACTTTGATGATTTTTAGTAGGAAGAGTGAGAAACCGATACCTAAGTTGGACATGAGTTCAAAATGGACCTATTAATAGGATTATTTTTTTTAAGAGATCCATGATGGCTTGGTTGTCTTGGAGGAGCATTATCATCCCCCACTCTTAGTCCTCTTAATTGTAAATTATTTGATATAAATTTCCCACCTTATATTTAGATGTGTTTTGTTTCATGATTTGTTTTCTCATGGGAATGAGTATTGATCTATATGGGTATTCATTCTAGAGGGCTTATTTGAAGATTATTTGGTATGAGTTGTTTTTCCTTTATCTTCTCATGAGAATGCATTTTGAGCTAATTTGAGGAGTGTAGAGGATGGTTTGGGATTAATTTTTTAGATTTTGAGAATGAAATATTTTGTTTTACTTTCTTTTGATTTGAGAGGATTACATCTTGGTTCTATGGTTGGATGTTTATAATTCTTTTCTCTTTTTGTTTTTTTGAAGGATATCATACTTGTCACAACTTGAGAATTTATAGGTGTTTGTAGAAGGACATGCTACATGTTTGATTTGTAGGTTCACTCTTTGATCTTGTGCTTCTTCCTAGATGTTCATGTTAATATGACATTGGAGTTGAGGTTTTTTTGGAGCTAGTATGATATGTTTGTGGTCATATATTGTTACTATACTTCATTGGTTTTTAGTAACAACATGGAGGCTCTTTGATCTCTTTTTTTTTTTGGTTATGGAGAACGTGGGAGATGTATGGAGACTAGTGGTGAGATCTATTTTGTAGTAGTATTGTTTACAAGTTTTCATTATGGATATACCTTGGTACTATATGATATTGATGATATTGGATACACCTTCTATGTGAGCATTAATAGTTTATGTTTGGATTCCTTGATCAATTTTCAAATTTGACATTACCCATGTAGTGGGAGTTCATAGATAGTAGACTTATAATTATGGATTGGGTTGGATATGTTGATGGCATAAGGTTTAATTATTACAAGCATAAAATGTGGTCTATAGGTATGGTTAGTTGGATATGTTAGCAACTAGTTGTGGTTGCTATGCTATCTATGGTGATTGCTTCTTACCAACTATTGAGGCATATTTTTTACCATTAGATTTAATGTTTTTGTTTGGATATTATTTTGATATAAAATTTATGCTTCTTTGTGATAGTTATTATGGCATATCTTTGGACAAGATGTTATGGTTTTTGTATTAGCATGATGGAGGATGAGAGGATTCATGTTTGAGATGGTGGTCACCTTGGTTATTGTTGTGTGTATCTTGATAGAGTAGATGGAGCACTTGGATTCCTTGATATGGTACATGTTGTCTATAGAGATTATTCCCTTGATGTTCAAGTTTAAATAATTTTTACCTCTTATGCAATGTATACAACAAGTGGGAGAATGTTGGGAAAAGGCATTTTGTTCACCTTGCATAATGTTTTTGATAAGGAAAAACAGGTTTTGAAGGGGCCCCAAAATCCTTTACAATGATGACAAGCTACAAGAAAGACCAAGCAAATAAAACCCGCAACCCAAAAAATGAAAATGCCGACAACAGAAATAACCAAAGAAACCCGTCAATAAACCAATAGAAAAAAACATTAGCACCTAGGCTGATCAAGCAAAAGAGTCAACAACAGCTACATCATCTTTTCCAGAACATTGACCAAGGCCATATTTTCCTCTATGACCCTTTCATTCATCTCCATAACCTCTTTGAGCTCATCAAATGATACAGTTGCCCGCTTCTTCATATTACTCCTTGTCCTCAAACACAGACTAGCCTCCACGTCCTTTTCCATAGCTAGAGCAGAATCCACATTTTTATCCACTAGGTTCAAGCAGTTCACATCTTCAGCTACTTTCTCAATTTCCCCCAACTCTAGGGGTTTACCAGTCCATTTCAAGGCTTTCTCATTTAAAACCAAAAGACCCTTAGCAGTTGAATTCAAGGAATTGTTACTTATGCTCACCCCGGTTTTCAAATCCTTTGACAGCTTACCAATTTTGTCCTTAATACTAACAAATATTTGCTCTAAAAACTTATTAGCAATAATTTCCAAAAAGGAAATCCTCTCCTCATGAGTAACACCTAGGTGATCAACATTAACAACTAATTTATCTAGCATTAAATTCATAGAATTATCCCTACTTTTAATTGTCCATTCCTTCTGATTGCACCAGACCATTGTCACGCAGACATCCTACCAGTTCTTAACCTAGACATTGAGCTCCTTCACTTCTAAGAACATCCATTTCACCAGAGAAAGAAAATTTTGTGTTTCATCCTCAGCCATCTTACAAAACAAACCCATTTTAACCTCATCTTAGTTAATAGGAGGCGTGACCTTTGGCTCCAAGTTGTGACTAGGGACTTCCCTACACTCCTCTTTCTGCTCCTCTTCCTCCTCAATAGTGGAATCCTCAACCTTGAGCACCTCCACCTTAATCCTATGCTTGTTAGGAAAGCTTTCCAAATCAACCAAAGCTTCCAACTGCTCCATCTTCATAGTCTTCTCTTTTTCTTGCAAGGAGCTAACATGAGAGATAGAGGGACCCTGGTTAGCGTCAAAATCCTTAGTACATTGTGTTGATGGTGTTTTCTACACAACAACAACTTAGACAGAATATAATATTCTATCTCTCTTGAAAGGTGAATCTCTATTAGCAAGCCTCAAGAGATAACCCCAAGGTCTCTAATGGCAGGTCTTGACAATGCAAAAACAACTCAGTGATGATGTGAAAATGCTGGTAATCACAAGGGGCCTTACAAATGAACAATGTTGGAAATATACTTTCATCAGATGTAATGATATGGTGATGATTTTTAATCCTCAACTATCCCATCTTTTAAAAGAAATGGCAAAAGATAGAGGGTTTGAGAGAGATTCTAAACTAACTCCTAAGATCAATCACAACAATGATGAATGCTATAAATGGACATATCCCCATTAAAACCAATCTCTACTTGATCAAGGACAAGCCCACAACTCTGCAAAAATGGTACAATCTTCTAAGGAAACTAAATATTTTTAGACTATGAATATTCATCCACATACCCAATAATTGGTGCAATATAAATAAACATCCACAATTGAACTTAGCACAAAAAAAGGCCCAGACTAACTTTACATAGCAACCTACAATCAACAAATTGCTAAAAGTATGGACCAGAGATCAATCAACATCATTAACATTTCACCATTATCATGAAAGATCTGAAATCTAACATCTAGCATTGAGAATCAAGAACAAGAAACCATAAATTATTGAAGCTGAACACAAAGCTTGCCAAATCAACAATCCAATTGCATTAACTTCTCCAACATTTACATAACAATTTCAAGTCTATCCTCTCCTACAACTAATAACTTGCAGAATCTAACTCCTAACTTGGCCAATTCTAACCTTCTAACCCCTAAAATCCAACCCTTTACAAATGAGAAGGCACTAGCCTTTTATAGATTTTACATTATAATTTCAATGACCAAGATTAAATCAATCCAATGGCTAAGAACATTCCTCTAGAAGCATCAAGTTGTTACATTTAATTTGGGAGCTCGTGGTACATCATCCAATCAATTGCAAATTCAATTACATTATGGCCCAATGACATCAATTTTGAGAAAATATTCATTGGAGAATAAATGCAGCTTCACATGTCTTTCCTTGTTAAAGGAACCTCTCCAATTGGTATACAACTAGTGGCACATATTCATAAGCAGGTGCATATTTAATATTCATTTGTAATCTTTTCTAGATTTTCCTCCTGGCACGAATCCATATGCAAGTCCCCTCTTAATTTATTTAATCCTGAAAAATAAATACAATCATTAATAGCTCACATGTTAAAAAAATTCCACACATAAAATATCCAAATTAAACTCAAATAAATTTTTGGCCTTTTAAGAAAACTTTCCATTTTGGAAATTTTCCAATTTTGAATTTTTTTCCATTTCAAGAATTTTTCATTTTAGGAACATTTTAAATTTCAAGAAAAAGTTTTCAATCCTCATGGAAAATCCGGTAGCTTGGATTTCGAAATTTCAAAAATTTCCATTGTTGGAAATTTTCATTTTGAAAAAATAGATTTGAGAAAATTTCCATTTTGGGAAAAAAAATCCATTTTGGAAAATTTTGGGATTTTGAGGGTCTTGGATTTTTCAAAAATGGAAATTTTAGAAAATCGAAGGTAGCTAGGATTACTCGAAATCAAAGCAAGGTCAAAATCCCCTAAACTTCATAACTTTTTTTCTAGAAGGAATTTTTGAAAAGTTCAAAAAGCAACCCAGCCTAATTTTTCATCCTCTACCCATGGGTGCAAAAATATTTTCAAATAACATTGAGAATTCACCTCAAATTTGGTTTTCGGAGAATTTGAGGTAGCTTGGATTTTTTGGACCTCTCCCTGACTTGGTCAATTTTAGCCCTTGGGTGAAACTCTGAGTTGAGGCGAACTTCTAAGAGCTAGACTATAATCATGATGTTGCAAAAGACACATCAAATGTAGATAAGACACCGAATTTTAGTGTGAAGCAAAGCCAAAATTGCAAGAAACCAAACCCTAAAGGAGAAGAGATCAAATGAAGCAAGCAAAAAAGAGGGTCCCCGCCTTTGGTGGGGCATGTGTACAAAAATTGCACAACAAATGGCAACTCCTGCTGGGAAAATTCTCTAGAGCATTTTGATTATGAACAGGAATCATGAACCCAGAATCTCTGGTTTTGATCTCCCTATCAAGCAAACAAATCAAAATGCAAGATCAAAGAATCATAACCAAAGGTAGACCGAACCTTCCATAAACTGAAAATCCAAGTGTGTGTAAGTGAGTTCATTTCCCTCCTTGAGCTACTGCAGAAACCAAGCTCAATCAAGTTAGGCTACGTAAAGATTCTAGCTCCAAAAGTAACCTAGATAGAGCCTCGCTGCTAATCAGGCGTCCATAGCCCTGACGAGGTTATCGTTGTGATTCTCCCGAACATAGCTCTACTGCTAACCAGGCGTCCATAGCCCTGGAAGAGATATTCAGATACTCCTGATAAGTTGAATTCATTCTTTTGATTTTCAATTTTTTCTTTATCTTTTCTTTTCTGATATTCTTTTATATTCCTCATTTCAACCTGTGAATAATGAAGTTCACACTCAGGGTTGAGAACCACAGTGGCATTGAAGCAAAAATAGTATTTTTCACCTAACAAGACCTTACAAGGACCCTACTGCAACCTCAAGATTCTTAAGATGTATGAAAGATATAAGATTTCAGAATACTTCAGGTTCAAATCAAACCAATGACCCATCCTCTATAAATCAAACATTCAAACCACTTGACACTAACAAAAGATCTCCACCATCCATTCAAGACACATGATTAAAGACCATCAATGAAATACTCAAAACAGTCCCAGATAATGAATAATTATTGTGCAGGAAAGACACTTCCCCAACCAGAAAATAGAGAAACTGAAGCCGAAGAAGCAAAGCAACAACCCAACCAAAACCCAAAGCAAACCTAAACTAACCAAAATAAAAGAAAACCAAAATCCATCTAAACTAACCAAAGCAAACTAATCCTAAAGCAATCTATCCTAAAGAAAACAAGAATGGACTAAAACAAAAGAAAAGCAGAGCAAGCTACATTTATTCAAGTCAACATTATGTTCAAAGAGACTCAAAGTGACTCATGATCGGACAAGGAAAATTGAGTCCCACCCCCCCATATGGTTAATCAATGTATGAAAAAGCAGTAATGTAATGGTAATAGTCCTCAAGAATGAAATTTTTTCTTTATACTCAACAAAATAAATCTCCACATTGTAACATTCAAACTCAACCTCATAATAAAAAATAATCAATACATGAGGTGACTCATTAGTACCATGATTAACCCATATGCAAGTTGTCTTCCCCAAACTCCCATAATCAAATTGATAAGCTTCAAAATTCATAGTAAGGAAAGAAACAACCTAGTGTGTTGCTTGTTGAGACTGAACGTTGTGTTTATCATCCCTCAATTGTGAACAGTTGATATCTATGTTATCAGGAGGTCTCCACTAATGATGCAACATTCCTCTCACATTCAAAATATGCAAAACATAATTAGAGTTATCAATAAGCAGTCCAAGGTGAAATTCAGATTGAACAAACACAAAATTAACATCATGGAACTTTTTACCTATTTGTGTTTCTCCATGAGGTATCAATGATGAGAATGCATAAGCTTTGTCATGGACAGAAAATTCCTCAACATGATGTTCATTAAGAAGCATCATAGATTGGACTTTAAACATATTTTCACTTACAACAGTGTGATGAAGCCCATCAATGATGACTGTAATATTACTATTTTCAGCATCATTCATGTTTTCCTGCACATCAGTATGAACCACATTAGCTACCTGATCAACAATACAAAAATTCGGTAAATTTTCAATACTTAATTCATCAATAGACAGAGGAAAAACAAAATTTGATAAATGAGAAGACTCCTTGAATTCATCTTTTGTTGGCACTGGTTCAAATTCTTGATCATAACTATCAGGAATATTGACCACTCCATTAAGTGCTTCCTCATCTTCTTCAAGAAATTCATCAACAACTTGGTGAAATTCTTCTATTGGAGACTTGTTTGATGTATCTTTCTATGTATCCCTTGTATGTTGTAGCAACTGTGCCTATTCTTCCACCTCTTTTATGGCTTCTTGGCACTAGAAGCATGTGAATTTAGAATTCTCTTTCTCATGTATCCTGCACCAAGCTGGTAACAACAACTCCTCTAGGTAGACACTGTAACTCAGGCTTGACCAATATTTTATAATTTTGGCAACAAACTCTTCATATCTAGTCTCTATTGAATCTTCATCCTAGATGTGAGGAGCTTGTATGATAACTCCTTTCTCTTGCAACTCATCCTCCACTATATTTTTAGAAATTTGACTAACCTTTGCAAGAACATCCTCCTTGATCTTTATAGGTAGTTCTTCACTTAAATGTTCCTCTATTAACTCTGATGCCTCATATTTGCATTCCTTACACTCAATCCCTTTCAGAGCTACCTCCACATCAACTGCAACATCATCTCTTGATTCAAAATTTGTTGGCTCCTTTGTAATGCATTCCTTTTCTAACCTTTCTTTCCACTCCAAATGTCTCCCAACTATAATGATGATGTCCACACATGAATGGAAAGTGAACTCTAAATGGGCTGCATTATGAACTCTACACCATTTAGATGAGATGAAATCTTGCAAACACTTACCACCACCACGTTGATCTTCAACTATCTGTGCAAATGCCTCAACTACAACATCAATAATGGTTTGGGTAGGGTTTGCATGAAAATACCTCTTTGCAAAATCCTTTCAATTTTACCCAAAAAGTCTAGCCATTCTAACTCAATGTACCTATAGGTATTATGAATTTTGCACTTGTCTGATAATGCATAGTGATGCAAACCCTTACTATTCCAAAGATCCAAACTCTTGCTTAGAGACTCACAAAGTTGAGGAAAATCAATCTGAAAACTATTCCCATCATGAAAATCATAAGACTGCTTTTCAATTTTGACTCAGAATTTATACCTTTAGATTTAGAGATCTACCATACCTCAGATTTTCAACATGATGGCTCATTCAACTTCCATCTATTTCACCTTCGTTCTCCCTCCTTCTAGCACCAATCTATTGATGGTGTTTTCTGCACAACTCAGACATAATATAATATTCTATCTCTCTTGAAAGGTGAATCTCTATTAGCAAGCCTCAAGAGATAACCTCAAGGTCTCTAATGTTAGGTCTTGATAGTGCAAAAACAACTCAGCGATGATGTGAAAATGTTGGTAATCACAAGGGGCTTTACAAATGAACAATGTTGAAAGTATACTTTCATCAGATGTAACAATATGGTGATGCTTTTCAATCCTCAACTAACCCAAATTTTAAAAGAAATGGAAAAAGATAGAGGGTTTGAGAGAGATTATAAACTAACTCCTAAGATCAATCACAACAATGATGAATGTTACAAATGGATAGATCCCCAATAAAACCAATCTCTGCTTGATCAAGGACAAGCCCACAAATCTGCATAAATGGTGCAATCTACCAAGGAAACTGAATATTTTTAGACTATGAATATTCATCCACATACCCAATAACTGGTGCAATGTAAACAAGCATCCACAGTTGAACTTAGCACAAAACAAGGCCCAGACTAACTTTACACAACAACCTACAATCAAAAAATTGTTAAAAGTATGGACTAGAGATCGATCAACATCATTAACATTTCACCATTATCATGAAAGAGATGAAATCTAACATCTAACATTAAGAATCAAGAACAAGAAACCATAAAATGTTGAAGTTGAACACAAAGCTTTCCAAATCAACAATCCAATTGCATTAACTTCTCTAGCATTTACATAACAATTTCAAGTCTCTCCTCTCCTACAATTAATAACTTGCAGAATCTAACTCCTAACTTGGCCAATTCTATCCTTCTAACCCCTAAAATCTAACCCTTTACAAATGAGAAGGCACTGGCCTTTTATAAATTTTACATTATAATTTCAATGGCCAGGATTAAATCAATCCAATGGCTAAGATTATTCCTCTAGAAGCATCAAGTTGTTACATTTAATTTGGGAGCTCGTGGTACATCATCATCCAATCAATTGCATTCAATTACATTATGGCCCAATGACATCAATTTTGAGAAAATATTCATTGGAGAATAAATACAGCTTCACATGTCTTTCCTTGTTAAAGGAACCTCTCCAATTGGTATACAACCGGTGGCACAAATTCATAGGTAGGTGCATATTTAATATTCATTTGTAATATTTTCTAGATTTTCCTCTTGGCATGAATCCATATGCAAGTCCCCTCTTAATTTATTTAATCTTGAAAAATAAATACAATCATTAGTAGCTCACATGTTAAAAAAAATCCCACCCATAAAATATCTAAATTAAACTCAAATAAAGTTTTGGCCTTTTAAGAAAACTTTTCATTTTTAGAAATTTTCCATTTTCGAAATTTTTTCCATTTCAAGATTTTTCAGGAACATTTCAAAATTTCAAGAAAAAAAATTCCATTTATGGAAAATTTTGGGATTTTGAGTTCCGAAAATGGAAATTCCAGAAAATCCAAGGTAGCTTGGATTTCCCGATGCTTAATCCTCACAAAAAATCTGAGGTAACTTGGATTTTCTGAAATTTCAAAAATTGTCACTTTTGGAAAATTTTCATTTAAAAAAATAAAATTACATTTTTGAGAAAAATTTCCATTTTGGGAAAAAAATTCCATTTTTGGAAAATTTTAGGATTTTGAGGGGGTCTTGGATTTTCCAAAAATGGAAATTTCAAAAAATTTGAGGTAGCTCAGATTACCCGAAATCCAAGCCAGGTCAAAATCCCCTAAACTTCATAACTTTTTTTTCTGGAAGGAATTTTTGAAAAGTTCAAAAACCAACCCAGCCTAATTTTTCGTCCTCTATCCATGGGTGCAAAAAATATTTTCAAATAACATTGAGAATTCACCTCAAAAAAAAAATTTCGGGGAATCTGAGGTAGTTTGGATTTTCTAGACCTCTCCTTGACTTAGTCAATTTTAGCCCTTGGGTGAAACTCTGAGTTGAGGCAAACTTCTAAGAGCTAGACTATGATCATGATGTTGCAAAAGACACCTCAAACACAAATAAGACACTGAATTTCAGGGTGAAGCAAAGCCAAAATTGCAAGAAACCATACCCTAAAGGAGAAGAGATCAAACAAAGCAAGCAAAAAGAGGGTCCCCGCCTTTGGTGGGGCATGTGTGCAAAAATTGCACAACAAACTGGACACTTTGAATCACCTGAACCTCCATAGGCACGGAATGAGGTAACAATTAATCCACATTAGGACTAATATCCCCAACAGGGGCACCATCCACAACCCCCACAATTTTAGGACCCTTCACTCTAGTCATAGGGGAACTATCCACCATGCCAACCTTCCCAGGACTTAGAGTAGGCTTCACACCTAAACCAAGAGTTTCCACATCTTTCACCAAATCCACCTTTCTCTTAGCAGACGACTTGTCTTTCCTGGGACATTTGGATTTCCCCTTAGTACTCTTCTTCCCTGACTACACCATGGCTTCCCTCAATTCAATGTTTGTTTCATAACCCTTTGACCACACTTCAAAAGCTTCAGACCCCTCCTCGAACACACCATCATCCACAAACATTTCATCAAAATTTGAGTCTTTGTCCTCAAAACTCCCTTCCCACTCTGTAGCAAAATCCCCTGTCTCATAACCAAAATTATTAACCCCCTTTTTGTGAGCCGGGGTTTTAGGAGAAACATGGATTAATTTGAGCTTAATATGAGAAAACAAAAGACTCATAAGGCCTTCATGCAGAATGACCTTCTTAGGGTTTTTACAGTGATCCTCAATACTATTTTCCATCGACAATAAGGGATAAAAAGGAAAAGAGACCAACACCTTATAATGGAAGTGATTCAACAACATAAAGTGATAACTATACACAACAAAGAACCTACCTTCCAATGTGAAATAATGTATTATAGCCAGCACAAGATCCCTCCATAACGGTTTAAGAGACTTACAGGCATACCCACCACTCTCGACTTCCCTAAGATTCTTCTTCTCATCAAATCTAAAAAAATTAGCAAGGGCTTTCTTAGCAACTACTTTGTCTCTGTAGAATTTCCTCCCAGAAGATGAAAGCCCAGTGACTTCCGCTATGAATTCCTCATCAATATTGAATTCCACCCCTTTATAACATAGACTCTTACCATTCCACCCTTTTACAAAAAAATCTATATCTTTAGGATGAGGGCCTTGGATTCTTTGTATATACTAGGTAATCCCACCCTTTTCCAAATGATCTCACATGGTTTCATTGCTTTGGAACTCCTCACATCAACTCAGTTTGACCTTGTAGCAAGCTCCACCCATGGCGGCATGTAAAGAGCAGGAACCCAACAACACCAAATTTTTTTGCAAAAAAAAGAAGAAGCCTTGCTATCCACAAAACCATGTAAATAATACCCACAAAATGTGTGAGCATTTCATTCAAAGTACTTCCCTACGTATGCAGCCAAGCCATAATTTTACAAAAATCAAAGTTGTAATTATGAAACAGGTAGGGCCAAAGTTCAACGTGCATAAGCTAACTAAAAAATATAATGAAGAACCTTTCCCCTATATCAACCACCTTAAATACATGCCACTTGGTAATCATTGGAAATAGATTTAAGATTGAGTGGTAATGATTCAAATGCACCCCAATCATATTTAGCCACCACTCCCAAATTTGCAAATCCGTCAGCCAGCATGTTAGCTTCTCTAAACACATGAGAGATTCTAATATCCTCAAAAGAATTAATGATGGAGATTGAATCATTAATAAGATGAGTGATAGACCACGATGCCGAACACCTCATCAAAAGACACTTTATAGTATTAAGCGAGTCAACCAAAGTTTAGAGACCCCTAGATTCTTCGCCAAAATGAGGCCATGATAGGTTGCAACTGCCTCTACAAAGTGGTTTGTCTTCACCTTGCATATTGTTATAATTAATGTAAAAATTAATATTATTTGTGGTGTACCTACGAGATCTAGGGATGTGTGCATCACATGAGATATTATTGTAGCTAATTTATATGTTTTATGTAACATTGGTATAAATATTAACTGTGGGTTTGCATATTAGAAAATATTTGATATTGGGAAGACTTAGTACCAAAATGAGAAAAAATATAATGAATAAAGGGAAAACATAGTACCAAAAATTTAATGAGGGGGATTTTATTTTAAGCTCAAGGTATTAGACGCATGGTTTGTATAATACAATTTGGTAGTTTTGTGCAAACCTAATTCTATAAAACCAAGAACATGAGTAGTTATTGAAGTTAGCTATTATAACATTTGGATTGTTGCCTAAGGTTGATTAATAATCTCTTATAGGTTGCATATGTGAGGAGAGGAATCATAAACTAGGATATGTGGTCACATGATTCTCATTTTCTTGTTCACATGGAGTACATGTAGAGAGCTTGATAATTCAAAAGTATTCATGGACACTCGTCAAGTATATTGCAATATTTGTTCATGAGATAATACATTGAGTTTGTATTCATTTAGAGGTTGGGATTTTCACTTAGGATAAATTTTCTAGGGTACATCTTGTGTCATATTGATGTTATGTTTTCTATTCATTTGTATTGTGAATTTTGAATACTTGTTTGCATAATTTTCTCTCTTGACCCGATTATGTGGAAATAGTTCATTATGGCTGCAAATTTCCTTTCAAATTTGTGGATCTCCTCATATGAAATTTAATGATGGTATGTGCACCAAAATAGGGGACATGAAAGTATCCAAACGAGTGATTTTGGCCATAACACACTCATATTATTAAAAATTTAAAATAATGTGATTGTGTTATGGCTTAGCAAACACCAAGCCATAATGCAATCATTTTCTATGGCCTAAAATATGTGATCACATTTTGTGTAACATGAAACTTCCATCACATTTCATGTTTCCCAAAATATGATCACATTTTTTAAGCCATAAATTTTAAAAAATAAAATTGACCATATTTTGAAAACATAAGCCCATTATGTAACACACTTGCATTTTTTACTAAAAAAAATTCCGTTTCTCTTTGGAATAGTTTTGTATGATAAGCCTAAAGGGTTGGTCTTCTAATTTTCCCCTTTTGAAATATATATTTTTAATCTTGATGACATTAGATTTATTCATTTTATAATAATAATTACCAAAATTAGCATCAAAATGTTGCACGTCTTCTTGGCTTTCTAACCATATATTTTTTTATATTTGAAATAAATTATCATATTTACTTTTATTTTATTTTACTAATTTTTCTATATTCCTCAAATACATGTGTATTGATTTTTCTTGATAAATTTTGATCTACTCATCAAAATAAAAGTAATTGATAAATGTATTGACTGTTCTTAATAAATTTTTATTTTTTTAGATATTTTTCAAAAAAATTCCACTAATTTACTATTTTTCCACATGTGTAAAACAAAGAACTTGATGTTCGACAAAAAACCTATGTTTAATAAAACTAAAAAAAATCAAAATTAAAAATAAAATATATTAAATTTATAGTTTTTGGAAAGCGTGTTTCGAGGACTATGGTACTTCAACTTGGTTTATCAAGTTGAATCCATTTGCACCTCCATAACTAATGATTTTTACTAGATTTTGTCTGTAGATTTTAAATGTATATTTTTTTATTAAAAAAATTGAAATTAAATTATAAATTTTTTTCACATTCGCTAGAGCATCTTATTTTTAATAAATCACATTCGCTAGAGTACATTCAACCAAAGGTTGTAGGGTTCACTTGAAGGCATGCGAAGGAAAGTATGTTCGAATGAAGCCCCTTCATTTGAATGGTTTACTTCATTCGATCCTATTCTAAATATTTTTGATGGGTAGATCTAATTTATGTTTGTGCAAAAAATTGTAACCCACTATTTTGGGTTCACCCCTAAGTATATATCCCTTATCTTTATGGAAGTTGTAATATGATTAGTGATTATATGTCCTAGGAAGTGATTTATTGGGATGTAATGGATGAACTAAAGGGAGTGTAACCAAATTAGAATTCAATAATATTTGAATATTATACATAAATTGTTGAATCTTGGTGAACTTCCTAGGTGCATTTAGTTTTAATGAAGAAAAGGTAGAAGTAGCAACAACTTGATGAACATTTTCCTTCATCTCAATACCCTTTGAAATTTTTTGTAACTTTTGATACTTTGAGGGATATGATGATCCATTTTGATATGATCACCCATATTTAAAAATATTTCTTGCTAACAATTTGGACTCAATTTTTTACATGTGCATACAAGTCCATGAAAGATGAAGATACTTACACATATTGTCCTAAATTGGTTTAATCAATCCCTTAATAAAGATATTTTTTAATTAAAAATCATATAAAGGAGTAATCATCCTATAGTATAAGGATTTCAATCTTATAATATAGTCACTAATTTGTTTGTTTGGTCTTTAGTTATACCGAAATAGATAAAAAATATACCTCTAAGTCCTATCTTAACTTTAAATTTCTTTAGGAACGCTTTTGTCTTGAAATCATCAAATGTGTGAATATATCCTCAAGGAAGAGGAAAGAACCAAATAATGAAATAATATTTTAGGGCCTACATAAATAAATTCATTAATAGATTATACTCATTTATGAAGTCTACACAAGTAGTTGTGAAGGATCTCAAATGTGTGTTTAGTTCACCTTTGTCATAATATAATAAATAGTGTAGTGTCACAAAGCCCACAGGGAGAGGGTGATTATCAATCATATATTATAGTGGTGTACTCCTAGCATCCTTAAATTTCTCACTATCTCACCCATTTGGTTTAGAATACACTCTCTTTTCTACTTGATTAGGCATCTTGTGAATTAGCATCTAGGGAGGAAGAAGAAAGGGTAATTAGTGAAGTTTTGGGTCCACTATAGCAAACATATAGGAACTAGTGTGAGAGGTAAGAGGGATGGAATAAGTGATGCACTGAAAAAGATGCATGGAGGAGAAAATATACTTAAGGGCATTCATGGACATGGATGAACACATGGAATGATTAATAGGCATAGCATGAGAGGTATTAGATGTAGTAGTTGTTAAAAGGTGCAGGACAACTAAGAGGGGGGTTGAATCAGTTGTCACAAAATTGCAAACTTAAAACTTCAACACTTATCAATTCCACAACCACACTATTTTATTATTAAGTTTGAGCATGAAACACAAATAAAAAAAGTAAAATCAACACAATGAACACTAGATTTTTACGTGGAAAACCCAATGAGGGAAAAACCATAGTGAGGATAAACTCACAAAAAAAAAGAGATTATAAAATTGAATACAGAGGCTCACTGCCAAGGGCTCACTTCCTAGAAGAGGACTCACTGTCCAGATATAAAGGCTCACTGCCTATAGAAAGGAATCACTTTCCAACAGAGAGGTTCACTACCTACTGATACAAAATAGAACAAAAGATCCACCAGAAAAATTAACACACATCTGCAACCTTGAACAGATGACTGCAGAAACCTTCAGGTCACTACCTTTAGGAATCTAACACAATGAAGTAATTTTGCCTCAACTCACTTTCACATACTTCTACCTTTATGATTTATGGATTACTTTATCACTTTGCATCCGCTTCTAATCTTTGCAATCCGACTTGCATCTATACCATCTTCAACCTTATAAACTTTCTCTAAGGTCGGCCACATAAGCTTCATTATAAAATTCAAATTAGGTCAGAAACTCAACATTCCCTTGGTGGAAAAGAATGAGAGTGGACCAATGAAACATTTATCCAAGGCCAAAAGATAATGTCTCGAATCAACCACACTCTTCCTTAATTTAATTTAATTCTTCAAATGAAGTGTAAACACCAAGTCAACCAAACCTAATGAAAACACAAATGAACATCAACAAGAAGATGACACACATAATATGCAACATGCTTCATTATGCACAAGAACACATCTTAGGTTCCTTTAGATACATTTGTAACAAGTGCAATAGACTTTGAACACCGAACTTCTTCCAACAGTCCATCTAGACTGTGCAAACACATACAACAACTCAAAAACATGACTTATAGATCACCAAACCACATGCATCTTTTCCAAAACCAAGAGAACACCAATATAAGACATATTATAGATATGCAAGATCTATAAAAAAAATAGCACAAGACTACAGAGTAGAAACATTTCTCCCAATCCATAGAAGACCAACCCTTCCAGAACAATTCACACACCGGTGAATGTAACTTTCACATACCATCAAACTAGAAGCTATAACTCAGGAGATATCACAACTAGATCACCATTAGCAAACATTTAGATCCACACAAGTATAGGATCAACATAGTAGAAATGCAGAGCACAAACCGGAGCACATTTTGAACACATTCATAACTCTGACTTCTTTTCTTTATTAATTTTCTCAAAAGCGCTTGGAAACTCACATTTCAACACATCTGCAACATCACGAAGATAGCTCCATGTACTCACAACATCTCAAAAGCATCTCAAATATACATATACAATCTGCAACATACTAAACATGTTGACATCAATGACAACATTAATGAAAACACCACCAAACTTGCTCATACTTGCAACAATCTCCCCCTTTGTCATTGATGGAAACACATGGTGGGAAAAACCATCAAAGATAATATTCTGCACAATATTCTAGGAGAACACCTTCTCTTCCTCTGCAACTATTTTTCACATGACTTTCTCTCCCCCTTTGACATCAATGGTAGAGATCAAAAACTCAAATCACCCCCCCTTAGGAGTGCACCCATTCAACTCATACTAAAACAATGAAAACCTTTTCTACTCCCCCTATGGATTAGACCCATTCATCATTCTAGATAAATGAAGAATTTGTGAGTTCATTGGACTAATGCACCTTCATGTACACCTAGTTCAAAGGGCCAATGACCCCCAACCTCTCCCTAAGATGCTCAAAAGTATCCTTCGGAAGAGCCTTAGTAAATATATCTGCAATTTGTTCCTTTGTTGTCACATACTCCAATTTGACTTCATTCTTCAACACCTTTTCTCTCAGGAAATGATATATGGTAGATATGTGTTTTGTTCCTGAATGCATTACTCGATTCTTTGATATATTTATAGCACTTGTGTTGTCACAAAAAATAGAAATAGGCTTATCACATATTACTCCAATGTCTTTCAAAGTTTTATTCATCCACAAAACCTGTGTGCAACAAGATGCTACAACAATATATTCTTCTGTGGTGGATAAATAAATTGAGTCTTGTCTCTTACTCAACCAAGAAACCAATCTACTGCCAAGAAAGAAAGCACCACCACCAGTACTCTTTTAGTCATCCACACAACTAGCCCAATCTGCATCAGTATAAGCACTCAAGGTGAAATCAACACCCTTAGGATACCATAAGCCATAATCTGGTGCATTTGATTCTTTCATCATGGTTCTTGTAGCTTCTTGTACCATCTGGTTTTTCCTTTCAACTACCCCATTTTGTTGAGGGGTTCTCAGAACAGAAAATTGTCTCTTTATGCCATGTTGCTCACAAAATGTATTTAGAAGTGGATTCTCCACCTCTATTAGATCTCAAACATTTTATTTTCAAATGTATTTCATTTTCCACTCTTGCTTTGAACACTTTAAACCTATCTAGACCCTGAGTCTTCTCTCTAAGAAAAGCAACCCATGTCACTCAAGAATAATCATCAATAAGGAGCATGAAATACCTGTCACCATTCAGGCTTCTTGTTCTAGTCAGACCACAAAGGTTAGTGTGAATTAACTCCAGTATTCTGGTAGTAGATTGATCTTTTCCCTTAAAGTTGCATCTTGTTTGTTTTCCCAACTAACAACTTCTGTAAAGAGTATTAGCAGGCTTTGTGATTCTAGGAAAACCTCAAACAATATCTCTTGAACTGATTCTGACTAGATTATCAAAATTTACATGTCCCATTCTTCGGTGTCATAACCAACTTTCACTGATTTGAGATACAAGGAATTGACCATCAACTCCCTTAAGTTGATAGATGTTTCCATGAGTTCTCCTTCTAGCAGCAAGCATATCTCCATTTTTAGATCCTTTTCTGATTTCAAAGGTATTATTCTAAAACACAAGTTTAAAACCATTTCTACACATTTTTCCAACATTCAAAAGGTTATGCCTCAAACCCTTCACATAATATACATCATTAGTGTTGTGTAATCCATCAAAACTAATTGTACCTTTCCCACAAATCTTAGCTCTTGAATCATCACCAAATATGACTAAACCACCATCATACTTTTCAAGTTTAGTGAACTTACTCTTATCTCTGGTCATGTGATTAGAACAACCACTATCAATCACCCAATAGTATTCATCTTATCTTGCATGAAAGGCGGTGACCAAAGTACCTTCCATATTATTTTTGTTCTCCAAAGCATTCTTGCACATTTTCCAGGGTTATCAGATATAGATTTATTTTCCAAAGCTAAAAACAAGCATTCACTATCATCAACCTCATTTTGCAGATTCATCATCAGAGATTCTAGCTTTTCTTTAACATAATACAACTTCTTGTATTTCTTATCCTTTTTTCCTTATCTTTATAATCCTTGTTCTTCTTGTACAACTCTATTCAAAAATATTGAAGCATAATGACCAATATTACCACAACTGAAACATTTAAAGGGAAACATACCTTTATACTTTTTGGTGCCTTTCTTCAACTTCCTAGTGAAATTCGCTTTTGACTTAGAAAAACCATAACTCTCTGGATCATCTTCAATCTTCATTGGCTTAAATGTTTTTTCTATCTTTTCTTCTTTCCTATCTTCTTTCTTGAATTTTCTCATCTCAAATGATTGTAAGGTGTTGAATAACTATTCTTTAGTATACTTCTTAGGATCATACATCTCTTCAATAATTGAGATCTTATCATTGTATAAATTTGGTAGGGTGATTAGGATCTTCTCAATAATATCTTCATTAGTCATCTTTCCCCCTTGATTCTTAAATTCATTTGTTGTCATCTCAACCCTCTGGAAATAGCTTGTAAACTCTTCACCTTCTTCCATTTTCAAATTCTCATATATGTGTTTTCTCATTCTCCTCATAAGCAAAAACCTCATCTATAGTAGAAGGACCACTCGCCGAAGCAACATACTTCATCTCAACAGCCTTCTAGGTCTTGTAATCAAGTGAAACAATATATCCTCTCATCTACACTTTCCAATCACTATAATCAGATCCATTGAACATAGGGATCACCAACTTATGCGCCATCGGATCTTCCTTAAGCAATTAAGCTCTACACCAAGGAACCAATGCTCTGATACCAATTGTTAAAAGGAGTAGGACAACTGAAAGGGGGGGTGAATCAGTTGTCACAAAATTTCAAACTTAAAACTTCAACACTTATCAATTCCACAACCACACTATTTTGTTATTAAGTTTGAGCATGAAACACAAATAACATAAAGTAAAATCAACATAATGAACAATAATTTTTTATGTGGAAAAACCAATGAGGTAAAAACAACAGTGAGGATTAAATCACATTAAAAAAGAGATTATAAAACCAAATACAAAGGCTCACCGTCAAGGGCTCACTGTCCAAATACAAAGCCTCACTTCCTACAGAAAGGACTCACTGTCCAACAGAGAGGCTCATTGCCTACTGATACAAAAGAGAACAAAAGATCCACCACATCAATTAACACACATCCACAGCCTTGAATAGATGATTACAGAAACCTTTAGCTCACTACCTTTAGGAATCTAACACAATGAAGTACTACTGCCTCAACTCACTTTCACACACTTCTGCCTTTATGATTTGTGGCTTACTTCGTCACTTTGCATCTGCTTCTAATCTTCACAATCCAACTTGCATTTATACCATCTTCAACCTTAGAAAATTTCTCCAAGGTCAGCCACTTAAGTTTCATTATAAAATTCAAATTAGGTTAGCAGCTCAACATTCCCATGGTGGAAAAGAATGAGAGTGGACCAATAAAACATTTATCCAAGGAAAAAAGATAATGTCTCAAATCAATCACACTCTTCCTTAATTTAATTTAATTTAATTCTTCAAATGAAGTCTAAACACCAAGTCGGCCAAACCTAATGAAAGCACAAATGAACATGAACAAGAAGATGACACATAGATGATGCAACATGCTTCATTATGCATGAGAACACATCTCAGGTTCCTTTAGATAAATCCACAACAAGTGCAATAGACTTCAAACACCAAACTTCCATCTGAACTATGCAAACACATACAACTCAAAAACATAACTTTCGGATCACCAAACCACATGCATCTTTGCTAGAACCAAGAGAACACCAATATAAGACATATTCCAAATCTGCAAGATCTGAAGCAAAATAGTAGAGGACTACAAAATAGAAACATTTCTCCTCGTCCATAGAAGACCAACTCTGCCAGAATAGTTCACACACTGGTGAATGTAACTTTCACATGTACCATCAAACCAGAAGCTAAAACTCAAGAGATATCACCACTAGATCACCATTATCAAACCTTCAAATCTGCAGAAGCATAGGATCAACATAGGAGAAATGTTGAGCACAAACCGGAGCACATACTGAACACATTCATAACTTTGACTTATTTTCTTTATTAATTTTCTCAAAAGCATTTGGAAACTCATCATTTTAGCACATCTACAACATCATGAAGATAGCTCCATGTTCACAACATTTCAAAAGCATCTCAACTATACATGTACAATCTACAACATACTGAACTATGTTGACATCAATGACAACATTAATGACAACACCACCAAACTTGTTCATACTTGCAACACTATTGGCATGACTAAGGGGTAATAATAGGTATGGTAGTAATAAATAGGATAGACATGGAGGTGTAATACATCATGAGGTATGTCGATATCTCAAGAGTTATATAGTTACTAGAGAGGCCATAGATGAACCCACAATAGTATGTACCACTTTTTTCCCTAACTAGAATGCTCAAAATTAATATTTTTCAATATTTTTCAGTTTGTGTCAATTATAGGGAATGAAAAAACAAGAATTTAAGGATGAATTAAACTATTGAGTTGGGGAATTTCTATGTTGATTCAAACTATAATTTTTTAAAAAAATAATAATTATTTCTATCACTATTTATTTATATTTTTCAAAAACAAAAATCTATTATTTTTTATTGAGTGACATTATTCCATAATGTATAATTTTCACTATGTGCAAATAAAAAAATTCTATGGTTTATTGGAATTAGATAATTTGCTCCAATGTTTAGTGCATTAATATTTTTTGATAATTTTTATTAAATATTTTATTTATTATTAATTTTTGAATTAGTACTAACAAAAATTCAAACCTATATTCTTTTATAACACATTTCTCTTAACATTTTTCATGAAACTTATTTTTTATTTTTTTTATTAATACAAGGAAATCTATGTTGAGTATAGTATATTTTTTGAGATTTTTCTAACAATGTTTGTTATTTTCCTAGTGTCCTAAATATAGTTTATTGTTTTTTTTTCTTAATGGACCTATATTCATTATAATTTTTTAAAATTATATAATATTTAAAAAATATAATATATATTGTAATTTTTATAAATTTGATACTAAGGGCTTCATATTTACAAAATGACATTTCCCAATGAATATATTTGATCCCTCAAAAGGTGAAGCAAAATTATCTTTTTGGTCAATATTTTGAAAGGTGCGTAAGAGAGTCTATCAATATTTTGATTTAGGCCTAAGAGGGTTCTATCCAAGGGGGTTTTATATAACCCATTTCAATCAAACCCCTTTAGATGAAACCCCTCAAGACTTAAAGCATTAGTTTTTTAAAAATATATAATTTCAAGAAAAAAAAATGAAAAATAGGATGTCCCATAAGTGGGACACACTATTGTGGGATCAAACCCATAAGGAGGATGGAAGGTGGAGAAAAGATAAACACTATATGGAGGCACACTAGTATAAATATGGGTGGCATCATGGGGATTAGTGGAAAGAGTAATAGTAGAGGATGGATCAATAATAGAGAAGGGGGAGGAGGTAGATGCACTAGCCAAAGTAGATGATGTAATATTAGCAATAAAAAATTGTAAGATATCTAACCTAAATGACTTATTTATGTACATATTGTGAATCCTATTAGCTAACTTTTTGTTGAAATTTTAACATTAGCCAAGCTATTAACCTCATTTACAAAATCTTGGTTGTCTACAAGGATATCATGACCACAATCTTCATTGTTATTCTTAACAAAATAATTAGAATAAACCTTTTCTCATTAGATTGGATGGTCATATTATGATTTAAAAAAGCACTCATTCTTAATGGAATATTAATATCATGAGTACCTCATGGCATAAACAAAATATATGGACATAAAGATCAAAATTATACTTTCAGCTTAAAAAAATATTAGGAATATTAAAATTATAAATTAGGTCTCAAAATGAAACCATAATGGTATTGTATGACCTTAGAAATGGAGATTAGATTATGAAAATCCAAAACAATGAAAGCAAATGAAATAACTTCACAATCCAATTCACTAAATCACATCAATGAGTCATTAAGAAAGTTGCATAACAAATAATAGTAGCAAAACCTACATACATAACAATATTAGTTTAGCTCCATTGTTCTCCTATGTTGCACCTTGGAGAGAAGGTGTAATGTTGGTTGCTCTCAAAATTTGTAGCACAAAGCACTCTAGAATGATATATGTATAGTTTTCTTACAGTGAGTGAGAAAGAAATAGATGAATGATAGGTTCAATTTATAGATTTCAGGTGATACTAATCAATAGTCAAGATTTGATGAAGGGATAAAATGGCCCAAAATGGTTGAGAGGAATTGATGAGGAGTTAACTAACTTCTTGATAGGAGCTACCTACTCGTATGGATCAGTTAAGCTTGAATTGATTGAAGAAATAAGTGTGACTAGAAATTAGTGAAGAAAATTTATTGATTAGAGGACTCAATTGATTGAGGAGTGAACTCAAAGTGAGTGGGAGTTGACTGGTGAGGTGGAAATGCATGAGTAATTAATAAATAACTAAATTAATTAATTATTAATTTCATGTGCAAAGGTGGAAATAAATAAAATAAACAATTTAATTTATTTTAGAAAAGGATAATGTTGAGAAATAATAATTGCATAAATTAAATAATTAAAAATAATTATTTAATATGAGAAGTGGAAAATGGGAAAACAAATTAATTAAATAATAATGAATTATTTAATCAATCTAGGAAAGAGGAATAATTAGTAAGTTAATTAAATAATGTTAATTATTTGATTAACATAGAGGAAAAGTGATGAAATAAATAATTCAATTAAATAATTTAAAACTATTTAATTAAAGTAGAAATGGAGGGAAAATTCAAAACTTGAAATAATTAAATAATTAAAAATTATTTAATTGCCTAGGATGAAGGGGGGATAACATTAATTTAGTTAAATAATGAACTTATTTAATTAAATGCAAAAGATAGATTTATGATACCTAATTATAGAAATTATGATGTTTTGGAAGAAATATGTTAGTCAGATTTAGGTGTCTACATTTTTCCCTATCTGAGACAATAGAATTTTATGGTGTTATTTCAAAGAAAGTATAAAAGAATTTGTGATGAAATCCCCAAATAAACAAAATGAGGTAGGATGCCCCCTCGAGAGGTTGGAAAAAAATGAAATATTTAGGTCAAACTCTTGATAAAAGGTTGGTTAGATGTGGTTGAAATGAAGCAAAATGGTGAGAGTAGGATATAATAAAGATGTGGATGAGGAGGAAGGTGGGGGGAGGGGGTAATGAGATTGTGGGTTAATATGGTGGAATATATAAATGAGATGGATAATGAATGATATAGAATAGATATAAATGAGATAGATGAACAAAAACAAATTGATATGGATATGATTGATAAATATTATGCTTTCCATTTTGTGCTTTTTTTAATCATCAGAGAGCATTTTATTATGACAAATAGATATATGTATACCAATTTATTAAAAAATTATGATGACTTTGGTATCCTTTACATGGATAGTGACACAAAAAACAAGAAATATTCTCCTCATAAACACTAGACATAATAGAACCTTGTTGGAATATGTGGGGAAAATGAAACTTAAAGCATAATATCCTTAATACAAAAAGGTATTTAATGAGCTTATATACACAAGAATTTTGTTAATCTTAGAAGTCATTCCAACACACACAAGGAACATACATGCCCTGATAATGCAACAAGAACATTCCACAAACACAACATACGAAAGCAATGACCTTGCCCCACTCCTACCATAAAATATAGATACCTAAATATGACTAACATATGTCTTCCAAAACATCGTCATTTTCTATCATTAGGAATCATCAATTTTTCTTCTGCATTTAATTAAATAATTTCATTATTTAATTAAATTAATGTTATTCCCCCTTCATCCTAGATAATTAAATAATTTTTAATTATTTAATTATTTCAAATTTCAAATTTTCCCTCCATTTCTATTTTAATTAAATAATTTTGAATTATTTAATTAAATTATATATTTCATCACTTTTCCTCTATATTAATTAAATAATTAGCATTATTTAATTAACTAAGTACTAATTATTCATCTTTCCTAGATTAATTAAATAATTCATTATTATTTAATTATTCATTTTTCCATTTTCCACTTCTTAAACTAAATAATTATTTTTAATTATTTAATTTATCCAATTATTATTTATCAACATTATTCTCTCCTAAAAGAACTAAAATTATTTATTTTGTTTATTTCTACCTTTGTAGATGAAATTAATAGTTTATTTATTTAATTATTTATTACTCATGTGTTTATGTTAGAATTATGAATAAAATGAGATGCAAGATCAAACAATGAACAAAAAAATCTTCCACATAAAGAGAGTTGCAAACAATAATCTGCTACATCATCAACAATAAAAACTTACATAATGAACCTAAAGAGTCTTCAAGGAGATCAAGAGGTAATATAATAAGGCTGAGTGTTTTATAGGAGAAATGCTAAATGGTAAATGGATTAGATCATGACAAGTGTAAAAATCCTATGTGATGAGACAAAATGATCTAATAAAATCTCACTCTAGTTAATAGAAAAAAAACTCCTAATTTTAGCTTAAGTGCATGAGAATAAATTATCCTAATAAATAATTAAAAATAATTAATTATTAGCTAATGCATAATTACTCTAACACCCCCCCTTAAGATGAACTTAGGGAGTAGCTAGAAAACCTAAAAAGTCAATGAATAAAAGTCAAAGAATACATTATGGGTCCCGATAAATAAGGCTCGATGAGGCACCCATGTACACACAATCTAATCTTTCACATTTGGAGAAAAAGTGAGAAAACCTCATGGGAAAAACTCCTCTCCAAAAGAGAAAGGGAAAATGAAGGACTAAAAATCCTCCAAAACAACATCCCAAAAAGAATAGGAACATGAAGAATATTGCATAAGCATGAAGTATTTGTAGACAACTTTCAAATGATGACTGCTATAATACTGAATGAAGAACCTCCTCTAAAATAGATGACAATAAATATCAAGAAGACAAGAATTTGCATGAGTTCCCCTAGTGACACTACTTAAATCAAATAGAAAACAAAGGCTACATCTAGAAGTTGAAGATACAAATCACACAAGTACCAATAGTTTAAAGAATATTGATCAAGTGAAAATACGTCACCTCCAAAAATAGGAATCCAAGAATGTCCATATGGTAAATACTCCATCTAACCAAAATATATGGGTAACTAGTCAGTGTGTCTTCCTAGTACATAGGAACAAGAACTAGATTCATAGATCACTCCAAAAATGAAACCAAGGAAGCATTAGCACCAACAATAGAAACCCCCCATAATGCGGAAAGGGAGAGCCATGATAGGTATATTGAAAATGTGTCACCAAGAAGTACATGTAAGAGAACAAACAACATCTGATATGCACGTAAAATTACCTACAAATAAAAAGGGTGTGCAAACCAAGGTACACACGCATGAGACATGAATCACTAGGATTCAATGTTGTCGTGGAAGGAACACTCAATTGACAAAGGTGTGATGGGAAAAAAAATCCTAGAAAACTCCCCATGTCACTTTTATAACATAATGTGAGTACAAAAGGTACAACAAGATGTGAGAAATCCCTAAAAAACATATATTGAAGTGGCACTTTATCTCAAAGTTTCTACAAAAAATTACATGCAAAAAGATGTCTACAATGCCAAAAATAGGACAAGATACTAGAAATACATATAAAAATAGCCAAAAACAAGTCATCCCACATAAATAAAAAGTTTCTCAGAGCTAAAACATCTAAGTAATTCATTAGAATGTGAAAACACAAAAATTAAATAAAATGTACCTAGAAAAAAATCTAGAAAAATTGCATGAATAGTTGTGAAGAGCTCTAAAAGTCCTTTCCAACACCATTGAAATTATAGAAAATGGAGAAACGGACCAAAAGTTGTGAGCTCGAGAGTGAAAAAAACACATCTAACATTGATAGTGATAAAATGTACCAATAGTAAAATCTAAGAAAGAAACTAGTACCATTGGATAGACTATAGTGCTCAAAACTAGATTTTTGATGATATCTTGTTTTCCCAATTTTGATAACCAAGTGAAAAATTATTAGGATTTTCCTAATCTTGCTAAAATTGCAAGGAAAAAAGAAAAAAAAATAATCCCACAAGGGTTGGGTGTTGGTCACCCATGTGATCTTAGGGTGGTTAGCAATTTTTACAAAAAATATAAAAAAAAAATAAAAAAAGTGTTGTACAATACATGCACCAAAATTCACCCAACTACAAAAATTACAAAAAAATGTAATGAAGATTCTAGATTTTCTCCTGTAACCCTAGTTGAGAAAAAAAAATTGAAAATGGAGAAGGGGTTCACTGAATCCACACTTTGATACCATGTTAGAATTGTGAAAAAACATGAGATGCAAGATCAAACCATGAACAAAAACACCTTCCATGCAAAGAGAGTTGCAAAGAATAATTTGCTACATCATCAATAAGAAAAACTTTTAAAAAATGAACCTCAAGAGTCTTCAATGAGATTTACAGTTAGTATAATGAGGGTGAGTGCTCTATAGGAGAAACTCTAAATGATAAATGGATTAGATCATAACAAGTTTCAACATCCTATTTGATGAGACAAAATGATCTAATAAAAGATCACTCTAGTGAAATATATATATATATATATATATATATATATCCTAAGTTTAGTTTAAGTGCATAAGAATAAATTACCCTAATAATCATTTAAAGATTAATTAATTATGAGCTAATGCATGATTACTCTAACAATTTCCACCTCACCAATCAACTCCCACTCACTTCAAGTTCACTCAATCAATTCAGTCCTCTAATCAAACAATTTTATTCGCTAACCATCAGTCACTTATCTCTTCAATCAATTCTCTTAACTAACACATATGACCAACTAGCTCCAATAATTAAGTCAATTAACTCCACATCAATTCCTCTCAACCATTCTGGGCAATTGATCTACTCATCCCTTCATCAGATCTTGACCATTAGTCGATATCACCTAAAATCTATAAATTGAACCTATCATTCATCTATTTCCCTCTCCCACTCATTGCAATAAAACTATACATATATCATTCTAGAGTTATTTGTGCTACAAAATCTAAGAGAAACCAACATTACACCTTCTCTCCAAGGTGCAACATAGGAGAAAAATGGAGCTAAGCTAAGATTGTTGTGTATGTAGGTTTTGCCACTATTATACATTATGCAAGTTTCATAATGATTCATTGATGTGATTTAGTGAATTAGATTGTGAAGTGTTTTCATTTGCTTCTCATAATCTGATCTCTATTTTTTAGGTCATACATTATGGCATGCTCGATGGGACCCACGTCCCTATTTCTAACGTCCAATTGAGTTTTTTTGAAGATTTACAAGTTGCGGGTTACAACAATGTAGTTGGCACCAAAATGATGCTTCTAATAGTATGACGACATGTTTGCAACCAACAACAATGTTTTTGAAGATAACTTGATGCATTTGAATATGTTTTGGCAAGTCTAAAAAATTATAGTGATGCAATTGAAGTTACAACGTTGCATTTTAAATATATGGTACTGGCACAATTAATGTGGATCAATGCATCTGATTCCCACAACAACTTATTTGAGGTAGAGCAATACATTTGTAGGTAAAGAGACATATTTTCTTTTTTTATAGTGACACATTTGATTTTGGTTATTGGATTTTTTTTACTCTAACAGCTAACACATCTATGCAACTATGGATTTTGTCAGTAGAAGAAAAAAACCTAAAAACTACTGGCATATCTAATGCAAGATCTTGTGTTTTTTTATTTTTAGAATAAATCACACTTCATTTTTATTAAGGTAAATGAATTGTTTGTCATTTTTGGTGGATTCTTGGGTACGTATGCTCTCCCCTCATTCCTAGTGCAAACTTGGGGATTAGAAATACCTTAGAATCCACATCTTTGTTCATTTAACCAAGGAAGTGATATATGTGTATGCTCTCTCCTCACACCTAGTGTGAACTTGGGGATTAGAAACAATATAATTTTTCCTTTTTTTAATTTAGTAGGAGGCCTTCTTGGGGAATTCATCACCCCAAGGGCAACCTCAACCACTTTTTTGGATGGGGTATATAAAGGGGGGAGAATGAAAGTCTTACCCCAAGGTGTGGCCAACATCGTTCGAGCCAAGCCGTGAGATCCTTGATCTATCTAGTCTTGTTAGGTGAAGAAAGAGGATGTGACCCCTCCAATCTCGAGCACTAAAGGTGGGCTCACTTTTCATCGATTACACTACAAACCTTTATTTTAGAAGCCTTAAGACTAGTGACCATTATTTCTAGTGGGGTGTAGTGTACAACATCACGCACAAAGTTACTTAGCATGTATTGTCCTAGGGTGAGATAGAGTTCTTTTGAGGGTGTAAAATCATTCAAGGGAAGGAGGAAGGTGAGCCATTATGTGACTAGAGACCTATCTACCCCCCTTTGAGAGTGGAGCCATGTATCTATGCTCTTCTATGGTATTTTATTATTTGGGCCTTTTCTAGCAAGACACACCTTTAATATTATGAGGTTGTGCTTTTTGGAGTTTATTTATCATGAAGACCAGTGAATGCAAATTATCTCATGTATTTTGAGTCAATTTACTACCATTCTCTTTTTTTTTGTTTCTTTCCAAACAAGTTAAAAATAAAACTTACAAAATTAGTCGAAAACATAGCAATTTTTTTGTCACAAACTCAAAATAACACATTTGACAGTCATTGGATAAAAGTACAAACTTGTGCCACACTTTTATAAAGGAATCAACCAACACAATTTTTTTATTTTAACTTCCATCACATAAAAGTGGTCTTTATGTTTTAAATTTCAAAATGATGTAAACTAATGAAATGTAGAATTCTTGAAGAAGTTTATGCTGGTAATTTTTTAAATTTTAAAAAAAAAAAATTGATATTTTTTTTATAAATTTAAGAGCAAATTTTGAATTGTTGAAAATTCAAGAAAAAGTGATGTCAATTCAACATCACAAAAAAAAGAGATTTATTTTTTTATTTTTCCCTTATTTTCTTTTCTCAAATAGATTTCTTCAATATCTAGTGCATCAAAGAAAATTGATATATTATTTTCTTCATAATAATGTTTTTGTAGACACGTAAAATATAATGATTGACGTTGTGCACTTGATCCCGACCTACTAACATCGTTTCTTCCTGAATCATCCCTCGGTCTAACCATTTAATCAAATCTCCTTATCTGATTAAATTCATCAACTTTCATCCCTTAATTGAATAAATCATTTTATCTAATTAAGTCAATCTCTTTTGTTAATTAAATCAATCCATCGATCTAATTATCCCTATTTAATTAAATAAGTAATTTTATTTGATTAAATTTCTAAAGTCTATCCATTAAATTAAATAAATTAAAACCTTATTTGATTTAATCTAACACCATCTCTTTTAATTAAATAAATCCAAATCCTTATTTAATTAATCTCTTATCATATTCCTCTCTTATTTGATTTAAATAAATCCATAAATTTGAGTCAAATAGGTCACATCATCTAACCTCTCTCATTAAATTAATTAACCCTTGATTAATTTAATCTCATCACATGTCCCATCCTCTAGATTTCGCAAGTTGCACATGAAAATAGATTTAATTCATTTATTAAATCTCTATTTTCCTCACAAGGCATCTTTTGGAATATTCTCCAAATTTGAATTCTAAAATTCCAAGTCAACATGTACATCCAACAAGGCAATAATTTCATCTTACATGTCCTTTTCCTTGAGCCAAGTGGCATTTATTACATTTTCCCTTCCCTCTTACAAGTCATTTCAACAAATTTGAAATTCAAAACTATGCATTTATTGGCACAATCCCCAAATCTTGCACATCCTTCATCCATTCATAGATTGACAAGTGGCATCATGCCATTGGATGAATGTTAGTCCCACATTGCTCAAATTTGGACATTCATCCATCTTGGCATTCTATAAATAAAGAGCTCATATCCTCATTTGATCATCCACAAATTATGCAAAGTTATTATGCTAAAATATTTAGCCATTTCCATCCATCAATCTTGAGTTCTTAGCTAGGTTTTTTGTAGATTTTGGCTTGGAGCTCTCATTCTTCACCATCAAAGTGGATCAATCTCCATCAACATATCAAGCTTGCATCTTAGGAATTGGGAAAGGGCCAATTTTCACATCAAATTGGCACCAATTCCCCCATGGGATCATGAGTTTGCACATTTAAATTAGGATTGAATCTGTATTTCTTTGTTTCATTGTGTTCTTTGTTGTTTACTTTCCTAATTCAAAGTTGTAAATGGATTTCATGGGGAATCCTTGTTTTAGCTTGCAATCTCTTGTTTAACTTGTTTATTCTTGTTGTTTTGCAGGTACGAGGATTGGGGTTCACATAGTTTTAAAGTCAAACTTACTAGAATTTGGTAGTTTTCACTTGACTTCAACTTTTATCTATTTTTTTATCATTTACAAAAAAAATTAATACCCTTTTGGAGAGAATTTTCTCATCTAGTGCACCATATATTTTTCAAAATATTTTAATATATTTTTTGTATTTTTTTAATTTCTAATCAACCTCATTTTAATTATAATAACCTACTTTCATTATTTAAAAATAAAAAACATATTACAAATAATCTATCTATATATATATATTTGAATTCTTTAGTATGAGCTCTACAAAAGGGTATTTTTAGTTTTTTGAAAAAAAATCATTCTGACTAAGGAAATATTATGTTCAAGTGGACAATTTCAAAACATTTTGAAAAATATTAGGTGGCTGCCAACAAGAATGCCACATAGATGGTTTTGACCAAAATATTTCTGCTCAAAAGGCTTCTGATCAAGAATATTTTAGCTGAAACCTTACATGTTAATTAAGGCGTATTTGAAGCTTATAATGGGAAAAATTTTATTTTATAGTCTCAAGTGAAAGTATTTTGCTTGGAATTGTATGTGCCATGTATAAGCCACATAGTTTCAGGTGAAACTGTTTCACTTGAAACTATTTAGAGTGAAATTTTTTTGCTTGAAAATATTAGTTGGTCGAAAGTGTGACACAAGTTTTTGTGTTTACCCCACTATGATGCATCTTCTATTACAATGATGCATTTGATTATCATTCAATGCCCATGATTATCCTTAGACACATTTGATATACACGACACTTATGATCTATAAAGTGACACCTTTGATAAACTTTGATGCATCTGATTTAAGTGGTTCTATCAGTCTGAGACTTCAAAGGTTTCCACATAGTGATACATTTGAATCTAGTTTGATGCCCTTGAAAAACATAGTGATTCCTTTTAAAAATATAGTGATGCCCATGATAAGAATAGTGATTCCTTTGATACCTAATTTGACACAAATGACCCTAGTTCGACGCACTTGAAAAATATAATGACACCTTTGAAACCTAGATCAATGGATTTCACTATTAGACATATTTTTCAAAATCCTATAATCTTTAGAAATAAATATATAGACCAAAATAGACTTGAGATCTACTAAAACATAGAAAAGACTGGAGAATCAAAAATCTAAATCTTTAATCATATATTATGTCACCCTTTCATCCTTTCATCACATAAAACTCACAAAAAAATAGGATAAGACCTATATCAAAAACATAATCATTCATCCATAACCAATGACCATTTATCTACCTTGAAATCAATCTATAGTCTATCTAGATCTTACATCCATATATCTCTAATTTGTCTTAGTTGCTTAGAATTTTTCCTACTCAAGTAAAAAGACTAATTAGCTTATTAGAGTTATACTTTAGCATTGAAGCCCATCTACTTCTAGGTTGATATATTTCACACCCTTATCTGTTAATTTGAACTCATTAGTCTAGTCCAATTTTAACACATCAAACCAAATCTGAAATCATCATCTAAGATCTAAACACACTTTGAACCTCTCTTGGTTTCACCTTCCCACATAAAATCACCAAAATTCTTAAAAGTCTCAAAACTTATCGTATGTTGATAGAAACAAGGTCCCTAATAAAAAGAAAAATGCAACACCAAGATCCCAATATGGTACCCACAAACATAGACCCTTTCCAAGAAACACAAGGAGAATATCCACACATGTTTGGAACAAGAGGTTTTGAAACACCACCCCCACTAAGTCCTAAAAATAGTCTTAACATTTGTGTGGTATTAAGAGATGTAACACACGAGGATTTGGAAAAAACCCAATGGGATGCAAATGCTATGAAACTGGTAGACTCACTTCTTGTGGCCAATCATGATCAATACTTCTTATTTCTCTCACAACAAGGAGCTAAATTTATTTCTACATTCAACACAACACTTATTTAGGATATCACCAATAATAATCCATCATAGAACTTGGGGGAAACAATCTCTGACAACATCATAACATAAACCTATTTCTCCTTACCACCTTCCATGACACAACAAAACAACTCCTTCATAAAACATAATAACGATCCTACCATCTAAACTAATAACAACACAAGTCCATGTATTCCCCACACTCATCTAATATCACACCTCAAAAATTGCAACTATTATCTCACAATTAATCATACCCACTAATTCCATGCAAGTATTATTACCTCCCATGCACACTCAAGCTCCCACGTACATCATGCAAATAACCAATCCATTATATAGCACAACCTCTAGTAATACTATCACTCCCACTTCAATAATTAACCCACAAACATTATCACAACCATCTCACATCACACAAGCACCTTCACCCAAATTGCATACAAATGCAAACACCATTCCAAACACTATCAAAAATACATTATATCAACAAAACATTAATGTCAATAACTATTAAATATCCACTCTAATGATAAATACACAAGCAACTCCACATGAACCCCATAATTTTCAACCACTTACATTTAATGTCCATACCTACATACCCAACAATCATAACATCACCCACCAAAATTACAATCCCACATCACAATACCCACATACTATGACCTTAATCCTAACCAAAACATTTATCAACATAACCCCTCTCAAAACATCATGACCTATCAACAACACATCAACCCACCAAACTACCTTCATCAAAACTACAATGTAAACCCATCTAACCAAAACATCCATCAAAAATACCCAACTCAAAACATCATAAACCCTCAACAAAAATTTGCCACATCAAACCACTTTGCTAACTCCAACACATCCACTCATACTTGCATTCTAAAAAACTATTCACACATTCACAAAAACAACCCATCACCAAATTTCCCACAAGTTCAATCACCAACACATTCGCTATCTAGTTACAAAACCATCAACATACCCATTTCATGCACCCAAACAATTTGACTCTATAAATTCAAGATCTACTAAAAAAATGAACATCCACATGGGACCAATGAAGAAGAGCTACATGCAAGAAGACATATGCCCCTATTATTTTGATAGGACACTACCAATGCCATCTTTTCTGCATAACTTTGAGATGCCTAAATTTGACAGCTACAAAGGAAACAAAGACCCTCATGAACACATTAGAGAATTCTATGTATCTTTCTTATAGGTTGTTCATAATGATACTTATCTTATGCACCTCTTTCCAAGAGGCTTAGGAGGGTAGTCCATGGAATGGTTTTCTCAACTCCGATCTAGCATTAGGACTTTCAATGAACTAGCAAAAAAAAATCTCTCACATTTATCCTATAACATAGAACATACAATCTCAATGATTGATCTATGCACTACAAAACAAAATAGTGGAGAAACTTTCAACTCCTTATAGAGATGGAGAAGCTTAGCCAGTAAATGTTTTTGTTACATACCTAAGAAATAGTTAGTCCAAATATTCATTTAGAATATTAATACAAAAATAGGATTCAATCTAAAAGTTAAATGCTCCAATAATTTTGACGAGGTCATAGAGAAAAGGCTTACTATTGAGAAATCTCTTATAGCCAAAGGACTTGTTAACATATTCAAAGACAAAAAATGCTATGCAAGTACCTCAAATGAAAAATATTGTTTCTAAAATAAGAATAAAAATATGGTTAATGATAGTGTCATTGATGCCAAGATGGCTCAACATGCTCAACCAACCTTATGCTTACATGCACCACCTCATGTTGAAACCTCGGTAAATGTTCAAGATAATTTACAAAGAGGGCCTCCTAGGAAAAAAAAAATTCCATGATGAAAACATGCTCCTTTGGGAGAATTCATTGAATCAATACTATGAAAAATAATCCAAGAAAATGTAATCACACTCCCAGAGATCAAATAATATGAAACTCAAGTCAAACCCACATGGTCGAAGGACATTGATTTTTGTGAATACCATAGAGTGAGAGGACACACAACTCCAAATTGTTTCAAGCTCAAGAAACTCATTCAAGACCTAATTGACAGGGAGATATCAATGTTGAGAACCAAACCAACACCTCAAATAATGATCATGTAATCTTTAAGTATCCCTTACATAACCATGGAAAAGGAAATGCCACCAACCAGGGTCATACCTTGAATAATAATGCTAGCTATAATACTATCCACCATGAATACATGGTAAATTGAATTCGAGAAGTTGAAAATCAAGTATTTACCATTACCATCAAAAATAAAAATCTTGAGTGTTCCATTACAAGCCATAGAGGTAAGGTTACCCTTCAAGAGGCCTCATCCAGAACCCATATTGCACCACAATATAACCTTTTAGACCAATTGAGCAAGACACTAGCATAAATATCCATCCTAGAACTTCTACGCATATCACCAATCCATAAAGACATCCTAGATAAAGCTCTTAGAAAATATTTGGTACCTACAGATCTAAATATTGACCATTTCAAGCCATGGTCAGACATCTTACCTCTATTCATCATCTCACGTTTACTGACAAAGATATGAAATCCCACACATCCACTCATAATGATGATCTACATCTAGAAATGCTTTTATGTAAGCACAAGATCAAACAATTCCTAATAGATGGTGGAGTGGATTTGAACATTTTCACCTTGAAGTTGGTAAAGATATTAGGATACTTTGATGGATTCATAGACTCAAATTTAATAAAATGGTCATCAGAGCATATTATGATGCAAAGTTCCCTTCGGAGAGTACCATCAAACTTCCTATATGAGTTGGTTTAGTCACAAAGGACATATTATGCCAAGTGCTAGATCTCAAGCTCCCATACAATGTACTTCTTAATCTCACATAGATACATTTATCCAAGAGGTCAAACCAAGCATCAAGTTCCAAACAATGGCAAAGCCTCCTTCACATCATACATTTATCCAAATGCATTGGCTAAACCAACCACTCATCCCACTACTATTCTAGGGGTCAAGATTTAACTTGTACAAGATATGGAGTGTGGTGAATATGGAATGACACAGTCCTTCTATATCTGTTAGCTTCCACCATCACCTAATACATATGGAAAACCATATAAATCACAAGTATCCAACATTATTATCAAATATAACCCAACCACATTTTCAAAATGGGGGGAACTTAAAACATAATTTGTTGAGGAAGAAATATCAAAATGGATCTAAAAAGATGAGGAAGATAGTTTTATACTTCCAATTAAAAAATACACCAATTTTTTTTAGATAATGGAATGCATGGGGTATGATGGTCATAGTGGACTTGGTTTACAAAAACAAGGGATTGTGGAACCTATCTTGGAAACAAGCAAGCTATGTTTTCAAGCACTTGGGTTCGAGCAACAAGAAAATGTGTCCTTGGATATTGGGTATGTTAGCAAGAAAACTAGGGGAACACATAATGAAGTTCTAAGACCCAAGTACTTTATGAGTGTTATAGTTTATATCTCGGACTCAATCATATAAAGGTAAATGGGTGGGTGCATGAAGATGGGTAGCAATTTTGTGGCCACTTTTTAATTTTTTTTTGAAAACTCATAACACAAGCACGTTATAATGTGCTCACATTATGGCTTGGTGTGTCAAGCCTAGGGCTCGATCACCACAATCCCATAACATGAATGCATGATAACGCGCTCGTGTTATGACATGTTAAAAGAAAAGAAAAAGAGGTTGAATTAATTTTCATTTTTGATTGTTTTTCTTGTTTCCCGCAACCAAAAAACCCTGAATTTCGCACTCATATTCTAGGAGGAGATGTTTTGCAAAAATATTCATCAATGGTTGTTGAATCATCACCAAGATGCCACCACATCAACGAGGAGGTCAAAGAGGTAAGGATTTTTTGTTTGTTTTTTTTGAATTTGTTTGTTTTAGGTTGTATTTGATATTTATTTTTTGAATTTGTAGGACATGTTAATCAACCTAGAAACCCTCCTCAAAATCCATAGAAAGAACAAAATCCTCAACCAATCCCTCAATACCCTTCTAACACTCAACAAAATTTAATAGGTGAAAATGAGAACAATAAAAAACAAATTGATGATTTAATCGAGAGGTTGAATGATCCAAACGGTTCAACTATGGAAAGAATGACCCTGGCAACTTCACTGCAAGATATGTTAAAAAATGTAGATTCAATCAGCAAACAATTAATTGGTTGGCAAGATAAGAGGAAGGAGGCTAGGAATTTTTACCAAGATAAATTATCATATAAAGGAGTTAAAGATTTAAAAATTACAAAAGGTGATTTGTGTGCATTATTCACTGACCCACAGTCAAATGGGAATCTCTCCCTCAATGTGAAGAGGTTTCCTATTCATTGGTGCCACCATCAAGAGATTAGGAAATATTTTTAGGATAGGTGGTACATGGTTTTTGATGACCCACCATGCAACAATTGTGAAGTCCTACAATATTTCCTCAGGAAACTATACGCTAAGTTCATCTTGAAAAAATCCCAAATTATTTTGATATGAGCGACTTCCAGGGGAGAGGTGGGGGGTCAACACAAGATAGATTCAATGCATAGCTAGATCCTACATGGCAAGCGAGATGACCTCTCGCTAGGCTGCCTCATGAGCACATCGTCATCCCTTCCATCGTGAAGGAGAGTGTCGATGTAGAGACTCTACAGACCATTAGCTCTTTGACGTAGAGTGTCATCCAACATGCTAGCCTTCTTGTACAACACCATCCAAGGGAGTCTTTGACAGGTGGGCTTCAATCCCATGTGTGTCAATCTTGCGGGGCAACTTGTTCATATGACCCCACCGACACTTAGGAGGCTACTATGTAGGATATGTCTACAACTATGGAGATTGAGAAGGCAACTAAAATTTTGCATGGCACATATGGCATTGATACTCAGGTAAAAGATAGCATGTTCATTGAATTTAATCTATTAAATTTCAATTTTGAAGTGCAAGATTAAATAATTTATTTTTATGATTTTAATAAACTTGTAAGGTCACAATGTTGATACTAGATACACTATCCCTACACCTACTTATTTCTACAGTACACCTATCAATAGGGTATGTAACTAGTAAACAATTATAAATTTATTACATGTTAATAGCATTGTTTTATGAATGGTATTTTAATATGTTCTTTTGGATGTTGAATAGGCTAATATTGGAGGTTTTGAGGGAACAACTCCTAGTGCCAGTGGATTTAGTCAAACCTTCACGCAGGTAATAGAATAAAGAGTTTAACTAATGAATTGTACTTAATAGATTTGTGTAGTTTATATTCACATCGTTGATTACATTGCATTGCACATCATTCAAACTCAAAGCATTACTTCACATTCCATAACTAATAACTAGATTTTGATACATGACAAAATTTCAACTACAATATAGTTGTTTAGAAAGTCAACATAAGTAGTGATGCAATTACTTCACATAGCATAAGTAATAAGTCTAGGAGCAGCTTCCAATTGCATTTGCTTATCATGGCATTCCATGAGACTAAATTTTACCAAGGCATATTTTCAAACAGTTCACTGCCTTGTCTATGCTCCAAACTAGGCACCCATTATGGCCTGCTCTCACATATCTGAAACTCACTTGCAACTCTTTTGGAGCAATTGTCCCAAATCTAGATTTTAATGTTGAATTAGGCCAAAATAAAGCTTCCTTTTCAAAGAGACACCTCTCCAAACACACAACCAACACTTGAAACCTCTAAACAATCAAAATACAACCAAGAAAACCTCAAATTATTCAACTTTCAGGTCTCCTCTCACTCATTTAGATCCCTTTTCATAAAACCCTCACTTTCCTTGCAATCAATTAGGTCTTATTGAAACTCTTATGCCCTCACCTCTCAAAAAAATTTATCACTTCAATCAGGCTTATTTATTCTTGTACATGCTCATTCCATCCTCAAATAATGATGCCCCAAATATCTACATACACTTCACAAAATCACTCTTTTTCACAAGTTTTCACCCTCTTTCACCTAGGGTTTCTCACTTATTCACTTCTCTAACCACTTACAACCTCTCAGATCTTCTAAATACCCTCCAATTCACTTTCTCTCATATTTTTTAGGGGATTCTATCCACTTCTAAACCCCTATCCTCTTTTCACTCACTCTAGCCTTGTTTAAAAGACACCAAAACTGGTTTTTCACTAGGGCAGCAAGGAGAACTCACACAAAAAATTCACCAAACCAATTCCTTAGCTTCTACACCTACTACCAGTTTATAATGGTCCATTCCACCAAGAAATAGTTGCTACAGAAAGGTGGAATGGACTTTTTAGCTCATTTGGGCAATCAAACCCTTAACCCATGTTTTTTGACTGCTTAGAGAAATCAGGCCACCAAAAGCTTGAAACTCAATATCAAACACTCAAATAAGTTTTAAATTGATACCAACACATAAATCCTTCAATTAAAACACATTATAGATGCACTACCACCTACACGGAATTGTACACTGGCAGATGATGGAGGAAAACACAAAAAATAGGAGTATAGTAGTGATATTTTATTAGTTTTCTCCTTCAAAATGCTTCAAAAATAGCTAACAATGATGAATCACATCTTTTAAAAACTTTCCCAATAATTTCAACTTCCTAAGCACCTAATATTGCCTCTACAACTACCTTGACTATTCATATTCCTCCACTTGGCACCTTTTTGCATTTTTACAACATTGATTGACAACTTTTGTTAAGATTTTGTAACTTTATAATTTATGCCTAAAATGACTACCAAAGACCATTACAAACTCAAAAATGGCTATTTAAGACTTATTACATCATGAAAATACCTATACAACCTCAAAATCCTAAATTTTCCTCATGGAAGCATGCTATTGTAAAGGTGCACTTGCACCACTTTTTAAAACAGCTCACCACCTTTTCTATGCTACCACATTTTCCATACATGTCTACCAAAGCATTTTATCAAGCAGTTAATTTCCTCACTACTATGGCTAAAAGCTTAAAAAAGGTGCTTTCCAACAAACTATGGATGTTTGGAAAAAATCTATCAAAGCATAATAGTAAGCAATAGCATAGACAAGGCAATTAGTAGGTTGAAAAAATGCCTCAAAGAAATGTTGTCTCATGGTGATGGAATGCCATTCCATCACCATGAGACCACATTTATTTGAGGCATTTATTCAAACAACTCACCACCTTTTCTATGATACCACATTTTCCATACATGTGTAACAAAGCATTTTATCAAACTACTCACTTCCTTGTTGCTATGGCTAAAAGCCTAAAATAGGTGCTTTCCAACAAACTATGTGTTGGAACTGTAAAAATCTGATATTTTTACATATGTTTTCATTCATAATTTTCAAAAATTGCCTTCTTGAGCATTTTTTGCCCATATTTTACCATATTGCATCATATGTTCCTTCGATTCATACATTCTGTACATTCTAGTGCCTATCAGCATAGCTCCTTGACTGTCTCCCCGATTCGTTTTCCTGATTGCAAACAACTGTGTTTCCTATCGGCAAGATGTTTGCAATTGTCTCGGTGATCAATTTTTTCTTGCAGGTATCACTCGGCGTGTTTCTTCTAGGTCTCAACAACAAATGTTGATTCATATTGACGTATGTTTGGTCCTTGATGAAAGCTCTTACCAAACACAGTGTGTCACACCGACCGGAGGATGAAGCTACATCGGCTTAAGTTGCGGTGTCGGCATAATGTCATGGAGAACTCTTATGGTCTCATTGAACAACATGTGGGAACTCACTTCGGCATAGCGGGATGCTTTCAATGTATGGTTGCAATGATTTTCTAGTGTTACGCCGACCGGTGGTGGAGGAATTGGTCTTTCAATATGACTTATGTTGCTTCGGTATAATGTCACAACGAGCCCGTCGGGTATTGCCGACAATATCTTACGAATGGATTTCGGTGTGAGGATTGATTTCTCTTGGTGATCTAGGGTTATCTCGGGGTGTTTTGGTGAAGTGATGTATAATCTATATGATGTCTCACTGATAGTCGGATGTCACAGCGATGAGCAAGAAATAAGGGGAACTTTTGGTATGACATATAATACTCTTTGAGACATCTCCCCGACTATGGTTTGTTGTGGCAACCTACATGTGTTTGAAGGTTGTTTTTCGGCAGGAGTTTCCTCTTGTCTCGGTGACACAGGGATGGTTGATGACTTTCGGTGAAATAGGATGAAGTCTACATGGGGTCTTATTGATGTTGGATGTTACGGCGACTGAAGTGAACATAAAATTGGATGGTGCATCGATGAAAATGTTGATAGGTCACAGTGACACAAAATGAACAAGGGGTCTTCAGCATAATAAATGAATGGTCAAGGCAACGAGCAAAGGAGCACGGGCAAGAGCGATTGACGATATAGTTTCCTTCGGCATACCTGCAGGGATGTCTCACTGACTGTTCACTGGCGATTAAGAATTTTCAAATGCTGTTGGCTGACATATGAATACTTAATAACCGTTAATGGCCGACATGATTTTTCTAGAATCCCATGGTGGCCGATGTGAATTTGAAGTGTTATGATTTCTAATGCTGGTGTATTTATATGCACCCGGATTGTAATTGAAAGGGGGGATTTTGGATTAGATAGATTAGGCATGGCTACAGTAGGATAATTTTCTCTTATAAGAGACTATGTGCATGTTTTTCAAATGGTGGTTTCAATGAAATTCAGCTATGTGGTAGTTTTGTTTTGGTATCAATTGTGTGTCAAATTTATTGAAAAGCATTACTGAAGTTCTCTCCATGTTGATTCTTTCTGGTTGTTTAAATTGATGTAACAAGTTTACTTTCGGTTTATCAATGCACATTTGTTGTATTTGTGTGATTAATTGATTGGTTCTCTCAAGTAGAGATTAAATCCTTTTCGTTAATCACAGTAATTAGGAAGATTCATCTAGATTATTTAAGAAGATCTCAGTAGTCATAATCTTGCATTGTTTATACAAGTTATGAACAGATCATATGCCTGCAATTTGATTTTCTACCAGAATAAGTTGCCCACTTCTATTTCATTTGACTCTGCATACCCAACAAGGCACTGATCTCTACAATTTCATTATTTGAATTCATTCAATCTCTTTTTATCAGTTAATTAAGCATTCTAGGATTTAAATCAGAAGATAGTTATCAAGTTTGATTTCATTTTGTTCACTGTCATCTGCCATTGTGGAAAAAGCATTTTAGAAGGATAATCACAAGTTAAGTCTACATAATTTAAAGAGGTACACCCACCTAGGTTTAGCAGCACCTGAAGAGTAGAAGGTTTGATTGTTTCAAGCCTTGTTTTGTTACCCTAAAACGTTGTGAAAGCTTGGCAACCTTTCATGGTTCAAACCTGCATTTTTGAGAGCTAACAAATTGGCGACTCTACTGGGGATTATATCAGAAAATTCGGTTGAAGACCACATTATAGAGTCATTGGAGGAAAATTTGTAATTTGAGAAATTTCAGAAAGGGTGATTCCACTGGGAAAAGATCAGAAATAATGATTTTCCTACTTTTGGAAAAGTAGGTGGCGACTTTGAAAGAATTTGTGTAGTTTTTAAAACATGAATGGAGGAGGATTTTAGTTTAGGGGAGGTCATGTTGGAGATCCTCATGGTCAGTAGTATATGCCATATTATCATCCACAATACAATGGTCCACCATACCAGCATCAGTACCCACCTGGCACCCCCTTCATCAATACACTACAACAATCATACAGTTTTATTTGTTAGGGATTCAATTATCCCCTTATCCAATGGATGGCAGTTGGAGAGGTCTTGTTCCAAAGTTTACGAGGAGTGATGCAATCATTGTTGAAGATCATTTAAGAAGTTTTGATGCTTTTATCCAAGATTTGGATATGCCCTATGAAGATTTACGCATGAGGTTATTTATGATATCATTGGTTGAAGATGCTAGGGATTGGTTCAACAGCCTACCAGCTATCTTAATTAATTCTCTTCAAGGATTTCAAGATCAATTCCTCAAGAAATTTGGGAATCTAGGTGCACTAGATTATTCTCTTCATGAATTATTGCAGATTCAGAAAGATCAAAGTGATACAATTTATGATTTCAATCAAAGATTCAATAAGTTGCAAAATAAAATACCTATGGGATCAAAGTTGCCAGATTCCGTAGCACTGAGTATTTATTTGAATGCATTTGAACCCAAGATAGGGTATGAGCTGAGAAATAAATTTCCAAGAGATTTGGCTAAATCACAGAAGATGGCACAAACAATTGAAAACAACAGGAAGGCTGCTGGTATAATCAGTAAACGAGACAACCCTAGGGTTCTTCAACAAAGCAGAAATTATCAGTACAGACAGGAGAACACACACAGGAATGAAAGGCTGAGGTTGCATGACATGCCTTATAATACAGATTGGAAGGACAATAAACCTATAACAGCTAGGCCTGGAAGCGAGGGAGCTCCTGATCCATTGAGCAAGAAAGGAACCTACATGGTAAGTAACAATTACTTTTGTGATTTTTGTGATAAGCCACATTCCCTAGATCATTGTGTTGTAGCCCAAAGAATACAGGAGGAGGGAATGCTGAGGGAAAGCAATGAAGAGGATCACAAAGTTTATTTCACTTCAAATACCTTTCACCATGTTGTGGGAAGGTACTCATCTCTGGAGGATGATGGTTATCAACATGATTTTTCAAATCAGAAATACAATGTTCATATGCTAGAGCAGCAGGTCCTTTTTGACTCTAAAGAAGATTATGCAGAGCCACATTCTGTTGAGGTGCCTACTCAATATAGTATGAAGAGACTTGTTGAAGAAGAGATGGAGAGACTAACTATTGTTGATCAAAAGGAGACACAAGGTATTGTGAACCAGGTGTGGTCCCAAGGAATAAGGTATGAAAACACTATCAGTGTTGAATCCAATAGCTATATTTTTTATGAGTATAGAGAAATTGATCAGATGATGCATCCAATCGAAGATAAGACATGTGCAAGCAAGAATGATTCCTATGATTTCCTACATGAGAAGGATGAAGGTACAAGAGATTTCTCTTGCATAACAGATTGTCACAGAGAGAGCAGTGTTGAATCCAGTGATTATTTTGATTCTTATGATGAACCTAAGGATTTTGATATGCAGTCAATGGATTCTTCTATCTCTTATGAAGATCAGGATGAAGAGGCAGTGGGAGATGTTGATTCATCAGATAGTGAGTATACAATACCTCTAGTTGCAATTGAGAGTTATGAAGATACATTTGATCATGATGAGGTTTGTACATTTGAAAGTGATTTCCAAATTTTTTTGAACTCATTATATGATGAAGATTTAAATGAAGATCAGATGATTTTTTGCCAAGGTGTGTCAATGAGTAAGTTTCAAGTATTTTCAAATTCACTTTATGAAAGAGAGGAGCTAATCTCAAACAAGCAAAATGATGGAATAAATAACTGCACTAATGATGTTTTTGATTTCCCATTCTCTGATGGTATTGGATTTCTATTTGATGATGACAAAAGTGAGGAGTATAATTGTAGTGATGAAAATATAGAGACTTGTTCACTTGTCAGTGAACAGATTACAGATTTGTTTACTTCTGAATACTAGGGTGTGTGCATGAAGATGATCTTGACGTTTTGTCTCTAGCTTACTTTTGTTTTGATAGTGAAAAATCTTTGTGTAAAGATTCTTATGACTCCCTATGTATTTCTTTGAATGATGGTGATACTTTTGGTGTTGATCAAAAGTCTGTTTCCATTCAGGATCAGGTATATGATTTTGAAATTTCTAATTCATGTGAAGAAGACATTTTTTTGGATACCAAGGATGATAGAAGTACAGATTTTATTGGTTCACATATGCATGATATTGAAGACATGAGTCATGATCTGATGTTGTCTCCGAATAGAGATACTGAAGAAGTGCAAAAGGTTTCTGACTTGTTTTCCTCAAACAATAGTGATATGATAGAGTTTTTTATTTTTCAAGAGAAGCACTTTGATTGTGAAATTCTTATGCAGCTAGGTGAATGTCTTGCAATTCATATCACTAAGAGAGATAATATAAAATGTTGTATTTCATACGCATATATTTTGTATATTGAAGATAACAAAATTTTGTTTGATGATGGAGAATTCAAACTGCTGAATACTATTGGGAGATTGGTCCAAGCTGAACATGGTGATTCTTTGAAAACTTTCAGTGACAGAAAAGATTGCATCTGTGTCTTCAAGAGAAGCCTAATAAACTCAAGAGAAAATCAGGTATTTGACAAGGGAAAGTATGAAATTGTAACAACTCAAGACAAGAGAAGTTAACACACAGAGGATTGAGGGTTGCTAGTGCATGGACAACTCTTACTTATTCTCTTTAAAATTCTTTTCCATGCACAGTAGTTTAGGATGGTGGTACACCTCCATTTTGCATTCATTTTGCATTCATTCCATCTTGCTTCCGGTCCATTTCCATTCTGCTCATTTTTTGTTTGGTCTGGTCTGCTCACCCAAAGATTCTGGATCCTTGCAATGATCTTACTATCATTCATCCCCAGACGGAGCCACTGTTGGAACTGTAAAAATCTGATATTTTTACATATGTTTTCATTCATAATTTTCAAAAATTTCCTTCTTGAGCATTTTTTGCCCATATTTTACCATATTACATCATATGTTCCTTCGATTCATACATTATATACATTCTGGTGCCTATCGGCATAGGTCCTTTACTGTCTCCCAGATTCATTTTCCTGCCTGCAAACGACTGTGTTGCCTATTGACAAGACGTTTGCAATTGTCTTTGCGATCAAATTTTTCTTGCAGGTATCGTTTGGCATGTTTCTTCTGGGTCTCAGCGACAAATGTTGATTCATATCGATGTATGTTTGGTCCTCGGTGAAAGCTCTTACCAAACACAGTGTGTCACACCAACCAGAGGATGAAGCTACATCGGCTTAAGTTGCGGTGTCGGCATAATGTCATGCCGAACTCTTATGGTCTCATCGAACAGCATGTGGGAATTCACTTTGGCATAGCGGGATGCTTTCGATGTATGGTTACAATGATTTTCCAGTGTTACGCCAACCGGTGGTGGAGGAATTGGTCTTTCAATATGACTTATGTTGCTTTGATATAATGTCACAACGAGCCCATCGGGTCTTGCCGACAATATCTGACGAATGGCTTTTGGTGTGAGGATTGCTTTCTCTTAGCAATCTAGGGTTATCTCGAGGTGTTTCAGTGAAGCGATGTATAATCTATATGATGTCTCACCGATAGTCGAATGTCACAGTGATGAGCGAGAAATAAGGGGAACTTTTGGTATGACATATAATACTCTTTGAGACATCTCCCTGACTATGGTTTGTTGTGGCGACCTGCATGTGTTTGAAGGTTGTTTTTCAGCAAGAGTTTCCTATTGTCTCGGCGACGCAGGGATGGTTGATGACTTTCAGTGAAACAGGATGAAGTCTACATGGGGTCTCACTGATGTTGGATGTTATGGCGACTGAAGCGAACATAAAATTGGATGGTGCATCGGTGAAAATGTCGATAGGTCACAGTGACACAAAATGAATAGGGGGTCTTTGGCATAATAATTGGATGGTCACAATGACGAGTAGAGGAGCACAGGCAGGAGCGATTAATGATATAGTTTCCTTCAGCATACCTACAGGGATGTCTCGCCGACTGTTCACTGGCGATTAAGAATTTTCAAACGTTGTTGGCCGACATATGAATACTTAATAACCGTTGTTGGCCGACATGATTTTTCCAGAATCCCATGGTGGCCAACGTGAATTTGAAGCATTATGATTTCTAATGCTGGTGTATTTATATGCACCGGGATTGTAATTGAAAGGGGGGATTTTGGATTAGATAGATTAGGCATGGCTACAATAGGATAATTTTCTCTTATCAGAGACTATGTGCATGTTTTTCAAATGGTGGTTTCAATGAAATTCAGCTATGTGGCAGTTTTGTTTTGGTATCAATTGTGTGTCGAATTTATTGAAAAGCATTGTTGAAGTTGTCTCCATGTTGATTCTTTTTGGTTGTTTAAATTGACGTAACAAGTTTACTTTCGGTTTATCAATGCACATTTGTTTTATTTGTGTTATTAATTGACTGGTTCTCTCAAGTAGAGATTAAATCCTTTTCGTTAATCACAGTAATCAGGAAGATTCATTTGGATTATTAAAGAAGAGCTCAGTAGTCATAATCTTGCATTTTTTATACAAGTTATGAACAGATCATATGCCTGCAATTTGATTTTCTGCTAGAATAAGTTGCCCACTTCTATGTCATTTGACTTTGCATACCCAACAAGGCACTGGTCTCTACAATTTCATTATTTGAATTCATTCAATCTCTTTTTATCAGTTTATTAAGCATTCTAGGATTTAAATCAGAAGATAGTTATCAAGTTTGATTTCATTTTGTTCACTGTCATTTGCCATTGTGGACAAAGCATTTTAGAAGGATAATCACAAGTTAAGTCTGCATAATTCAAAGAGGTACACCCACTTGGGTTTAGCAGCACCTGAAGAGTAGAAGGTTTGATTGTTTCAAGCCTTGTTCTATTACCCTAAAACTTTGTGAAAGCTTGGCAACCTTTCGTGGTTCAAACCTATGGTTTTGAGAGCTAACACTATGGATGCTTGGAAAAATTTATATTAAAGCATAATAGTAAGTAATAATACCATAGAGAAGGAAATGAACTATCTTAAAAAATTCCTAAAAGAAATGTGGTCTTATGGTGATGGAATTCCATGACGTGCATTTGTTTGTAATGGCATTCCATGACCACGAGACCCCATTTCTTTAAGGAATTTGTTCAAATAGTTCACTGCCTTCTCTATGCCACCACAGTTATCGTACATGTCTATGAAATCATTTTATCAAACAGTTCAGTAGATTGCTGCTATGGTTAAAAGTCTAAAAACATGTGCTTTCAAACGAGATATGGATAGGGAAAATAGTAAGCATGATAGTCAGAAATATATAGTTTAATAAGTACCCAAAAAAAAATTCATTATCTCATACATTGTAAGTCATGACATGGATCACTATTGTAGTTTTTGTGATTGAATAATTTGTTGTTTTATTTTTAGATGTTGCAAGCTGAAACACCTCTAAATGTGATGAGGGTAATGGAGATCAGTGTTTCATTTGCTATAGAATCCTTGATGGCTCTAATAGGGGAGGTATGAGGAAAATTACTAAATTTCAATTTACATTCATTATTATAGATGTTAGTGAAAAATCAAACCATTATTGATTCATAGTTTAATTTCTATTTGGATGGTTTATACAAGGCTTGAGCATGCATCAGCATGGGCATGTGAATATTTCCCTTGTGGAGAGTGATCATGAGATGGCAGTAAGTGATTATTTTGTTAAATATATCATTTTTATAATGTAGTTTCTATATATTAATGTCTTTACTTCTTATTGTAATAGTTAAAACTTTACCAAGAACTAAACACTAGAAGGAGCAGGAGGAGCACTCCTCGAGCATGAGCACAAATGAGTGAGCATGGAGAGCAAACTCCAAATCCCTTTGTTGTATGCCTACATGGCATACCGATGCCGATTCTCATAAGCCTATAAGCTATTTTGGACTTATATCGACATATATTGATGTATTACATGGCTATTTGGTTAATACAAATCTTTTTTATCATGGTGAGAGCAATGACTTTTGATTCCAAATCCCTTTGTTGTATGCCTACATGGCAGTTTTGTACATATTTTGTATTGGATATATTTGACATTGGATGCCTATAGGACATTCTCATAAGCCTATATAGCTATTTTGTACCTATATTGTATACTTATATCGACATATATTGATGTATGCGTACATGGCTAGTCATTGGTTAATACAAATCATGATTTTCACCACATACCAACAAAACACATTTTCAATGGTGTCCATGAAATGATTCATAAAAAGATTTCAAAAAGTATCCTAGGTATTACAAAAAGATATGTGTTTATACACTTCAATTGTGCAATCACCCTTTGGTTCTTTCAAAGAAAAATCTGCATATGCCACAGTTACACTGCACAGGTAAACCGGATTTTGTTTTGTGGAGCTATATTAAACTACCACTCTCAAGACCAATGTAACAATGATACAAAATAATGTTTGAGACTACAAGACATCAAAATGGCTAGTGTACTAAACAAATTCTTATGATTTTTGAAGAATGTTGATAACTCTACTCATTTGGCTTGTTTTTTCAAAATCATACAAATTGAACCCTGGCATCAATAGACTATGTATATCAAGCTACCACAATTCAAGTTTCAACAATGAATATTTATCATGCATGTTTTAAATGAAATTCAAGTTTATGGTGGTTTTGTTGTTTATATAATGTTATGTGATATTCTAATCCTAATTCATGCTTCTAGGCTCCATATATATATAATGTTTTTACATGTTTTTTGTACTAATGAACCCAAAACAAACCAAACCCACCTCCAAAAGTTTTTGGCCAAACTAGTGAACCAAACCCTTGAACCTGAACCCAAACCTCATACAACCTCAAAACCTCTTCCATCACTCTTCATTCTACCTGCACAAACTTAATTGACCACCAAATTATGTTGCCCCCTAACTTTACCAACTTTTACTCCCTCAAACTGCTACGCCCTTAATATTGGTGTACATTGGGTTATGAATATTCAGCTTGTGGCTATCTTAACTCCTAATTAAGTCATTTTATCATTATTATATTATTATTTTGTTGGTTGGGTCGGCCTAGGTCTTATATAGGAGTTTCTAAGTCATGTTAGGTGATATCCTAGGCATAAATAGGTATATATTAGAGGTTGTGAGTCTTATTGCATCATCATATTGTGAAGTGTGTTCTCATTAGAGATATTTGGAGGTTTTCCCCATCAAAGTTGCTTGTTATTATTAGTTATTATTAATTAATTGTAGCATATTTCATATCATATTCTTCTATTGTGCAAGTTATTTCATAACAAGTGGTATCAGAGCATTTTGGCACCGTAGAGGGAAGGTTTTTTTCTCAATATTGGAGGCAATTTTGGGAAGAGTATATCTTTCATATTTTGACTAATTTTTCTCTAATTTTTAAAGGGTTTTTAAACAACATATTAAAGAATCTACAGTCCATATTTCAAAGTAATTGGAGCAAAATTGAGTAAATTATTGCTTAATTAGGGTTTCTACACAATTTTTTTGGAATCTGCATATCTCTCACATCTTGTCGAATTGGAGCCTGATTTTTATTGGGATTTTTAATACATACTAAAGGAGCTTGCAATAAAAAATTTGGAGGAATTGGAGTAGAAATAAGGAATTTAATAAAAAACTAATTTCTCCACAAATATCACTCTCAAGGCTACAAATTTTCTTATTTCTTAGATATTTTTCTAGGTGAGAGTTATTTTGGCCCTAGTAAGTTACAATAAAAAATTTAGAGAATTTTAGTTTCATTTGTGTGATTTATTTTAAAATTATTGGCTCCCATCATGACGGAGCCTCCAACAAGGGGCAAAAAGAATGTTGTCACTCTGGGGAAGACTCCTGATAAGGATGGGATAACAATAGTGGATATTACTCCTAATGAGGAAATCAATAAGGTAAAGGAAGACATTTCCTCAATGAATATGGATATGTGTGACCTAAGAGGAGATATATCGGATATACAAAACATGTTGAGCGCCTATATGACTAAACCAAGAAAGGAGTTCTCAAGCAACCAAGGTGAAAATTCCAGGTCAGCTAACATTAACACAAGTTTTAATACTCCTATGGGATCTAGGAATTTGTTTCCAAAGGTGGATATGCACAAGTTTGATGGCAAGGATCCTCTAACATGGATAAACCAAATGGAGATTTTTTTTTAAGTACACCAAATCCCAAATGGACAAAAGGTCACGATGGCTTCCCTATATGTAGAACCAGATCAATTCATTTGATATCATTAGATTTGTACTCATTGAAGGAAAAATGGGCTCACTCTCTCATGGTCATTTTTTAGGAAGGAACTCCAAACACAATATAGCAATAGCATGACAAACAACCTCTTCAGCCAGCTTGCTAAACTTCAACAAATAGGATCAGTTAAGGATTATATTTAGCAATTCCAAAATCTATCCTTAAGAGTGGATACAATTACAGAGGAGAAATTGAATGATTTATTCTTGGGGGTCTCAAGGATCACATTCAACATGAGGTATGCATGTTTAGCCTTAGCTCTATAAATGAGTCTTTTATCTTAGCACACAGGGTAGAGAAGTGTTTGATTCCTAAGAAGCAAGGGGCTAATGTGACAAGAGAGAAAGGATATTCAACACAACCTACTAGGTTGACTCCACAAAAAATTGAGGAGAAAAGAGAAAAAGGGTTGTGCTTCAATTGTGATAGAAAATATAGTCGGGGACATAAATGCAGTGAAAAAAAATTGTTCTATATTGAAGGTCCAAGTGAGGAAGAAGAGGAGGAACCCATACTAGAGGATGAAAGGGAGTCAAATGAGGAATCACATGATTCTCAACCAATAATTTCTTGTCATGCACTCTCAGGTTTCAGTGCTCCACAAACTCTCAAGGTGGTGGGGTTCTTGAAGAAGCAGAAGGTAACAGTGTTGATCGACTTAGGTAGTACTCATAATTTCATCAACAAAAAGTTAGCTACTTGTCTAAATTATTTTATATATCTAGCTCTAGAGTTTCAAGTTCTGATTGCATATTGTGGTATAGTTAGTTGTTCAGGGAAGTTTCATAGCATTAAATTATCCTTGGGAGATTATCAACTTGATTCCCCAATGTATGTGATATCCATGGGTGCAACAAATATTATTTTGGGAGTACAATGGCTTACTACATTAGGAACGATTGAGATGAACTTCCAAGAACTATTAATGAGAGTTCAATCAGAAGGAAGGGTAGTAGAGCTAAGGGGGTTGAAGGAAAAATCCCCACAAATGGTAAGCTCTCATCAAATGAAAAATTTTATTAAGAAATGAGTGGATGGATTTGTGGCCCATCTTTGTTCATTAGAAGTCTCTCAATCTAATGCTCCCACTCATCTAGATTTGCAAGCTATAATTGATCATCACTCAGTTGTTCTTGTAGATATTCCTAAAGGAATTCCTCTTAAGAGGGATCATTATCAAGCCATACAGTTAGTTCTAGGGATCCAACCACTGAACATTAGACCTTACAGGTATCCACACATAAAAAAGAGTGAGATAGAAAAAAATGTTGAGGAGATGCCAGAGGCAGGAATTATCAGGCATAGCCAAAGTGCTTACTCCTCACCTGTGGTGATGGTACATAAGAAGGATGACACTTGGTGAATGTGTCCATATTATAGAGTGCTCAACATGTACACCATTAAAGATAAGTTTCCTATCCCAGTCATTGATGATTTTTTAGATAAATTCAATGGAGCTATGTATTTTACCAAGTTAGATCTTAGATCTAGTTATCACCAAATTTGAATTAAGGAGGAAGATATTTGTAAGACAATATTTTAGACTCATGAGGGTCATTATGAATTTTTGGTGATGCCATTCGGTCTTACCAATGCACCATCTACATTCTAAAGTCTGATGAATTCCATTTTTAAGAATTTCTTGAAAATTTTTGTGTTAGTATTCTTTGATGATATTCTAATTTATAGCAAGACTTGGGAAGAAAATTTGCAACATGTGGATCAAGAATTACAAATACTTGAAGATCATCAACTCTGTGCTAAGCCATCCAAGTGTGATTTTGGTCTTAAGGAGGTGGAGTATTTGGGACACATAGTTTCGCATGAAGGAGTAAAGGTGGACCATAACAAAATTAAGGCTATCATGGAATGGCCTATTCCAAAAACCATTAAGAAACTGAGGGGTCTCTTGGGATTGATAGGGTACTATAGAATAATTGTGAAGAATTATGGTTGTATAGTAGCACCCCTCACCACTCTATTGAAGAAGGATTCTTTCCATTGGAATGAATCCGCTAATACAACATTTGAGAGATTGAAGGAGGCTAGGTGTACAACTCCAGTGCTTGCCACTCCTGAATTCACCAAGGAATTCATTATGGAATGTGATGCTTCTAGAAATGGGATAGGAGTAGTTCTCATGCAAGAAGATTTACCAATTACTTTTGAGAATCATCAATTAAAGGGTAAGAATCAGCTAAAACCTATTTATGAGAAGGAAATGCTAGCAATCCTTAATCCAGTTAAACAGTGGAGGCCTTACCTTATGGGAAGATGCTTCAAGGTTAAGATAGATCATGATAGCCTAAAATATTTTTTGGAACAAATACTATCTTCTGAAGAGCAACAAAAATGGGTCACTAAGATGTTAGGATATGACTTTGAGATTGTATATAAGAAAGGGAAGGAAAATATTGTAGTAGATGAACTTTCAAGGAAGGATGATAAAGATGAAGCCTTATTATGTGCCATTTCAATTGTAGACATCCAATTTGATCACTTCCATATGATCAAGCACGTCTTCTTATTCATTCGGTTGCTCATCCCCTATGTCAATATTAATTAAACCATTTGTTTAATTAATACCCTGCATCTTGCATAAGGGTCCTAAAGTATTTAATCTAATACTTTACCCCTCTTCCTCCTCTAAATTAAATAAATATACCCTTTTATTTAATTTAGTCATATCCCCCTTTTAAATTAAAATTCATTTTTAATGCCTCTTTTCTCTCTCATGGTCACATCCTCCAACTTTTGCAAGTTGGTCCCTAATCCATCTTAATTACTTCATCTTCTTCTAATTAACTAGGGTTAGCATGTGCACACTCTTAATCATCATTAGGGTCACATCCTCCATAATCTCCCACTTGCTTCTAATGAGTCATTAGTCCATCTAACTGGGTACTTGCACAACCTTAATTATTTGATTAGCCTAACCTAATCTTCATCCTATTTATGGCATATGTCCTTGAGTCAACCTTATTAAAGGCTTTCTCCTTTTGGGAAAGGCACTCCACTTCCCTATGTGAATTTTTAATTCACCTTTTAATCCCCCAAGGCACCCAAAAAGAATTTTTAATTCCTTCACTTCTCCCCACATGTCCTTCAATTATTCTTTATTTTTTCCCATCTCCCCATGAGGATATTTGAGGAATTTTTAATTTCTCACATGTCCTCTCACCCACATGAGGACAAGGACCTCCTTTATGAGGAGATCTTGTCCAATTCCAAGGTACTTTGTACCCCTCTCCATGTCATGTACTTCTCCTTCCACCTCATGTCCACTTCACCTTTTAGGGCTATCTCACATTCCACATGTCAGGATGTGAGGGCTTGTGGGTTCTCAACTCACCTTAGCCCTACATCTTGATATTTGGTGGCTCAATCCTGGCTATCCATCTCCTCTAGGAATTCTCAAAATTCCTATAAATATCCCCTCTTTTCTCTCATTTGGAGGAGATCATTTGTGCTAGCCAAACTCTTGCAATTTTGTTTGTCATCTTTTACTTAGCCATTTTCATGCTTTCATCCACTTGCACTCATCCCCACAACACCACTTAGCTTGCATCTACTTGCCATCCAAGGAGCATACACATCAAAGATCAAAGGGCCAACCAAAGGATCGATTTGACGCAAGGTATAGAGTTCCATTTTGTTGCTTTCATCTTGTGTTGTTTCCAACTTAGGCTAATCTTGAGGTGTAGGTTGTTTTGGTGTTTATTTGCACTCTTTTACTTGCTGCTCATTTTTTAACGCTCACATTCAACCTATCACATCAATATTACAAGAAAATTAGGTGGAGGAAGCCAAAGCAAAGTGGAAAAATGATGTTGCGACAAGTAATCTCATCTAACAAATAAAAAGTGATCGTAGTAGTTCAGATAAGTTTTGTTGGAAGGGAGATACTCTTTGGTATAAAGAGCATTTCTATCTCTACAAGAATTCCACTCTTAAACACAAGATTCTCATAGAGCTATATGAGTCTCCAGTTGGTGGTCATTCAAGATTTTTGAAGACATATCATTAAGTCAAGCATGATTTTTTTGGGGAAGGGCTAAAAGGTGATGTTCAAAAATTTGTGGCTGAATGTTTGGTTTCTCAAAGGAATAAAGGGGAGACAATTAAGACACCAAGTCTCTTGAAACCCTTATATATTCCTAACCAGCATTGGGAAGAGGTATCCATGGAATTCATCACAGGGCTTCCCAAATCTAAAGGTCATAATGTCATCATGGTAGTATTTGATCACCTCACTAAATATGCACATTTTATTGCATTATCACATCCTTTTACAACAAGTGAGTGGAAAAATCTTTTTTGGAGAATATCCAAACCTACATGGTACACCTAAGTTATTGTTAGTGATTGTGATGCTATTTTCACTAGTCACTTTTGGAAAGATTTATTCTCATGTTTGGGTACTCAATTGGCTCATAGCTCTTCATACCATCCCCAATTAGATGGGAAAATTGAGGTTGTTAATAAGTGTTTGGAAGGATATCTACATTGTTTCACTTCAAAGAAACAATTTCAATGGGTAGATTGGCTACCACTTGCAGAATGGTGGTATAACACTTCATTTCATAGCTCATAAAAAATGTATCCATTTTTGGAACTTTATGGATATCATCCTCCTTCCATCACTTCATCAATAAAGGTATCACCAAGAGTTCATTCAATAGAAGACCACTTTGCTTCATCAACAACATGTACTTTTAGGACTCAAGGAGAATTTAGCCATGGCACAAAATTAAATGAAACAACAGGCAGACCAACATCATAGTGAAAGAAGTTTTGAAGTTGGGGATTGGGTCTTCTTGAGATTGTATCCCTATAAGAAAATCTCACTAAAGCAACAAAAAAAGAATAATAAGTTATCTCCAAGGTATTATGGGCCATACCAAATCATGCAAAAGATCGGTAGTGTTGACTACAAGCTAGATTTTCCACCAACAACAAAGATACACCCAATTTTTCATGTTTCTTGTTTGAAGAAGGTAATTGGGCATAATATTCCAACTCAAATAACACTACTAGAGCTCAATCAAGAAGGAAGAATCATTTTGGAACTAGAGTGCATTCGTCAAACACACACAAAGAAGCTGAGGAATAGAACTCTCACTAAGTATCTCATCCAATGGAAGAATTTACTAGTTGAAGATGCCACTTGGGAGGATGAGGAGTTCATTCAAAAGAATCCAAACTTGATTAGCATTGAGGACAATGCTTCTTTTAAGAAGGGGGCATGCTACGCCCTTAATATTGGTGTACAACAGGTTATGAATAGTCAAATTGTGGCTATCTTAACTCCTAATTAAGTAATTTTATCATTATTATATTATTATTTAGTTGGTTGGGTTGGCCTAGCTCTCATATAGGGGTGTCTAAGTCAGCCTAGGTGATATCCTAGGCATAAATAGGTATGTATAGGAGGTTGTGAGTCTTATTTCATCATCATATTGCGAAGTGTGTTCTCATTAGAGATATTTGGAGGTTTTCCCCCTCAAAGTGGCTTGTTATTCTTAGTTATTATCAAGTATTTGCATCATATTTCATATCATATTCTTCTATTGTGCAAGTTATTCCATAACACAAACCTCTCTTTTTCATTGAAAACCCCTCTTTTTCCAACTAGGGCATCATGCCATAACATAATTTTGACCTCCCCTATGCTTGAAAATCTTTTGAACACATCAAACTCCACAACCTCACTCTATTTCCAACTTATTCTAACTTATTCTTAGGTAATTTCTTCTCTTCACCTCTTCTAGCTTTTCTTTTAAGGCCTAAATTTTGAATTTTCAATAGGGGCAACATTAGTAATCTCTTCCAATGACTTTACCAATGCTATTTTCTTATTCCTACTCCCTATCCTACTTACATCAACCCCATTCCACTGAGACACAGCCTAAACAATAGGTGGAATAGCCTATTTCAACATATTACACTCAAACCCTTGTATGAGAAAGTTCAAACCTATTTCAGAAATCTACTTCTAAGTTGTTTGGAACCTAATAGAATTCCACAAGAATGGATTCTTATCAAAGCTAAAACCATTCTACAATAGATTTAGATCATCTTAGAGTAAACTCCTGCTGTACGGACCCGTACAAAGGCTGGAAATGAAGAAAATGCATAGAAATTAACAAAGAAACAGAGATATTTGATCAATATTCTCCTTCAAACTCTTCAACAACCACTAACTTTGATTTTCCAATGATCATACGCTTTTCTTGTGAAAACTCAAACTTCTCAACCGTCGTGTGTATGTTTCTCTTTTCAATTGTTTTGCATTCCATCATAAGGGATCAAGCCAGTTGAACGTATCTCAAAGAAATTTTGTGTGTTTAGGTGTGAAAGAGGACCATGCCTAGCATAAAAATACCTATTGGAATTCATTGGAGAAATTATTTTGGTCACACGAATTGCAAAACAAAAGTTGCATCACTTTGCAACTTTACACTACTTGCATTTGACACTTTTTTCATCAAGTGAAAACTAAACACCACAGGAAAATGACACTGAGATAACAAAAAATGAGAGAGGTTATTGTAGAGGAGTCCAACATGATCTCATAGGATTAGATAGAGAGTTTGTAAGCATCATGGTTTTTGAGTAATAGCTCGTCAAATATTTCTTTCCTTTTGCACTTTGGACCCTTAAGGGATTGAATCGGTTGAACGTAGTTCAGAGTGATTTCGCGTATTTGGGTGTGAAAGAGGAACATGTATAGCGTAAATTTACCCATTTAGATGCATTGGAGTAGTCTGTTTGGTCACACAAGTTGAAAACAAAAGTTGCACCACTTTGCAACTTTCAATTACTTGCATTTGACAACTTTTTCCCCAAGTGAAAATTTGTCACCCCAGAAAAATACCTCTGACATAGAAAAAATTGAGAGAGGTTATTGTAGAGGGGCCCAACACAATCTTATAGGATGAGATGAGAAGTTTCTAAGCATCACGGTATCTGAGTAACAACATGTTGAAGTTTGTAGTTGTTTTGCGCTTTGGACCCTTAAGTGATTGATTCAATTGAACGTAGCTCAGAGTGATTCCACATGTTTGGGTGTGAAAGAGAACCATGCCTAGCATAAAAATACCTATTTAGATGCATTAGAATAATCTATTTGGTCACACGAGTTGTAGAACGAAAGTTGCACAACTTTGCAACTTTCAACTACTTGCATTTGACAACTTTTTCCCCAAATGAAAATTTGCCACCATGAGAAAATTCCTCCGAGATAGAATAAACCAAGAGAGGTTATTTTAGAGGGGTCCAACATGATCCCATAGGATCAAACTAGAATTTTCTAAGCATCATGGTATCCGAGTAACAACATGCTAAAGTTTGCAGCCATTTTGCATTTTAGACCCTTAAGGGATTGATTTGATTGAACATAGCTTGGAGTGATTTTGCATGTTTAGGTGAAAAAAAAGGACCATTCCTAGCATAAACATACCTATTCAGGTGCGTTGAAACAATCTTTTTGGTCACACGAGATGCAGAATGAAAGTTGCACCACTTTGCAACTTTCAACTACTTGCATTTGACAACTTTTCCTGAAGTGAAAATTCGCCACCACGGGAAAATTCCTATGAGATAGAAAAAATTGAGAGAGGTTATTTTAGATAGACCCAACACAATCCCAGAGTATTATATGAGAATTTTCTAAGTGTCACAGTATCCAAGTAACAACATGTTAAAGTTTGCAACCATTTTGCACTTTGGACCCTTAAAGGATCGATCCGGTTGAACGTAGCTCAGAGAAATTTTGCATGTTTGGGTGAAAAAGAGGACCATGCCTAGCATAAACATACCTATTTGGATGTGTTGGAATAGTCTATTTGGTCACACGAATTTTAGAACAAAAGTTACACCAATTTTTAGCTTTCAACTACTTGCATTTGACAACTTTTTCCCCAAGTGAAAATTCACCACCACGAGAAAATGCCTCTGAGATAGAAAAAACTGAAAGAGGTTATTGTAGAGGGCCCAACTTGATCCCATAGGATCATACAAGAAATTTCTAAGCATCATAGTATCCAAGTAACAACATGTTGAAGTTTGCAGCCATTTTACAATTTGGACCCTTAAGGGATCAATCAAGTTGAACGTAGCTTGGAGTGATTCCGCATGTTTGGGTGCAAAAGAGGACCATGCCTAACGTAAACATACCTATTTAGATGCATTGGAACAGTCCGTTTGGTCACACGAGCTGCAAAATGAAATTTGTGCCACTTTGCAACTTTCAACTACTTGCATTTGACAACATTTTCCCCAAGTGAAAATTTTCTACCGTGGGAAAATGCCTCTGAGATAGAAAAAACTGAGAGGTTATTATAGAGGGGTCCAACATGATCTCATAGGATTAGACACAAATTTTCTAAGCATCACGATATTTGAGTTATAACATACTTAAGTTTGCAACCATTTTGCAGTTTGGACCCTTAAGAGATTGATCTGGTTGAACGTAGCTTGAAGTGATTCCACCTGTTTGGGTGTAAAAGAGGACCATTCCTAGCATAAAAATACCTATTTGGATGCGTTGGAATAGTTCATTTGGTCACACGAGTTGCATAATGAAAGTTGTACCACTTTGCAACTTTGCACTATTTGCATTTGACACTTTTTCCATCAAGTGAAAACTGAACACCATGGGAAAACCACTTTGAGATTAAAAAAAATGCTGAGAGAGGTTATTGTAGAGGGTCCCAATATGATCTCATAGGATCATACAATTTTTTTTTAAGTGTCACGATATCCGAGTAACAACATGTTGAAGTTTGCAACCATTTCGCACTTTGGACCCTTAAGGGATTGATCTGGTTGAACATAGCTTAGAGTGATTTCGCATGTTTGGGTGTGAAAAAGGACCATTCCTAGCATAAATAAACCTATTCAGATGCATTGGAATGGTCTATTTGGTCACACGAGTTGCACCACTTTGCAACTTTGCATTGCTTGCATTTGACACTTTTTTCATCAAGTGAAAACTGGACACCACGGGAAAACCACTTTGAGATAACAAAAACTGAGAGAGGTTATTGTAGAGAGGCCCAACGTGATCTTGTAGGTTCAAACGAAGATTTCATAAGCACCATATTTTTTGAGTAATATCCCATCAAAGATTGATGCCCTTTTGCACTTTGGACCCTTAAGGGATAAGACCAATTGAATGTAGCTTAGAGCAATTGTGCTCTCTTTTCGATGGAATTAGGTGGGAAAAAGACTTAATTATGTTTTAGTTTTAGTTTGGTTGGATTTCAAGTGATTTTGTGCATTTTAGAAGCCAATTACTGAGGGTCGGTCTGTATACCCTATTTTAAGGGTTTTGAGTGCATTAAAATGTCATATTAATCCTTCCACCCACTATATGCTTTTGTAACTCAATGGAAAGGCTTAGTTAGGGTTATAAAACATGTTTAAAAAAATTTGTGTGCAAGGAAGGAAAATAGAGGGTTTTTAGGTGAAGCCCTAGATGTCAAATGGTGCATTTTTTAGTGGAAAATGGTGGTTTAGTGCTAGGGTTTGAAGAAATCTTTGGGAGCAGCAATATCTCTTGAACTTTAAAGCTTGTGCAGACCTTTTTGAAGGTGTTTTAGGCTTTGGTTGGCTATAGGAAGGTTTGGAGTATGGGTTTTCAATAAACTCTTGCCTAACTTGTGAAAGAAGAGGGTTTTAGGGTTTGTTATGTTAGAAGGTTTATCATGCCCTAAAAGTGGAGGAATTGGTGGTTTGGAAAACTGGTTAATGTTTCCCAGTGGTGGTTTATGTGTGATAGGAAGAATAAAGGGGGGTTGTTTTTTTTGTGAAAGTTGATTCAAAAGAGTCTTATGAGGGTTTGATGTATGTTAAAAAAGGCTTAAATGGGTGCCTAAAATGGTGGTTTGTTGCAGAGGTTGTTAAGGAATTTTGAGAGTTAAGGTGGGAAAAATAGGTCTGCAGACTTATAAGAGTGGCTAGGTGCAAAGTTGAAAATAAGCCAAGATTGATTTTTGAGGGAAGGAAGGAGGTTGGAATCCTTTTCTATTGTGGAAATGAGTTTATTACCTCCCTGTATTGCTATCAAAATCACTTCCTATCAGAATCACTTCAAGCTTACATTTTTTTGCACTTTTTTCACATTGACAACTTTTCAATTTTTGTAATTTTACATAATTCTGACAAATATGCAACATGAACTCCAAAATGATTCCAAAACCAACTAACAAGAATTATTACACTATAAATTGGTCTAATATGACCTTATTCAATTGATAAAACTCAAAACACAAAACTAACTTAATACTTCCATGAACCAAATTTTTTGAATAACCTTGGTGCCCTTGCACCAAATTTCATTATTTCAGTAAATCTCATTACAATTCCTTAGGTACTCTGTTCTCACAAATCTTTTACAATTTCACTCATACATTCAAGATTCTCTTATAATGTCTAAATCATAGGTGCTCATTATGAGGTTAACTTCAAATGAGTAACTTGAGATTCCTTCACAAAGCTTCACACACTCTTTTATAATGGCTTCAAATCAGAATTGAGATTTGTTAAGATCATCAAAATAAGGATGTTGCATTAATTTTTTGGATGAGATTCTCTTCGATGGATCATAAATCAACATTTTCTACAAGGAGAGACCAATTAATTTTTAGTAGTTTACTTACAGATACACAAAGTAAAAGAAGAAAAAGAAAGAGCATCCAAAATGGAAATGAAATGAAAATATATGGAAGCCACTTACAGATAGGAATTTCAGTCTCTCAACTTAGTCACTCCTAGTCATACATCTTCACTGGGATTCCAAGATACCTATTACACACAACACCTCTCATGAATAGAATATCTTGAAATTTGAGATGCTCTTATAACGTCTACATCATAGGTGCTCGTGATAAGGTTAACTTCAAATGAATAACTTGAAATTCCCTCACCAAGATTCACACGCACTTTTGTAATTTCTTTAAATCATAATTTAGATTTGTCAAGATCCTTAAAATAAGGATGTTGCATTTCTTTTTTGGCTGAGATTCTCTTGGATGGCTCATAAATCTGCATTTTCTGCAAGGGGACACCAATCAATGTTTAGCAAGTTACTTACAGATATGCAAAGTAAAAGAAGAAAAAGAAAGAGCATCCAAAATGGAAATAAAATGAAAATAGATGGAAGGAACTTACATATAGGCATGCCAGTCTCTCAGCTTAGTCACTCTTGGTCATACATCTTCACTGGGAGTTCCAAGATACATATTGCACACAACACCTCTCATGAATAGAATAACTTTAAATTTGAGATGCTCTTATAATGTCTACATCATAGCTACTCATGATAAGGTTAACTTCAAATGAATAACTTGAAATTCTCTCACCAAGCTTTGCACACACTTTTGTAATGGCTTAAAATCATAATTGAGATTTGTGAAGATCATCAAAATAAGGATGTTGCATTGCTTTTTGGAAAAGATTATCTTGGATGCCTCATAAATCTAAATATTTTGCAAGGGGACACCAATCAATGTTTAGCAGGTTACAAATAGGAAAAGTAAAAGAAGATGATAACATTGGCATGAAACAAATTAATGTGCATACAAGTATAAAATTAATAAGAACCAATGTGCATATACTTACAAATTAATCTAACAAACCATCTAGGTCTTCTCTACTCTTTATCGTGTCAAGTATTGCCTCGTGGTCAGACTCACAGACCTTCCACAAGGTCTTGTTCAAAGGTCTACCCCCATATTTGGTCAAACAAACATTGGATTCCATGACAAGGTTTGAGTAATGAAGAATCTTACGATGCATGTCAAATTCCTAAAACAACCAATGTTTAACACTCTTATGTGCATTACTTCTAAGCCACATTCCAATAACAACAACTAAACCTGTAGGGTATTCGATGTTTTCTCCATCTATAACTAGGGCCTCCAATTTATTTTTGGCTTCAACACAATGACACAAGTAATAGTTTGTTCCCTCTTCGTTGTCTTCATCTGCAATAACTGTATAAACATGCCCTACATTGATATGTGTAGCAAATCCCTTGAAATTAGTCAACATTACGAATACAGTACAAAGTAAGATAACAATATGGAATTTCAAATACTAAGCAAGTAGATATATTACTTGGTTGAACTAGATCTAATATGTGGTAAAAGTCGACTGATGATTCCATCTGTGTTAGTTTCAATGTCGTCGGAGGGTGATACATGTGAAGTGGGCTAGGATAACTTTTCAACCATTTTTCAACCCACTCCCCTAACTCACAATCATTCCAGCCTTGCATTGTACATGAAAAACAAAAGCATGCCATCTTCTGTGTATCGATACTCCATGAACCTGCATTTGAGCTAAGGAAAGAGTGTAACTCACTCGATCATGTTAGTGTACAACAATCCTCATATGGTGCAATGTTAGTAAGTATCATCTATCAACCAAAAAAATATATGAATTGAAGACATACCTTCATTACCTGGACCCATCAAAGCATTACACCACTCGATGATTTATCTTGCATCTTTCAACTTTGCATTGTCTTTATACTTTAACTCTTCTCATGCTAATACTCTTTTCATGCATGATCCTGCACCATTATGCTCCCCCTTTCCATTCCTGACCTCACAAAAGTTCCACATATGTTGAACACCTATAGTGAGATGCATCCTACACAACCAATAGAACATGTGTGTGTTCTTGAACTGTGCTGCACAATTATTCAACCATATTATATGTTGGTTGTATGTTATGCCCCTTTGAGTCAAATCACTATAGAACATCTGGAAGCAACCTTGCATGAACTCTGGAGAATGTGTGTGATCATCACTAATATAAAAGTGATACTCCCTCAATACCTTCCTTTGGTCCTCTGTACTATCAACTACATGAATGAATGTTATGTGCACAAATATCAAAACCTATGTGGAGTTGTAATAATGTGACTATGCCTCACATTGTGGTTGAAGAGTGTAGTTCTCTACAAATTCAACCACTGATAATATGCTTCCAACTAGAAAGGTGTCCTTGCATAGCTTGAATTGTGTGTCTAGCCATCGGGCTTTATGGGTATGCCTTGCATAATCATACACTATATTGTTGCGAAACATGGTCATAAATTGATACACTGGAATTTTCTAAATAACCAAATCACACATTTTTTCTTGAGACCCATCTTTTGTAATGTATGCCACTATTTTATACTTCCCAAACACTACTAGTTTTTGTCCCACCTCATATGTGCTTTCCATATGTTGGCATACTGGCATTCGTTGCAAGCCACCACACCACTCACCTGAACCATCCAAGCATGTTGTCCTGTAGAATATTTGGCCATCCTCTATTTCACATAAATTTTTTGATAAGAACTCTCTTGAAGATTTTGGTGGGGCTTCTATGCCACAATCCTACAAAACATCGTTAGTATGCAAATCTAAACATATAGAATGATAAACATCATAATGGTTAGAGAATTCAATATGTATTCTATAGCAACAAATAGTGTGTGTGTGATTAATCTTGACATAAAAAGGTTTAAGCATTCGAAAAATATTTGAGAAATACTAATTTGAGGATAATCATTTTTAAATTTACGAAAAAATTGGGTTTGAGTCATATCCAAAAGATGCTTTGGATGTGGCTCATGATTCCGACTACCGCTTCTCCTTCTTCCAACATCCCTTTGATTTAGAGATGGCCTTGTGTTGTTCTTCAAATACTCTTCAATTAGTGTTCTCAATGCTTCAACAACTTTTTTATCTTTTTGTGGTAGTCTCCCCAAGAATTCCCATAATTCATTTGAATTGGTGCCCTCAATTCTTTGTCGCCTTTGAATGGCTTTTGATAAAGTTTTTCTACTAGTTCTCATTTTTTCACTCATCTTTTTAATGAGACGAGCTCTCTTTGTTTGATAACTTGCCAAAGTCAATGTAATGACACATTGGGTGACATTACTATCCTTTGAGCATGAGGTCTTACCCACACTCTAATAAGCATCCATTAGATTCTTCACAATAGTTTTTTCACTTGATGCATTCAATGTTCTCAACCCAAGAGTCTTCATAATTTTTTTATACTTTAAACCCCACATCATTTCAACAAATAGTTGACATCTTGTGGTCTCATTTATCCTTTCAAAGAATATTTTCCAAATCTTATCAGCATATCTTCCACAAGTGCATGCTAGAATCTTACCTTCCATGTGCTGCAAAATATCCTCATCAATATTAATCAAATACTTTGGTTTTATACACAAAATTCTAGGTGTTCTCCTAGGCACATACATCTCAACATTAGCAATTTCATCAATATTTAATTGAGGTGGGCTAGATTGCATACCTTCAATCAAGGGTGGAGTAGAAGACATACCTTGAGGTTCACATGGGGATGATGGCATACCTTCTTCATCAAATATGAGTGATGATGTACTCTCAACTTGAGATGCGGTGGATGGTGTCCAGCCATATTCACTTGCAGTAGATGGTGTCCCTCCATATTCGCTTGTGCTTAACGGTGTGACCCCTTCATATTCACTTTTGGTAAAGGGTGTGTCTCCAACTATGGTATCTAAATATGTCCTACAACGACGATTTCACATTCATTCCCTTTGTACTACCAATTTATGTTCTCTTTTTGACAGTTGAGGTTCCTCTTCAATTGGCTTGTTTTCATCAATTGTTTCCAATTTCTTCTTTTCACAATATGCCCTCAACTATTCTCTCTCTTTTATTTGAAGGTTTGGAGCTCTTTGTCTGTTAGTTTCTTCCTTTTTAATTTATTCATCATGGCGGATAATTTTACTTGTAGCATGGTAATGAGACAAATATTAGTTCATGGTGTTTGAGTCATTAGATGAATGTTTAGATAGGTTGTTTTATCCAATTTGCAAAAATTGTAAAATGTTGTAAAAATAGATCCAAAATAGGTTCTAGGTGTTTTTTTCTTAGAACAAGGTCTTGGTGGAACTTTTCAGCATGTAATTACTTAATTTGGTGGTTCTTGGGAATTGAGGGATTCAAAAGTGGGAAAAAAGAAAATCTTGCAAAATTGTTGTCAAGGTAAAAATGCAAAAATTGACAAATGGAAAAATTTGGAAGTTTAGGAGTCAAGTAAGTGAAAGTTTGGTTTGGTTCATTTGATATGGTCAAGAAAACATTTAAATTGATGGAGAACCTCGAGCAAGAGGTAGAGGGGATGTAAATAATGGAGAAAACAATAGACACTATTTTATATTCAATTTTTTGTGTTCTTGTTGGTAAAACAACATTGCGAAGCATTGTATGGACCCATAAAACCACCATTTTGTGGGGAAGTCATTTGTAATGATTAAACTATGAGGCTACAAAATTATCCTTTGTGTATCACTCAATTTCATGCAAATTTTAGTAAGTTATGGCTTGTTTACTAAAGACAATTCAAAACCCTTGCTAGGGTAAACATAATTAAAAGAAAATTGTATTTCTCTTATTCTAACTGATGGAATCACTTGAAATTTAGTAAGGTATATTTTTGTGCTCTTTCATTTCTCAAAGTTTCAGACCGAGTGGTGATAGTTATTTTTTAAAATCATGATGCCCTCGGCCATATTTTGGTGAAAAAATAGGAAAAAGCACAGTGTACAGTGAGAATTAAAGAATTTGTTTATGGATTTTGATTCCTTCTTGAAGATATTGTTTTTAAAAGGTTTTTAGGGGTATTGTGAATATATTTCAAGATTTGGTTTGGTAAATTCCATTTAATGACTATCCTACCATGACAGTGATGTAATAGTCCTAATTTTCAATCAAGAATGGTGGTTTAGGATACATGTTTGATGAATTATAATGAAGTAAGTTTGGAGAATGATTCCTTCATTTTCTATAGAGATATTTATGAATTTTTCAAGAATTAAGAAGTGGAAATAGGCTTGGAATTGAAAATTTTCTTATTGATAGGGCCTAGTTTGTTGATTAGGAGAGTCTGTTTTGAGAAGTTTTCATATTGGATATATCAAAGTTGGGAATTGGGTTGAACCAATTAAATTGATGTTGTTTAAAGTGTTTGATAAGTTTTGAATGGATTGTGTGCTTAGAACTTATTTTGATGTCTTGTATCCATGAGTTTTGTGAAGGTAAAGGAGTCCTAATTCAATGGACAAGTTGATATTTGGTTCAGTTTTGATAAGTTGATTGGAGTGAGACTCAATTAAGTTGTTTTCTTCCTCTAGCATTGGATGAAAATACCCTTCATGGTTTGTTGTTTTTGGTAGATGCTCTGCAGGATAGGCTGCACCTTTCCCCATTTTGCTAGCTTATCCTTGAATAAAGAGTCTTGAAATAGTGGAGAGAAGGGTTAGAATCCCTTGTAGGTAGACTAATCAAGGAAACATTTAAAATATATGACAACATAGGTGATGAGGTAGCTTTACTGATGAGGTAATTTAGAAATAGAGATGAAAACCAAAATAGTTTAAATCAATGTTATCAATGTGGGAGGAGTAAATTCTATTTTTTTAGAGACTTGTATGGAAAATTTGGTAGCATAGACAAGGCAATCAACTGGTTTGTATAGTTGTGGTTTAAAAATGTAATTGGCAAGTGTATAGAATCATGTAATTTAAAATGTCCATTAACAACCTAAGGTTGTAATGAAAACCAAATAATTACCAACATGGAATATGTAAAACAATAAAAATATAAGCAAGCCATAATATAATGAAAGAAAATGTGTAAAGACTTCACATACCTAAAAAACCAGAGTTTCAAATGGAGGAGTTCTACCCAATTATGTAGTCTTTGCTTCTTCTTTCTTTAAACTCCTCAACAATTTGACTTTTTCAAAAGATTGTTCCCCTCCAAACATCAATTGTATATCAATTTTCACTGGAATTCAAACTTGAATTGATATTATATGCCTTTCAACGTGAAAACTCTGCTATTTCATGCAAAGGTGGTGGAAAGATCATGAAAAAGGTGGTGGAATGTGAAACACATGCATGCACACTTCACAACATCATCAAAAAGCTACTTTTTGTCGAAGCACACATAGAACTAGGAGAATATGCAGAATGTGGGTTGAGATCATGGGTAAATTGAGTTTTTTTACCGTTTTTAGAGAAAGCCAGAATGCACTCGCATTATAACACGAGTGTGTTATTTCTTGCTAAAAATGACCATATCTCTACTTCTTCAAAACGTGCTTGCATTATCAGAAGATTGGTTTTTTTATAGATTTATTTTCTCTCTTTGTCTATACCCACTACCATAATTCTATCTCTCTTCCCTCTAACCTTATACCCTAATTCTATCTCTCTACCCTTAACCCTTATACCCTCAACCCTAAACCCTAATTCTATCTCTCTCCCCTCTACCCTTTAC
>VDFB02353493.1:133459805-133565259 GCA_007258455.2 Sequoia sempervirens
CTCTATGGGATTACCACACCAGCATCTGCATGCCTACTAGTGCCACCCCATTCGCCTTGGTCTTTGGATCTAAAGCTATCTTTCCCATTAAGGTTGAAATCCCCTCCTTAAGGGTCTCTGTAAAGGGATTGATTGATGACGAAGAATACCGATAGTCTTGATTGCATGAGTTGGAATTGTTAGAAGAACACAAAAGAAATGCCTTGACTCACTTATAGGAATATCATAATCATGTTTTCTGAAGTTACAAAAAAAGAGTTATGGTCTGAAAGTTTGACATTGGCGACTTGGTCTTGATGCAAAATCTAAAGAATCAAGCTGACTGTGAGAAGCCCGGCAAGTTCAAGCCTAATTGGCTGGGTCCTTACATCATCACTGCAGCATTCGGTTCTGGCACTTACTAGTTAGCTACTCCAGACGGGGAACAATTGACAAAACCTATCAATAGTATACATTTACACAAGTTCTAGACATAGCATTAGAGAGCTTGGCTAAAAACTGCAAAAATACAAAAAATACAAAAATCAAAAAAGAAAAATCAAAAAACATAAAAAATAGTAAAGAGAAATAATTCGTCCAAAAGTGAAAACCACTTCGGTGGCGCTTTGGATAAATACCATGGTGAAAACCTGGAAAACAAGCACGATGTGTAGGTAGTATTTGCTTTGCCATCTACTATCACTCCATCTACCTTTTTCCATAATCAATGCCCGATCTTCTGACACCCTCACGACATTAAAGTCCTGCTATTTCTTTACATGGATGACAACGGTTGACATCATGTCTCGCATATCCTCCACCTTTCATCCTGAGCATGTCCTTTTCCATCTCATTCAACTTGGCTGGCCCTAGACCTGACTGGGGGTAACACCCTTATCACCTGATTGTAGTGGGTCTCATGGTCCCGTCAATCCCAAAATGTCTTGAAAAAATCCATAAAAATTTGAAAATGTCTTGAAAAAATCCATAAAAATCAGAAAATGTTCTAAAAAAATCCATAAAAATAACAAAATGTCTTGAAAAAATCCATAAAATCACAAAATGTCCTAAAAAATTAGAAAAATAGTAAAAATGTCCTAAAAATCCAAAAAATCCAAAAATTTAGAAAACACAAAAACATTCGGATATCTTTGAAATACCAAATAGAGAATCGATTCCATGCGTGTCAGGTTATTGTCAATCTTTTCATTGTGAATTACGTTGTCTCTATGCATTTGCTATATAGGCAAGGCTCATCTTAAATGAGCCCCTTTGGACATTAGGTCAATCTTTTTAGGTTTATCAAAATAAAATCCTTGACTTGGTTCTTTTGTCAATACAAAATTCAATGGTCGTAATAGATCCTCTGAGGTGCTCTATCGAACTACATTCCTTTATCACATGCGTTAGATGTCTTCAAATAAATCAAATTTTTCGGTTAGTCCTATCTTTGTCAAAACTATGTGGTATTTGAGTGTATGATGTAGGAAAAGACCATCAATTGATGAGCCCTCAAGGCCACACTAGGTCAGTCCTTTATGGTTCACCACATTCACTATCACACACATTAGATATCTTCAAATAAATCAAATATTTTTAGTCAGTCATGTCATTCTTGTCTCTATCGAACTATGTGGTCTCTGAGTGTATGATGTAGGCAAGACCATCATTGATGTGCCCCCGAGGCCCCCTAGGTTTAGTCCCTTAGGGTCTGTTAAGTCAATTTTCCTTTTCTTACAAATGTCCTAAATTAGGCAACTCTTAAACAAAATTTGGCAATCATTTAATCGACGTTTCAACCAAATTGGCATGTCAACACTGACATGTAGTCAATTCAGTCATCTAGTCAACCTTGGTCAAACTATCATAACAAGTCAAACTCTCAACTCTTGGTTATTCTTTGAATATGTCTTTTTGAAGAACAACCTGTTTCATTTTTTTCATGCTTTAGGATATGTCTTTCCTGAGCATCAACACTATCATTTGGCATATTGAGGGTTTCTCTTGAAATTTGAGGATCAATCCTCTCGACATCAACATCATTTAGGATGCGTCCTTCCCGAATTTGGCATTACCTGACATCTGTCACACATTAGCCTACTCAACATAAACCTAGGCTTCATCGAACTTGGCATCTCGACATAAATACACTTGACATTCGAACATACTTGGAAAACACTATCTTTAATCTTGTCACACTTATCATTTGATTTCTCATCATGCTACTAGTTCCTCAAGGATGTCCTAACACTAGGATTTAGAGGAGCAATGACATATCATGATGATTGTATTATATTTTCAAACTGTCATGCTACTAGTCCCTCGAGGATGTCCTACATAGGATTTAGAGGAGCAATGAAGTTTCATGGCTTGTCTTTCTTGTTTGTGGTTGGTTGTGACAAAAAGACTGGGGCAACTGAGTTCCTCGTATGAGTCATAATCATCCTTGTTTGTGACTGCTTTTTCTATGTGATGGTGTGACCATGCACACCATTGATTTATGTCATGTCATGGTGTTTGTTGGCCATTACAATAATCCACCCAATGATGATTAAAGAAACACCTATTAGTACTTTGGCAGTATATTGAAGGATTCTTTCTCCACACTAACATCCATCTCCTTCTCTTTGGTAATCTCTCTTCTTCTATCCTCTGATGATATCCTGTGACATACAAAAATAATTGCATACATGCTCATATATAGAAATTGCATTACTACATTACACATTTACATAAATCCATTCACATGATTGCATTTACATCACTAGCATAAATATATCATTTGCATTAACATAACATATACACACATTAGACATTTTTCATACATCATCCACATCATTCATGCATACAAATTCAGGATCATAGCATAAAGCATCATATATCACATAATCCATACATACACAATCATACATCAATGCATCTATAATCATAAGATTGGTATCCATTAGTGCCACAAACATTATGCATATATAGAAACATCATCATCATCATCCTAATAAAGTAACATCATCCTTAGTACTAAGGCATCTCATCATAAATGCATACATCACATAAAATATAATGCATCATCATATGAATCATGACATAGATCACATCACATGCACATAATAAAATCATAATGCATCATAACCAACAGATAGAAGATAGTCCACACCAAGACTGCATCATATATATAATAATCTCAAAATAATGTCATAGGATAGAGTCTCGAGGAATCCCAAAATTAGAGCTTGCAAGCTCAATGGTCAATATATAAAGTGTCTCAACATAATGACAGTAACATGAAATATGCCCTAGCTAGTACCCTCCTCACCCCCTTGGGGTGAGGGATGAGGTGACCCATGCTCTCTCTTGGGGGATGATGCTATCTACTCAGGCTAGCTCGGTGATGACCCAAGCACCATGGCAGATGGTCGACTATGATGTGACCTGTGCCCTGATGATGACATATGGTTATGAATGTAGTTGTGCCCTGATGAGTCCCTATGGCTGTGTGATAACCTATGTCCTGATGACTTTCCAAATGAGACAGATGGGCTCACACTGCTCTGGTTCCTGCTACTGTGACTCCTATTGCTGCTCCTCAAGCCACTTCCTGTCCCACTCTGCGGCTGACTGAAACTTGGCTCTTGTTTCTATGCTAGCACGAATCTCTCATACAAAATCCTGTAGTGTGCTCAGCTAGCACTCACCCTCGCCACCTCCCCCATAGGCCCAACAAATAAATCTACAAACTCTAAACACCACTATTGCGCCTCCTGTTGTCTCACCAATTCTTGATCCCTCTCCACCCTGGTCACCTCAACTCTAACTCCAGTGTCCTGATCCGAGCGAGGGCCTTATCCAATTGAATATGCATATTCATTAGTTGTTGATTGATTGTCGCATCCTAGGGCAATGGTGGTCTCCTAGCCAGAACCTCCTCACCCTCCACCATCTGCTCTCTGATCTGCCTCTCTGCATCATCCATCTCCTCCTCTCCCCTATATCCTCCTCCCCACCGACATCTAGCTCCTCCTCTCCCACGACCGCATCCTCCTCCCTAGCCACCTCCACCTCTATCTCCATCTCTAGTTGACCTACCTTTGGCCCTGCTCCCTCCAAATGAGGTCCCTCTAGCTGCTCCCCCTCTGCCTTGACCTCCCTCTCCTCAGCCTTTCCCTCACCTACCTTTCAGATAGGTGATAGCGGTGCTGGTCCAACTCATTTCCGCACTCTCCTAGCTTGACACTGACCTCTCCCACCACCCTGTCTATCTCCCCCATCTCCTCCATCATCCCCACCATCACCTCTACCTCCATCCCTCCCTCTCCCCTTGCCACCATATTTTCCTCCTTGCCCTACTTGATGCACCCATTGTAACACTGCTCATCGATCCACCGACAGTGGCTGATCCAAATTTGTCAAAGGAAGTGGCCTATGATTTCGCCACCAGGAATATAAATCTTGAGTGGTCCCTGTATCTGTTGGTCCCCCGCTCCATCCCCACTATTGTGCTACCAAGCTATCAATCTATTGCTTGGCTACTGTCACTGCTATAGGTGGTCCCCACACTGTCTCCCGCGATGAACATGCATACTCTATAGTGTCTACTGGTACATCCTGCTGCTCACCAAACTATCTTAGTACCCACTGGGTAGGCACATATCTATGATGAGTTGTGACTACATCGTCTACCCAATAAGATATCTGAACTGTCGAAAAAATGATAAATGCTCCTCCTATCTCAGCCACTATCCACAATCCCTGTATAGCCTCCACACAAAGTCAACCAAGGTATCAATGGCATGGCACTAGTATCTAGTATCCTGTATCCCCCACTCACGTTTGTGTCACTGACCCTACATATAAGTACACATAGGGAATCCCCTTGCCTAACTACCTTTGCACTAGCGGCTGAAATACTGCAATGTGCTCCCATGCCCATATCATTAGGAGCGTGGTCCCACAGCTGATATTGGTAGACTCCCTATACGTGACATCATGAAGTTGATGGTACAACATCCCTAGAAAGCACGACCCCAAGAAAAAACCATCCTATCATGCATCATCATAATCAATTCATCCCCCCATCTGATAAAAAAACTATGACCCCGACGATTAGGTATCAATACCTTGACTATCAAAGTGCACAACATACACTCCCATCAACCATAATGCTCACCTAGGAACTCCCAGCTAATCTCATACCCATGGATGCCCAACTATGCTACATACTTGTGATCATAGTAATCTATGATGGCCTCCAAACCTCGTCGAGGATCATATACCACCCACTCTCCTCTAATCAAAATCTGTAAGATCCTGTAGACATCCTCAAGTGTCACTGTGGCCTCTCCTATTAGCAATTGAAATGAACATGTCTTGGAGTGCCATCTCTTCGCCAGTGCTGTCAAGAGACCCCTATTTTCCTAGATAATGGGCATATAGGTCACATGGAACAATCCCAACCACATCAATCGCCTCTGCTCCCCTGCCTTTAGTTGATCCCTGAACGCATATTTCACCAACCAAAACTCTCATGTTATATTGGCGATAATCATCTCTACACACACAAACAAAGGTTAGCACATCACTGAATATTATCCCTATCATCTAACTAATCAAAAGTGCACGATTAAAATGAGCCTAAACCTATTTAAACCTAGCCACAATCAGTTGTGTCACTTTTCCATTCATTTGCGTCATGAAAATCACATGCGTTGTTTCATCCTTCAGATGTGTCGTGCTACAGTGATTGCATAATTTGTCCTCACAAATGCATCACTTTATGGCAATTATGTTGTTCCCCCCATCATTTGTGCTGCTTTTGAGCATGTGCATTGAATCAGCCTACTTTTGTGTCGCAATATAGTGATTGTGTTGCAGGACCCGACACATGCATTGCAATTTGGCACTTGTGTTGCACCAGTACGCAATTGTGTTGTTTGACCTTGAACCTAGACTACCCCTTACATTTGTGTCACGATGCATCAAATGTGTGCAATACAAATGCATTTTTGTGCTTTACGCATGTAGATGTGTCGAATTATAGAATGACGCATCTGAAATCCTAACTTTCAGGCCCTAAAAAGCATGTAAAATGATAAAATTACAAAGTGGGTATAGGGTACATACCGGTGCTCCTGAGCCCTCTGGCCGTCGGTATGTCTGTACTCGGTATCTGCAGTGATCGGCCTTTGAAATCATCATCTTCACGCACAATGTTCTCTTGCTCTGAGCTCTGAATCTCCTAAGGGTAATAGTGAAAATGAATTACCTTTTTACCCTTCTCAAGCCTATTTATAGGGTGAAAATTAGGGTTTCCCTTAGGGGTTAATAATTGAATGCACTTTTTGGCATGTTCGAACACCTTTTTGACTGCCTTAAACTTGTTGGAATTCAAAACCGATTGCACCATTGTTTTTTTGATCATCAAATTGACTTATCAGGACACCTTCCAAATTTTTTCGGCACTTGGCCAAAATTTGCAAATTTTCCCGAGGGCGCATAGCTACTTCGTACCTTCACTGGGGCATATCCTGAACTAAATTTTCTTTGATAAACTGCATTATGACACAAAGGGGCAAAATGTAGACACATAAAATTGACCTAGGCTTGCAAACTTTATTTTTCTCCATATTTCTTCGCAACATAATTAAAATATTTAAATTATGTCCTTTGGTCCAAATTCAACTATTAATTCAATAATTCTTAATTATTTAATTAATTCATATCCTTTATTCCTCTTGACTATTTAAACAAATAAATTACATATATTTTATTTAAGTACGTCACTAATTTCTTAGGTCTCTCTATAATTAAATAAATTCCTAAATTTATTTAATTATTATTTGTCTACTATTTCCTCCTAATTATTTAAATAAATAAACTTTATATCTTTAAATATATCATTAATTCCTTATGTCTTCTTATAATTAAATAAATTTCTATGATTTATTTAATTATTGTCCACCTTGACTTTTCTTCTAATTTTAAATAAAGTGATTTATTTAAATTCCCCCACTTTCTATTTTCACACCAAGTAAATAATTTGAAATAATTATTTACTATCACATGACCCCACCACTTTTGAATTAAACTAATTTTTAATTCAAAAGGTCAACTCAACCTCTTAAATCAAATAGTTTTAAATTATTATTTGATTTTCCAGCAATATCTTTTTTTGTGCCCAATATCTTCTTGTCACATGCATTCTTGACCTTTGATTTTATTTTCCTAAAATCAAATCATAGCCCTCCATTTCAAATTTTACCCTGATTCTGCCCTAACTCTAATTGCTAGTTGTCACATGCAATTTCAACCTTTGATCTTAGGGTTGTGTCAAACTTTTAATCCTGGCCATTCATCCAAAATTGACTTTTCTATAAAAAGGAAATGCCAACCTCATTTTGTCACTTCATGCATATATCTCTTGACTTCATGACTTCATGCTTCAAAATTTAGGCTTGCACACTTTTCATTCTTGCAATTTCTAAGTACACTTGCTATCTTGAGTCAAATCCTTCAATATTTGCTTAGGTCTTTGTCATAGGTCATAGTTGCTCACAAAAATCTAAGGGAAAATATAATTTTACAGCAAATGGAGAAGGGAAATGAAGGTTAATCATGGAGGGCATGAAGGTTGCTTGGTGAAATTATTCCTTTCTTTTATGCTATTTTCCTCCTTTTTGCTTCATTGTTTAGCTAGGGTTTGTTTTATGCATTTTATTTCATGCTAACCTAGATTTTTACCTTAGTTATAGTAGGTCATTAGAATTGATTCAATCCATTTAGTAAAGTACTCAGTTGCAACAAGGATAAAATTATGACCATTAGAAGAGATAGGGTGAATCTTTCCCATGAGGTCAATTCCCCATTGAGAGAATGGCCATGGTGAGGTAAGTGGATGAAGTTCCTGAGCAGGTGCATGTACAAGATCTCCATGATTTTACATTGGCAACATTTCTTCACAAAGTAGTAGGAATCACATTCCATAGTAGGCCAATAGTATCCCATTCGGATAATATTCTTCGCTAAGGTAGGATCAACAAAGTGAGCTCCGCATATATCATTGTGTACCTCTTCCAAGGTCATTTTTGCTTCATCTAATTTGCGACATCTAGGAGTGTGCTATCTAGGCTATGGCGGTAAAGGGTATCACCTATGATGACATATTTGGATGCTTGTCGAATAAAGGTCTTGCATTATTTAGTGGAAAAGTAAAGAGGGATAATTTGGTCATGTAGATAATTGTAAATGTATTTGTACCAAGGAGATTCAAGACCAACAAGTTCACACACGAGTTTAGATTTAGGGACATCGGATGCAAGGATCAATAGTTGTTCCACCAAGAACTCATATTGTGAGGCATTATTAGGAATATCCAAGAGAGATCCAATGGTTTCCATTGCATTAGCTACTTTGTTCTAGATCCTTGAGAATTGATCAAAGGTGATGACATTGAAGTATAGTTTAAAACTATCAACCATGCACTTGTAGGGGGTAAGATTCTCATCTTTTATATCATATTCATCATTAACTTGATAGATAACCAACTAGGAGTCACCATAGACTTGGAGATCCTTGATTTTCCATTTGATATCCATTCAGAGTCTTGTCAACAATGCTTCATACTCGACCATTTTATTCATGCACGACAATGCTATTGAGTCCCCTTGAGGTGTGACAAAAATAATTCCAGCTCTTGAACCAGGATTTGTGTAAGACCCATCAAAGTACAATTTTCATGTCATAGGGGTTTTTATTGTGAAGATGGATTCATCAAGAAAATTGAATACTAGAGGATGATCTACTATCATTGGTGTGTCTACAAGTTGATCAGCTATTACTTGTTCTTTTATTGCCTTATGATCAACATATTCTATGTCATATTTACTCAAGATCATGACCCACTTTGCTAGCTGACCTATCAAAGTTTCTTTGCTCAATAAATACTTCAAAGGATCAATCTTTTCTACCAATTTTATTTGATGATTCAACATATAGTGTCTAAGATTTTGTGCAATGAAAACAACTACTAGGCATGCTCGTTTAATGGGGCTATAATTAAGCTCATATCCTACAAGAGTGTGATTGATATAATAAATAGCTCTTTCCTTTCCATCATTGTCATTATGTGCTAACAATGCTCCCAATGCTGATGTGGTTGTTGATATGTATAATACTAGGTGTCTACCATCAATGGGAGGCATAAGTACTGGAGGAGTCAATATATAATCCTTTATTTTTTGAAACACTTCTTGACAACGTTCAATCTGTTGAATATCCAAGATACTGAGAGGGGGGTGAATCAGCAAATTCTTAAATTTTCTAAACAGATACCATCCAATTATTCCAATGCATACAATAGCAAAGATAAGTAAAAGCATTAACAAAACATGAAATCTCAAAACACATGAACACCAAGATGTTTACGTGGAAAACCAAAAATGGGAAAAACCACGGTGAGTGTTAGCTCACAATATAGTATAATTGATTATAAGATATTACAAAATGGGGTGGCTCACTGCCAAGACTCACTGTCCAAAATACAAAGGCTCACTACCTATAGAATTACAATGAAAAAATGGCTTACAACCAAAATGAACTGACAAAGTACACCTAGTGAGTGTTGATTCAGTTCCAATGAAGCTTAGTAAATTGACTTGACACACTTCATCATATTCACACTTCTCCACATTTGCATTTGCACCTCTCTCTTCTCTCAGTCTTCAAAAACTATCCAATATATATACCTGATCTCTCCACAAGCATCAATTAGGTCAGCCTAATTAGATGCACTTCTTATTTATAAAAAAATACCAATTGTCGGCTACAAATTTTCACAAAATCTTCCCAAAAATAAATTCAAGTTCCCAACACACTGCATCCTATCAGAATGGACTTAAGATAGGTCACACATATATCTGCATAACAAAAATTAATTCATCATTACACAACTTATCCATTAGGTCGGCCAAGGATAGACTTAATAGAAAAAATGCAATTAACAAAATAATGTTGATACACCATACGAGCATCTAAATGCATGAGATCTTTAATGTACGTGCTTCTAGCATCCATGAACCATTTACCAAAACCACACACAACAATAATCACCAGCAAACAATTGTGGACCAAAATACCAGAGGATATACCAAAATACTGGAGAATGTAAGCATTATACTGGTTCAGATACCAGACTAGAATACAGAACAAATTCAGACTTGATATTTTAGTTGCAACTCATATATCATGGTGACATCAATGAAAACACAAAACAACAAAATGAGATGTTCTTCTTCATTTTTCCAACACAGTCCATATAAAGGGGACTCCTTTACATAACAAATGCTGAAATGGATGAAATTTATCTGCTAGTTGGGAAATGAACCTTTGTATTGATTGCAATCTTCCTTGTAGAGTTCATAACTGACTTATATTGGTGGGTGGAAGCATGTCCCCTATGAGAGACAATGTATCCTAAGAGTTCATAATTGACTTCAGTTCCTCTATGAGAGATGATGTATCCTAAGAGTTTGACTGATTGGACCCCAAAAGCACACTTCTTTAGGTTTAGCCTGACCTTATACTCTTCCATTCTTTTAAAAATATTGTCTAATACTATCATATTTTTATTTCTTGCTAAGGATTTTTCCAGTAAATCATCAACATAGTCTTCCATAAGTGTATGCATGTAGTCATGAAAAATGGTGGACATAGCTCTCTGATATGTTGCTTCAACATTATTAAAACCAAATGACATAATGTTCCAACAAAAGGTACCCCAAGCATAAGTAAAGTTGTTTTATGTTGATCCTCAAGGGTGATTCTAATCTAATTATATCCTGAAAAACCATCCATAAGTGATAACATCTCATATCCTGTTGTGAGGTCTACTATGATGTCAATATTAGGCAACAGGAAATCATCTTTAGGATGAGCCTTATTTAGATATCTAAAATTTGTTCATACTCTAATTACACTAGCTAGTTTAGAGACATGAACAAGGTTTAATATCCTATTTTCATAGTCTATGGGATGAATGAAACCAACATCCAAAAGTTTTTTCAATTCAACCTTCACTAGCAGTGCAATCTGTGGGTGCATTTTCCTTAATTCCTGCTTGATTGGTTTAACATTTGGGATTGGTGGTAAATGATGTAGAACAAGTTTGGGGTCCAACCTAGGAATATCAACATAAGACCATGCAAAATTGATTTGTCTCTCTGAAAAGAATGTAGTAAACTTTGGTTTTTCTTCAATAGTGAAAGATACTGCAAGTTGAATGATTCTAGGATTATTCTTTGTTCCAAGATTTACCTCTTCTAATTCTTCCACAAGCAATGGTGTTCTCTCTCAATCTATGGGGAGACTTTCCAACTCTCCATCCTTAGGTTCCTCAAAGAGGTTTTCACCTTTGGATACATCCTTTATTTTTATTTTTTCTTGTTCTAAACGTGCCTTTCAGTTTTCACCTATAGAGACCTATTGTTTTTATTTTTATTTTTCTCTTTTGCAACTAGAGGGAGTAGCAGACTCTTCAAAGTATGTTGCATTATCAAGCTCTATGATGAAAAAAAATTTATGATCCCCACTTGGTATCCATTCTTGAAGTCCCATGAACTTAGCAATTTCTTCATCGTTCTCGAATATGTCTAAACTTGGTGGTCCTTTTTTATCACAATCTATTAGTTTTGGGTAAACAAGGGGTAATCCATCATTGATATTGTCAAGGGTCAATGAGTGGGTAGATATGGTGAAAATAGAAGTATCATCAGGATCCCAAAAGGAATCAATATGGATATTGATGTCCATGATATTGGGCAGGGAAGAGGACAAGTAAAGCTCTTGGAAGATCTCAGCTAGGTCATAGTCATTGGATGTGTAGGAACCCCATTCCAACTCATTAGAGTTAGTTTCAATATAGTATTCCTCAGATATCTCGATTTCATTTGAAGTGTTAACATTCTCACTCGAAGGAAACATAGTACTAGGAGGACTCACTTTTGGTGGTACATACCCTAACCCAATATTCATTGGTAACTGAGGAGGCAGTATGGGTTCTATCATTCCATGTTTATTTAGACCAAGACCACTATGTCCATCATATCCTTGTTGCTTCATTATCTGGAACCCTTTTGGATATTGCTCAACTGATAATTGCTTAGGCTTAATGTCTTCTTCTTCTTTATAAACCCATGTAGAAATATCCTCACCTATAGACTCTTTGCTCAACTCACCTCATCTGGTGAAGGTGGTGGGAGGATTGTAAATTATGATCTTAGTCTCTTTTTGAATAAGATGAGGTTTTCCATAAGATTTTGGTGATATAGCAACTTTCCAACACAAAATAAGCTCTCCATTTTGTATTCCCCGCATCCCTTATCATGGATCTAGACCTTGGGTTTGGAAGGTGTGGTGAATGGAGTGGATGATTTGACTAGGGAAGATGGATCAATGTAATGTGATGAGGTGAAAGATGGAGCTTCTCGGTTGATAGGAACTTGATATTCAGTGGTCCCTCTTATATTGTTGCAATATTGGAAGGGATCAAGACCACCTAGTATGGAAATTTTGGTGCCATTATGGGGAAACTTCAGACGTTGATGGTATGTGGATGGTATGAATCTCATGGCATGAATCCATGGGCAACCAAGGAGAAGATTATAGGGTAAGTCTAGATCCAAGACTTAGAATATTGTGTTTTGAGTAGCAGGCCCAACCCTCATGGGAGTTGTGATTAATCCTTTGGAGGATCACTCAGCATCATCATAAGCCTTGATAATAATTTTCTTAGATTCGTCTATACAAGCTTAAGAGAATCCCAATGTTGTGACCAATTTTAGTGTACATATATTTAGACCTGCTCCACCATCTACCAAGACTCATCTAATTTTGTGCTTATTAATTTATATTTCAAGGTGGAAAGGATCATTATGATTGGTTTATGTGTGGAAATATCTTTCTCAGAAAATGTGACATGATGGTTTGTGGCTAGGTATCCTACCATGACCTAAAATTGGTTGACATTTAGGTTAGTGGGTATGGATGTATCTTGCAAGGATTTGTCCAAAATGGTCTTATGCTCTAGGGATATGTGAAGCAACTCAAGAATGGATAATTGTGTAGGAGTCTTCCCTAGATGATCTAGGAGGTTATATTGAATTTTTGGTTGTGGGTTAGAAGTGGTCTCTTGCAGGGTCACCTTAGCTCTACAAGTGGTAACTGGACATTCTGAAATTTAATTAATGGTGATAGTAGCAACATGATTATCAAGGGCTCGAATGTGATTAATGGTATAGACATTCACACTGTTGGTATAATTAACATTGTTATTGTTCCCTAATCTAGAGGCCTTCCCTTTTCCATGGTCTTGCAAGGGGGTCTTGAATATGGTGTGATCAACATTGGTCTTACCTTGTGAATTGTCCACTGTTATATCACCTTTTTCAATAATGTCTTGGATAAGGTTCTTGAGTGTCCAATATAATGTTATTTTATGTCCTTTGCCATGATGGTATTCACAAAATTCATTTTCATTCCACCAATCTGGTTTAGCTAATGTTGGTTCATATGTTTTAATGTTTGGAAGCTGAATGGTGTTTGATTGTAAAAGTTTCTTCAAGACTAATTCAATGGGTTCCCCTAAGGGTGTGTGTGTTCGCTTAGGCATGTTGGCTCATGAAGGGCCTTTACGTTGTTAATTATTTTGGACCACATTTATTGTTTGATCATGGCTTGGTGTTGAATTATTTGGCATGGATGGAATTTTAAGATGAATGGTGGGGTGAACCTTGTTTACCACTTTAACATCAAAAATCCCATCATTAGTGACATTCTTATTTCTAGACCAAAATTTACCTTTGTCACTAGGAGGATTTTGAATTCTTTGAAGATTTTGACTAGTCCTTTTGTCACAAGAGATTTCTCTATAAAGAATCATTTCTCAATGACATCTTCAAAGGTGGTAAAACATTGGATTTGAAGTTTATACATTAGTTATGTGTGGAGGTTGTCTATAAAGATTGAGATATGACAAGGACATTTGCTAGAAATGCTTCACCATATTTGATAGAATGAGGTGAGTGACTCTCCCTATTTTTGTTTGGTTGTGCATAATTTTGTTAGGGTCATGTTAGTTTCAATGTTATAGGAAAAGTGTGTAATGAAATTTTCAACCAATTCACCCCATGTTGGTATCCCAGGAGGAAGGTGTGCAAACCACTCTAGAGCCTACCCTAAAAGGCTTCATGGAAATAATCTCATTAAGTATGTAGGCTCAAAAGCAACATCCATACATGTGTTAAATTCTCGTATGTGTTCCACTGGATCTCCTTTCCCTTTGTACTTGTTAAATATTGGAGCATTGAAGTGTGGTGGGAAAGGTGGCATGTATATGCTTCTATCGAAAGGATAAGGACATAATTCCTCCATTGCATATGTCTTCTTGGTTTCCCCCAATTGTATGTTTTCCATTTGTTGATGTATTGCTTGCATTTTTTGCATCAATGTTTTCGAGGGGGATAGTGGAATGTTGGTTTGATTTTGCATAATAGGGTTGGTATTGGTGTTGAGAGTGTTGAGACAGTTATATGATGAGTTGGAAACCAATGTGGGATTTGGATTGGCACTCTATTGCAAAGGTTTTTTATTACCTTGTTAATAGTGAGATGTAAACATGGTATTAGTATTGGTTTGATGTTGTACGAAATTGGTGTTATGTGTTATGTGTTGTTGTGATAAAAGTGGGTTGGTGTTCAAGTTAGACCCAAAGGATATGTTGGTGTTGGGTGTAGTGTTGAACGACTAGGTTTGCACTCTAGGTGTGGCAATATGAATCCTTCTTGTCTTATTTGGTGGGTTTTGATTGGGATTGGTTGACGGAGTAGTGATTTTAGTGCCGAATGGATTTGCAAAGGTCATACTCATGGAACTAGAGGATGAGGAAAACAAACTACCAAATGTGAGGGTTGGTCCTTGAGACATGGTATGTGCTCTCTTGGTTCTAAATGTTGGAGGATTAGGGATGTGTGTAGTTGTTGCATTGTGTGTTATTACCCATAGTGGCAAAATAGTATGCATTTGTTGTGAAAATGGTTGACCTTATGAGAATGTGTTTTGATTAAGACCTTGGGTTTGTGTTTGTGTTTCTCCCTCTATAATTGAAGTATCAAAGTCAAAGGGGAGTTTGGAACCTTTTTTGGCAAGTGCAAGAAAGAATCTATTAGGATCAACATTGATAAGATTGTCCACAATGTGCACTATCCTAGGGTCTTGGGAAGCCTCTTCAATTTCTTTAGGGATTAGACCTTTGTTGACTTCATCTAACATTAGATGAGTAAATGGATTTGGGGTTTCCCCTTGTGACTTTTGTGGTTGGTTTGAGTTTGATCCAAAGTCCATATTGCTAGTGGGATTAAAATAGGGATCATTTGAGGAATTTCATGTCCTTTCTTTTCCTTTGTGACCTTGTTTGGACCATATAAAACTTGCAAGTTTGGGATGAAAATGCAAGGTGACAATGTAAGAGAGGTATGAGACTATGCCATATTTTTGGGATTTTTGGAGATATAAGGATTCCAAATGCTAATGCACCTAAGACCAAGATTTGGAATACAAAGATGATAATGACTCTATGGCCAAAGGATATGATATGATAGAGTGCTAAATGAAGCTATGATCAAAGCTATGATATGAGACTAAGACTAAGGGATGCCAAATGAGAAGTTAAAGATATGCACCTTTGGACCTAAGAAAAGGATGCTAAACAAGCTATGATAGCTCAAAGTAACAAATCAGATTTTAAGGAACTTAAAAGGAAAAATGCTAAAAGGATGATGATTTGAAAAAGTGAGTCTAAACTAGACATAAGTCTGAGACCCAACTTGGATGATGATGATTGGTATATAAAAGAAAAATGTCAAAGACAATCTAGATATGTGGCAATGGACTGATCAAAGGTATGGTAAGCTTCCTAGTCTAAAATTTGAAAGTTGCATATGGCTAAGAATGATCTAGGACCAACTAAGCAATGCAAGGTAAACTAGGTGAATGCAGTGAAATAAACTGACTGGACTGAGCAAGTCTACGATCATAAGGTATGGTCACTGTCAAAGTGTGATTAGGACTAAGACTAGATAGAAATTTCCCCAAAATTTTGAGAAATGACAGTTGCGGTTTATTGTCTCACAAATGCAGCTTACTGTTTCACAGATGTAATTGACTGTTTTTATCAAATGCGTCTCTCTGTCTCACTGATGTGGTGTACTATCTCACAGATGCGATATACAGTCTATTGGTTCCAAATTGGATGTTTTCAAGTAGTTTTTATTTTTCTATTTTGGGAAATTTTGAAAATACAATTGAAAACACAACAAAAAATCTAAAAAATAAATTTTAGTTGTTGTATGATTGTCTAAATTTTTATGCAAATAGTGTATGTTCATAGGCCAAACTCAACCCAATTTCCACTGGTCTTATCACAAATCAAAAAAACTTCAAACACTTTCTAATCCTAAGGTCAAGGCCAATGGCAGAAATCTCAAGCCCACAGCTTGGAATCTCCTTTGACTCAAATGGAGAAACACCTAAATGGTGTGTACATTCTTGTCTTTGCAAGAGAGGATAGGTAGGGGCCTCTAGGACTAGAAGGATGACCCAATCACCCTCTCCCTAGAAAGCTACGTGTAGCTTATGCTAAATCGAGGATTTTTGTCTCATCTCAAGGGAGCCATATGGTGAGTAACTTCAGGGTGTGATCTGCATCCCTTGCACTAAGAATGACACTAACAACTCAATCAATAGGGCGGGCCTCAAAAATAATATTTCTAGTCATTGCTCAGGGACTTAACACCTTTTTAGTACCTAGAAAGCCACTTAAGCCTTTAACCAACCCTACTTGGGTACTAACAAATGCCTCACATAAATGTGGGTAGCTTCCCCTTTTAGATTACCAATGTCGGCAAGGTACTCACCAGTTGGACCTTGGTTTTCACCTTAATCTTTTATATAGCAGCACGAGGTAAAAACCGCTTTGGGTTGTACCCCTTGGAGTGACACTTCTCCAAAGGTAGGCCCTTCTATAAAAATAAGATGTATAATGATCTCTTATGCCCAAGATCCACGAAGGTGAGGGGAGAGGATACTTTCACCAACACCTTAAGGTTTAACACAAAATGTACAAAAGCACCAAACATGGAAGACGTCGATTCATTTTAAACCCAAAATCCAAATGTTCCTACTTAAAAATTGAAGACACACAAAACCCTAGAAGAGCATGAATTAGTAGTTTGATAGTAATGTATTCTCCAATAAATCACCACATGTTGCAAAAAAGATATCAGTAACACAAAAACCTCTTGCCCTAACGCATGTAAAAAGAAACAACTAAAAAAAACTTCTAATTTAAACTATTTTTACTGAAATAGGCAATTGTTTCATTCTATGTCACAAATTCGGTGAGCCAAATGTTGTGAATCATAAGGTGACTACAGAAAAAGGAATGGTGATTGTGGCAGACTGTTTCATAGATGTCATGAACTTTCATGCAAATGCATCACACTATTTAACAAATGTGACACACAACTTAAAATTGACAAAAACAAGGGAATCTAGCAAAAAGACAGAAAGTATGATTGTAGAATAATACAAGCAACCTATCAAAATGTCAAAATAGAAACCAAAAACCAGAAAATGATAGAAAACAACAAAAATATGATTTGGCCCTAAAACCAACAAATGTAGCGTTCTGTCACACAAATGCATCACACTATATTTTTGTCATTCCATCAATCAAATGCATTGTGCTATCTCATGGATGTATTGTTCTATCTCACGAATGTGTCATATAGACATGAAAACTCAAAGAAAACTCACAAATTTATTTAAATTTGTTAGCTTCACAATAGGTTCACCAATGTAGGACTAGGTAAAAATCAAATCAAAAGGAAAGAATCAATAGTAGCAACCCCAACTACCTAAAATCCAAGCCTAAGAGACCCAAATCCAAACAAGGAAGTACAAATAGCAGTAGGAAAGCACATAACAAACAATAATACCAAACTTCCCATGCTATGGTTGAACCATCTTCCTTGCATCTCCTCCATTTTGCTGTTAATGATAAAGTGCCCTCGGATTTTGTTGTATGCAAGTGTGAGATCAAGCGACAGTGATAGAAAAAACATTAAAGATTGTGGTTGTAAGGTTGGAATGAAGGAGACAACTCTCTTTTATAAAAATTCCATTCGAATGGATGGTCAAGATCGGAAGCCAATATGATGCGAAGATCAACAAATGAGGTTGCTTGCATAATGAAGAGATAGGGTTAGGTTCAAAATAGGGCTTGTTAAGGATGGTCTGTCAAGATTAGAAGAGGAACATGACATGATCAATGGTTGAGATTTAAAAGAGAAGTTGGAGGGAAATGAAGCAAATTAAATAATCATAAGATTACTTAACTTGAGAGGGAATGTGAGCAATTGAATAATCAAATGATTATTTGTAGTCTAAGAAGAGGGGAAAAGGGGTTTTTTAATTAAAATGATTAAAAGCAACCATCTAATTAAAAGTGGAGGAAAAGAGGCTAAATCATTAAATAATTATCATTTAATAATGGAGAGAAAAGGTTAAAGAAATAGTTAAATAATTAAAATAATTATTTAACTATAGAAAGATGAAATGAAGAATGAATAATTAAATAAATAAGAATTTATTTAATTGTAGAGAGAAAAGGGCATTAGCGACGCAATTAAATATTAATTTATTTAATTAATCGAAGGAAGAATAAAGAAGGAGAAATGAATTATTTAAATAATTAAAATTATTTAATTAATAGAAGAATGTGACTTTAGAAAATAATCAAATAATTAAAATTATTCAATTATGTAGGGAAGAAGGGAAATTGAGGAGAAAAATGGCATTCGTAGACTTAGGGCATTTTTTAGTGTCTACAGAAAACAACCCCAAAATGTTTTGAACTTTATTTCAATTTAAAAATGCATTAGCTAATTTAATATAAATTTACATCTTATACATTGTTATTTTTTTATTATAAAAATGATCAAAAAGATGAATTTACTATATTGAGTTAGAATAAGAAAAAATAAAATTCATCAATACAAATAAAACAAAAATTATGCATTTTCTAAAAATTACAATTAAAAAAAGTCAATATGAGCCCAAATAGACCTTAGGATGTTTTAAAAATGAGATTTGTTTGAGAAAATTGAAAATTAAGATGCAATAATCCTATAAAGTAATAGTGCCACTACGTAGCCATTATAAAATTAGAGAGAGTTAAAAATTGACCTACTCAAAGTTCATATGAGTAAGAATGGGCCATCTAATGGTTGGTGTTTAATCTAAATGCAAATCCTTTCAACAAAAATTCCTCAAGTGGATGATGATTTTAGCATGATTCCATGCTTATGACATGTATTTTTTAACCTACTAGGTATTGAAATGGAACACTATATATCATTGACGTCCTACCATACAAAGTGTTGACATGCTATTGCATCTAGTGCTGACAAAGCATTGATGTGGCTCCATATAGGTGGTATTAGAGAAATAAAATAGCATTAACTGATAGATGGAATGCAATTGATTGACAAGGGAGGTGGGAGAAATATTCCCAAATAATAATTTATTGATGTGTCATATGGTCATGTTGACATGCAATGAGTTGGCATGATATCAACAAGTAGTAGCTAGCATGTTAGATTTCTAGTGTTTTGATGATACTATAATGGCTCCTTGACATTGATAGTGCTTTGGTTGTGCAATGGTGGTAGTGTGTATGCTAAGTATGGGTGGTGCTACTTTTTTAAATTTTAATGACTCATAATGAACTAGTGGTGGTGCTTGATGATGTAAAGGTAGAACCTAAATGCCTTCAATCATGGAAGCACATATATTCTTATTATATTCCTACAACTAAAATACTACATAAGTAAACTTTATAAAATATTCTCAATGAAATATTACACCAACATAGAGGAAGTATGGCTAAGAAAGAGTTAGTTAAAACCATTACAAGGACACTTACATAAATTTGTGAATAATACAACAAAATTATACAAACATTGTGTGTAATGTTATACAACCACAGTCATATTAAGTATATGAATTTATTATTAGGTAATATACACTTGGTATCTATATGTGCCAAAATGAGCATATTTTACATCAAAGTAGACACCCATGCATATTTGGAGTTGTGTTAGAGAAAGCCATAGAGGTTTACTCAAAATCCCATTGAAGAGACTCGTGATCGATCCTTGAAGAGTATACAAGAGATCTTTAAAAAAGGAAGCTATCGATGAGACCTTGAGTTAACCAAGAGAGTTCACTTAGTGAAGCACTGAGATGATTTGACATGTTTAGACAATGGTTTGATAATTTATGAAATGTTCCAATGTTGTCATAAAGGAGTTATTTAAAGAGTTGTAGAGTCATTGATTGGCAAAGTGTTTTGCCAATAATTTGTGATGTTAAATTAGTGAAATTTTTTATTTTTTAGAAATGCCCAAAAATAATGCAAGTTGTTTTCTTTTTAAATTGGATGAATATTTATGGGTAAAATTACAAATCTATGTCACACTTTTATAAAGGAATTGGTCAACACAAACAAAAAAATTCAACTTTGACTGCATAAAAGTGACCTTTATGTTTTGAATTTCAAAATGATATAAACTAATAAAATGTAGAACTCTTGATGAAGTTTATGCTTGTAATTTTTAATTTTAAAAAAAAATTATTTAGATATTTTTTAAAATTTAAGAGCAGGTTTTGAATTGTTGAGAATTTCAAGAAAAGTGACTTCAAGTTGACATTACAAAAAAAAAGTGAATAATTTTTTTCCTTGATTTTTTCCCAAATAGACAACTTCAATATCTAGTGCATGGAAAAATAATTCGATGTATATTTTCCTTGTAATAACATTTTAAAATCAAACTTACTAGGATTTGATAGTTTTCATTTGACGTAAACTTTTGTCTAATTTTTTTACCATTTAAAAAAAACTATACCCTTTTGGAGAGGATTCTATCATCTAGTGCACCATGTATTTTTAAAATTATTTAAATATGTTTTAGTACACCTTTTTTAATTTCTAATCAACCTCATTTTTTATTATAACAACCTACTTGCAATATTAAAAAAAAACATATTAAAACTAATCAAAATACAAATACACACACATATATATTTATATTTTTGACTCTTATCTCTACAAAAGGGTGTTTCTAGTTTTTTGAAAAAAATCATTATGACTGAAGAAATATTCAACTCAAATGGAAAGTTTCAATTTTTTTGAAAAAGGATGCAGTGGCTACAAATAAGGATGCCATATAGATGGTTTCAACTGAAAGCTTTCTGGTTGAAAGACTTTCGATAAAAAATGTTTTGGCCAAAACTATTTCGATCAAAACCTATTGGTCAAAAGATTATCGACTAGAAACCTTTTGACCAAAAAGTCTCATATATATATTTTAATTCAAGAATCTGGAGAACACATACAATTTTTTTTTTTTGAGAAAAAAGACTAAATTTTTTGGTGATGATTTTCAACTTGTCATTGATTAATTTCAAAGGTTTGTGAGATTCTTATTTACTCATTTTAGGTTTTTTGTGTATAATTAAATCATTCTACCTACTTCTTTCTCCCTCCCTCCCTATCTAATTCTTCTCTCTCTCTCTCTCTCTCTCTCCCCTTGAGCTCATTAAATCCACCTTCTACCCTCCTCCTTATCTACTTCTTCTCTCTCCCTCTCTCTCCCCTACTTTCTCTCTCTCCCTTGGGATACCTCTCTCTCCTCATGTTGATTTGACTTAGGATCTTGGATCCTGGGGCTTGAACCTCCTTTGATCTTTGCCATCCTTTTCCATCCATGGGTGCAATTGAACCCTTCTTGAATGCCTACTATAGTGTGAGTGCAAGCAAGTTCATCCCTCAGCCAAGTGGGGGCTAACTATGGACATGGAAAAGTATCCCTTTTTTCATGCTTGATTTGGGATTAATTGATGACAAATCAGACTTAATGAAGCCTTGATTTGGTGTTGTGAGTTGTTTTTCACATCCACATTAGGTCTTGGACCCTTGCAAACTGAATAAAATGCATCTAACGATGTCTTGTAAAGGTGTTGTAAAGTGTTGTAAAAGACTTTCACACTTCTCTAGACTTAATGAACTCATTTTCCCTAATTCAATGTTATAAAATTAGATCTACTCATTTTCCCTCATTTTCCTCTCCCTCTCTCCTTTTAGATCTACCTCTCACTCCCTCTCTCCATCCCTATCTCTCTCTCTCTATCTCCTTATCTCCTCATCTCTCTCTCTCACCCCTTGCCCCCCCTCTCTAATTCTCTCCCTCCCTCCTTCCCTTTCTACTTCTTGATCTATTTTTCCTCTTTCTCTCTCTTTCTCTTATGACTAGATATCTCTTCTCTATTTAATGAACAAGACAACTTAGAGGGGGGTGAATCATTTGTATCAATTTATAACATCAAAACCATCAACAGTAATCAGATCTACATGCATTCATTAAACCCTTAATCTATTATAAATTTTGAGCATGAAAAGCAGATAACATAAAATAAAACAATCAACACCATACAAAAGAGAACACCAAATTTACGTGGAAAACCCAACGAGGGAAAAACCATGATGAGGATTAGCTCACAATATAAGTAATTGCAAAACCAATACAAGTAGGTTCACTGCCAAAATAAGGCACACTTTCCAGAAAGGCTCACAACCCAAGCTCACTACCAGAATAGAAATAAAAAAGAAGATATAATGTTACACAAAGAACACACTCTTAATGCAATAGATAATCCACCACATCTCCAATAACACTCATAGTCTTCAAATAGTCAAGATACCTCCAGCTCACTGCATTCATCAATCTTACATTATAGCTTGCACTGCATTTCACACTTTTGTACTTAATTTCACATCACAACACACAATTCTATTCCACTCACACAAACACACCATCTCACATCAAATTTCCTTTCATTTATACCATCCACAACTTGAAAAAATTATTCAAGTCGACTACACACACTTTAAAAATTCACATCAAATTTCCTTGCATTTACACTTTAGAAATTCAAAATAGGTTGGCACTAAATACTTCTGCGGTGGATAGGAATGAAAATAGACTAATACAAAACTTAATTGGGACCCAAAACAACACTCACACACCACACTATGCCTTCATTAACTCTTGAACATCTTTGAATGTAGTATAAACACCAGGTCGGCCGTTACCCATGCAAACACCATTAGACTTTGAATTAAACACTTCCAAAAATCCAAGGATGACTTGTGAACCACATACCACAATTCATCACGATATATAATATTCCTCTAACATCCTAAAATACATCAAAATCCTTCGCAACAATTCACACCTTCAAAATGTAAACAGCTTGTACACTTAGACTACACTACCAAACATTGCAACTCTAAAATCCATCTTCTGGAGCACAAAATCATGAATCCTCTTGACACAAGAAAGATATCAAAACCATAAACATACCTTTAGAATCACAAGAATAGAAGATTAATTATGGAGAAATAAGGAGAAAAAACATTTCTCCTAGACACCTCTGTAAGCAACACTACAAAACCAGTTCACACACTGGTGAACATAACTTCCTCTGCACATCAATCTAGAAGCCCAAACTCTAGGTATAGAAACTCTGAACACATCTAACCAACATATCCAAACCACACAAGTAGATCTTCAACCCAAAAGAAATTTGAAGCAAAACCAGATCACCTCTACAAACCAGAACACCTCTATAACACCGTGTTTCCTTATTTTATCAAATTTCTCAATATCCTCGACATCTAAATCATAAATAGAATCTTATCAAAGAAACACCAGAGGTTAACATTAGAAACTTAACTAATGACAACATAATACAACTAATCAAAGAAAAAATATCTCTCAACCACTGCACAACTGTCACCAATGACAACACAAGCTTGTTGACATCAATGACAACACCTTCATACTTGGAACATTTTCTCCTTGGGAGCATGAACTTGGCTACTCTAGTTTTTCTAGAATTATAATTTCTTGTTTACTATTCTCTCTTGAGGGGATGACCAAGTTCTACTCTCTTTCCTCATTGTTTATGATTTCCTCTTAATAAATTATATTTTCTTTATTACTATTATAATTACGACTATCTTCACTATTTTATTTTCTCTCTCTCTCTCTCCTTCTACCTACCTCTCTCTCCCTTAGTCTCTTTCTCCCTCTCTCTTGATCTCTCTATTTTCCCCCCTCCATCTCTCATACCTAACCTGACCTATTGAATTATCATCAACACTATACATTATTGGCCTATCTCAAACATAATCTCAAGTGGCTACCTTATAGCATAGGTTATCATCATGAACATTGACCAATTTCTAGTTTCCTATTTATAATTTATCTTTGTAAAGGCACACCTTCAAGTTAGAGGTTTAAGTTATTTATATAAATTAATTTCAAATATTTGTGATATTTTGAGTATTATTTACTCATTTTAGGGTTTGTGAGTGTATAATTAAGTCCTACCTACCTATCCATCCATCCCTATCTATCTCTCTCTCTCTCCTTAGATATGTACCTCTCTTGCTCCCTCCTTCCATCTCTACTCTCTATTTCAACTCTCTCTCTCTCTCTTCTACTTCTTCTCTCCTACCTACCTGTCACTCCCTCTCTCCATCCCTATCTCTCTCTCTATCTCCTTATATCCCCATATCTCTCTCCCTTGCCACCTTATATAACTCTCTCCTTCCCTCCTTCCCTCTCTACTTATAGATCTATTTCTCCTCTCTCTCTCTCTCATCATATGATATCCCTTTTCTCCAATTTGGGAGCATGAACTTGGGTGCCCTACTTTTTCTAGAATTATACTTTCTTGTTTTTTCTTCTCTCTTGGGGGCATGAACATAGTGCTACTCTCTCTCTCTCTCTCTCTCTCTCTCTCTCTCTCTCTCTCTCTCTCTCTCTCCTTATATAATTTATCATCATGACCATTGAAAAAAATTTAGTTTCTTATTTCTAATCTATATTTATCAAGTTACATTCTTTGCAAGTGCAACCACTTTCTTCTTCTCTACTCTCCTTAGTTATTTTGTGGAGCTTTTCATAGATATCTCCATAAATTCTTTACAACATTGGATTTGGTTTGATGGATGTGATGGTAAGTGTTTATTTTCATTTTTTTTTAATTATAATTAAATTTATAACTTTAAGACTTGAATTAAAGATACTTTTATACATATATTTTTTAAACTAATTTGATTTGAATGAAATTGTTATAAATTAAAATAAATAATTTAAGTTTGGAAAAGCATTTAATTGGTTAAGCCAATAAAATGCTAGATGAAACATAAATTTTTTATGGATTTTTTTTGAGAGTGGACATGGAAAAGGAGAGCACAATGGGGTAGAAGCATGTGTGAAGCATGCACTTCACCAACATGAAATTTTTGGTAACACCGTACAAAATACAAATTTAAATTTTTTGAGTACTTATTATGCACTTCTTTCCTTGTGATGATTTATTGATATAACCTTTCTCAATAGTTCCATTCTTTTTTAAGTTCTAACATCTTAGGATCACTTTAATAACATAAACTTACATGTAACACCATATGAAATACAATTGAAATTGTTGAATGGTGCAAAAGTCATTTTGGTTCTCGTGACTCAATATAGAACAAACACTATTTTTGGGAAGTTAAAGGTACATTGAATTTGTTATTTTGAAAAAAGTATTTGAATTCGAGTACATGAATTGAATTTGAATACACTTCTTAAATTGACATTTGAAATTTGAATAAAACTTTTCATAGTTATAGATATTGATCAATCAAATCTTTATAATCATCAAAAAATTAATGATATTAGAAGTTTGCATCAAGTCATGACTACTAGATATAGCAAGCATCTTACTATTCAAGTGAGAGAAAAATCATGTTATTGTGTTGACTGCATTGAGAATAATGCATATAATCTACAATGTTAGAATATTAGAGATGGATATGTTTCACAATGGGAAGTGAAACAATTAGTATCAATGCATGCTTTAGAAGTTAATGACATTGTATATGTATATGATCATCTATATTCAATTGATTATGAATACACGTCTGATTTAGTTGTTATAGGTAAATTTGAAGTATAAATTCAAATTAAATTTTAGTATAATTAATTTATATTCTACCTAAGTTGAGTGATTATAAATAGTTGAATGATTTGTTGGAACTCTAATGTACACATTGTTAGATACAAAGGACAACTGAGGGGGTGAATCAGTTGTACATTAAAACTTTAAACCCTCATTAATCTTCAAACCCTTATTAAGCATCTTGCATGAATGTAAATAATTAAAACCTAAACACGTTCATAACCATACACAATAGAACACCATATTTATGTGGAAAACTCTAATCAAGGAAAAACCATGCTGAGGATTAACTCACATATATATGAAAACCACAATTGATTACAATAGGCTCAATGCTAGAAGGGCTCACTAGCCAGAAGAAAATAAAGGCTCATTTCCTAGAGGACTCACTATCTGGACTAGAAAGAGAATAGAAGAAACTATTACAAGGAGGTTCACTACCTTAGAGCAATAGGAGAAACCACCACAACCAACTCTTCACCATTCACAACCTTCGGCTCACTACCTCCAGCAACTTCAAGTACACTGAAATGTAGACACCTCTTGCTCACTATATCTGTTAGCCTTAGGTGTGCAATCTTGCACTCATATCTCAACACACTCTTACTTTCACATCATTGCAACACATAAAATTCCATAGCAAAATTATCCAATAATTAATCTTGATTATATATCCTTTGCGACCTCGAACACCATCTCTAGGTTGGCCTCAATGAAATGTATGCACCTCAACACATGCAACCAATAAATATGTTGGAACCAAATGCTTTCGTGATGGAAAGAAGTGAAGGTAGACCACACCAAGGGTTAATTGGGATCCAAATCTACACCAACATGCAACACCACACTTCCATAAACAATGAAGCACCTCTACAAATAGCGCTAGCATGCCAGGTTGGCCAAGCCCACACTGACACTAACAAGAGACCAAATTCACACGTAACTAGGCCTGAAACCACCCTCCAGACCACAAGAAAACATCACACAACATCTTGGAATATTCCAATGTCAAAAGACTATTCAAAAACACTGGTGCAACAAACTAAGACTAAGAATACTATCATCTTGTGCAACCAATCACACTGCCACAGACATATAACACATGAACCAAGCTTGTAGAAAAATTGAACACTCAACACTCCAAGGGAAGGTAGGTGTTGATGCCAAAAATTGGCAAGGTAACAACCCTTTGTGGGAAACTCAGTTTATGGGGACTTATTGCACTAAACTGTGACCTCCGGATTTTTAAAGAAGTTGACTTCTTCTGTAATTGGGGTTTTGGAATGGGAAATGGAAGCAGATATAAAAATAAAGAATCTAACTAAGGTGATGCGCAGAATGTAGATAAAAGGCACGATAAACCTATCTTTTGGATATGATCTAAGGGCCACTTAGCAATTTACCATGTCTTAGAATAACAAAAATTAAGGATTGCAACATGAACAACTCATTCAATGACATAAAATAATAATCATACCTATTTACTGAAAAGAAGAGTTGAAAGACATGATCTAAACCAAGCAAACATGCATTCAAATTATAGAAGTATGACAAATAAACCATTCAAACAATAATGGCACAGTATAAAGTTTATCAATAGCATAAGAAACAAGAGAGGCCGAACAATGGCACAGTCTATGAGTTCTTGCAATAATCTAAACAATAAAAGGCCTGGTCTCTCCAAAAATCCTATAATTCTAAAACTAGTGAAGCTTGAAAAGCATGTAGCAAGTAATCTTCGAACTCAGAACCTCCAACTTCTTGAACTGGAACTCTTTAGAAGCAAAGAGCAGTATTTATAGTGAGCCTTCCACTGCTTGGCAAGCAACAACTGAAAAGATTTAGAATCCGGAGCAATGATGTTGAGGCAATGATTTCCCTTAGTTGTTGTAACAAAAAAGATTCGAGACACAACATTTGGTTGCCCTCCATTCAGGTGCATCCCCTATGAATGATGGAAGTAGTCCCAACAAAGTCCCATGCATACAAGTGTTGCCTCTTTGGATAGGTAGTTAGAACATGAACACATGGTAGCATATCACAGCCCTTTGTTCACTTCACTGCTTCGCTAAAGAAGCTTGCGCTGAAGGGATGCATGGTAGCATATCTCTGCCCATGACCGATTTAACCTTCCTCTCTTGAAAGCTTGTGCTGAGATGACACGTAGCAATAATGTTTGATATAGACACCACCTGTGGGGCCTGCCAAACCTTTTTGTGCATGGGATCTACATGGCACGCGAGCGGGGACCGGCGAGGAAGTGAAAGGAAGCAATCAAAATAACCCACTCTGTGAAGACACGCTATATATTAAATATAGATGAGCAAGGAGAAAATCTTTCCATTAAGGAATGTATATGTGATAGAGCACATGACAATCAAAAGGGGGCCAATGAATTTATTAGCTGCATACGGCATTTAGCCAAAACCAAAACCCGGCGGGAGCATGGTGAATTTTGTATTCACACTTCTTTCTAATCTAGATTAGTTTAATTAATCCATGATTAAGATGTGCACACCTTTAATCAGGATTCATGTCACATCCTCCGTATTTGGCCACTTGTCTCTAATCCCTCATTAATGTTATTAATCACCTATTTGTACAACCTTAATCTAATCACATGCCATCTTTGGTATGTCCTCTAAGTCAACCCTTCATAAGTGCTTTCCTTTTTAAGCCTTGACCTCTTCCCCATGTGAATTTAAAATTCACATTTATTCATTCAATGCATTTCTCTTCCCCATAAAAGTTGTTGGGAAATTCTAAATTCTTCCATAGGTCACGCCAGTCACATGGGACAAGGACCTCCTTTATGAGGACCTTGTCTTATCCCCAAGGTACTCCCCAATCATGTGAATTTAAAATTCACATTTATTCCCCCAAAAACTTCTCTCATCCCCATGATGATAAGAGAGGACTTTCTAAAATTCCTCACTTGTCACCATCCTTCCCACATGGGGACAAGAACTTCCTTTTTGAGGAAATATCTCCTAATCCCAAGATACTTGCAAGTACCTCTACCTCACATGCCATCTCTCCACATCACATTTCCTTTTGACACCTCATCTTCCACATGGAAATATGTGAGGGCTTGTGAGTCCTCATCTCACCACAACCCTCCATCTTGTCCATGATGGCTAAATCCTAGCCATTGAATCCTCTAGAGACTCTTCCCTTAAAATGGAAGATTTTGTCTCATTTTCATTCATAACACACATTCAAGTCTTCAAGCAATTCAACTACTCTCAACCTCAAGTATTTTGCATTGAACCTCCATTGTTGCACTCATCAAGTTTGCATTCCATCCATCTCATACATTTAGCCAACTACCCACATCTTTCATTTCATTCATCTTGCAATCTAGATCACTTTGCATAGCATTTTAACACTTTTTCCATCAAGGAGCACACATCAAATCTTCAACAAAGGGCCAACCAAAATGATCACTCGAACAAGATATATCTCTTGCTTTAATCTTTATTTTGTTCAAGTCAACTTAGGCTAATCTTGAGGTGGTGTTGTGTTATTTAACTCCTTTGCATTTCTCTATTTTTGCATCTTTTAAGTTTAGTAAATAATGCTGCATTACATTTCTAAAGGACAGGTGATGTGGAGAGAGGACATGTGAGGTAGAGGTACTTGCAAGTACCTTAGGATTAGGGGAAGATTTCCTCAAAAATGAAGTTCTTGTCCCCATGTGGAAGGATGGTGACAAGTGAGGAATTTTGGAATTCCTTACTTATCACCATGGGGAAGAGAAGTTGTTGGGGGAATAAATGTGAATTTTAAATTCACATGATTGGGGAGTACCTCGGGGATAAGACAAGGTCCTCATAAAAGAGGTCCTTGTCCCATGTGACCATGTGTGACAAGTAGAGAACTGAATTTTCCAACTACCCAAGGAAGAGAAATGCATTGAATGAATAAATGTTAATTTTGTTCATGGGAAGAGTTTCCAAGGCTTAAAAGGGAAACACTCCTATGAAAGGCTGACTTGGATGACATACTGTAAATGGCAAGAGGATTAGATTAACGTTGTGCAAACAAGTGATTAAGAAGACTAATGAAGGATTAGAGGCAAGTGACCAAATATGGAGGATGTGACATTAATCATGATTAAAGGTGTGCACATCCTAATCATGGATTAATTAAACTAATCTAGATTAGAAGAAGATTATGGGGGATGTGACAAGGAGAGAGAAAAGAGGAAATTTAAATTGATTTAATTCAAAAGTTAATGATCTCAATTAAATAAATTGATATATTTATTTAATTTAGAGAGGAAAGGATGAAAGGTAAAGTATTTAATTATTAAATTAAACACTTTAGAAACTTTAGGCAAAAGGGGAAATATTAACTAAATAAATCATTTAATTAATATCGATGAAATAGAAGAATAAAGGAGACGGATTTGACCATATGGGAGTGGTCAAATTTGGATGCCTACACTGAACTTTTTAAAAATTCAATGTGTAAGTGCTTCAAATTTTATGTCCAATTGTGACAAATTCTGAAAATCAGGAAAAACACTTCCACTTTTTGAACATTTTGTGGACCCAACTTACACCTACCCATGAATTTCTCCCCCTAGATAGATGCACCATCTATGCATCTAATTAGAGAAAGGAGGGGAAATAACCCCTAACTTCTACCAAAGATACTCAAAAGTATGCTTTGAAAGTATCCAATTATGATAAAATAAAATGGTAATGCCACATAAACCACGTTAATGAGGCTTAATCAACACATAGTGGGTTAAATCCATAGGTGATGATGTGGTGTGAAATGGCCAAGGGTCGATCTCATAATCTGAAAGAGAAGAATGGTAAGATTGTGATCTTGGCTTAGTAGTACGTTGACAAGAGTAGAGCTCATAATCGACAAGTTTGTGATGAGTGTTGTGGCATTTATAGATGGTTCCAGAGTCTAATTTTTTTTTCCGTATATCTACAGAGAGCTTTGAGTGCAACGTAATAGACACCCCAATTAGGTTGGTTAATTGTTGCAGGAAAATGACCCTTTTGGGATAGATCATTGAGCTTAGACTAAAGAGGATATTAGTCAAAATTGATTTCTTATCATTGGGTGCAACCAAATTAGTGTTGGGTTGGGAGTTTCTGGTGGCAAAGGAACACTACAAAGTGGATACCGATATTTCATCGTGGTTTGATGTCGCTTAGTTGGAATTATAACTATTGAAGGTGATGATTTTGGGGATGGCAAGAAAGATGGTGAAGTCGGAACTGTTGGGGGGCTCAAGGAGACTTTAGGGTTCACACAATTGGGGGTTGACATCCCAAGACCAAGGGATATGGGCTTACTTAGAATGGAGCTAGGTATGGTGGTTAAGTTCTATCCCTTTCTGTTGGACATCAAAGGTGCAAATCTGTTGTGTCATTGTGCAAGTGCTATGGTAGGGGTGAATTTCCTTAGGAAAATGTTGCTTATTGAACTAGTTTAGGATTTTTCTTGGATTAGTGACTTCATAAGGTACATTTAGGAAAATGATGAAGATTGATCTTGGTTAATGGTTGTAGGGCTAAGGGTGCTATCTATTTTTGTTAATCTACTACGTTCATCTATGAAATCTATGCCCGATGTGGCCAGTTGTTACTGTGTTGGGTAATAGTGTTGTTTGGTGGGGGGCTATATGAAGGATATAAATTCTACGAAGGGTTTTTTGTGCACATGTTGTGAAAAGGGAATGTATATCTTTTGGGGGTATGGATACTGGCTTGGGCAAGGCTCTGCGTAGCTTGTGCCTGGTCGATAGGAAGGGAATAAGGTGCATGTTGAATATTTTTCTATGAAGAATGTTACTAGGACTGTAATTATTTTTAATCATTAATATAATACTATTTCTTAAAGAGAAAAAAATACAATAAGATTTGAAATGTCCATTATTAGATTGTTGTATATTTCAAATTCATAATACAAAATTTATTATAGAAAAATACTACTATTTTAATTCAATATAACTTATATTTCTCCATATTTATCACCTCTAATTTTTTTTATCATTCTTATTATTTAATGTATAGTGAAGTCTCTATCAAAAGATTTAAACAAAATGTGATATGCAAGAATCTTTAAAAGCTTCAATTCATTCCAAATTAAGCACAAAATTTGATTTTAAAGCAAGTACAACAAATGTTCTATAAAGGTTCAAGTGAAAGGAATGTTTCAAAAGAATTTAAAAAGATAAAAAAATATAGGAGACAAATATAAAGAATATAGGAAGTAGAGAAAGTGCAAATTCAACTTGATGAGATGAAAGGATATTAAAATAGATAAAGGATTTCCTTTCTTGATAATTAGCCAATAGGCTATATATAGTATGAACTTTGAGCCTGAAACCTGTATGATGTTGGAAACCACTCTTGTCAAATAATTTTTTGAGGTTGTTTTTTTTTTTGACAGGTAGTAATACAAATTTATTATGACTTGACTAAACAAAATGGTGGATAGAACAACTTAATATTCAATATAGCATAGTAAATTTAGATCAATCTACAAAATGTGCATTGTTTGAATGTGCATTGTCTTCAGTAAATGTAGATAATTTTTGTGATAAATATTTGATTTGGTTGCATCTCTTTTTAGATAATATATTTACCTTTAATGCCCTACCTTCCAACTTCATCACCACTTAGAATGTCTTCACCACCTAAAATATCTACAAATAGATTGAATAATAAGCTATATTATGGATGATCTTTCAACCATAAACTTGTCTCACAAACAACTAGCCATGAAACAATCTCAACTTTGAATGACTTGTCTCATGCCTCAAATAAGTAGCTACCATGGTTTGGGTGAGTTTTATTTTTTTTAAATATTCTTCACCCAACACCTGAAAACATACTTTAACTGTAACCTATATTTTCCTTTAAAAGGCTACAAAATCTTGTATACTGTAATTTTCTATGGGCTTAACTCTTTCACTTCAGCCATATGTGCAACTGCTATGCTAATAGTTATGCATGATTATTATTTACATTCATATGGTAATAGTAATAGTTATGATAATAGTTTTTCGCTTTTGGATTTTACCTTTAAATGTTTGTACTACATCATTTTCTAGAATATAATTCCTTTCTGGATAGATTTCAAAACTCATTCTTCTTCCAATTTTTTCAAACCCATTGTTGTTTGCTATGCCTGTAAACCACAAGCATGCAATATGTTAAAAACATAATAATGTGTACATAAAAAATACAACTAATAGACATTCTTTGGCATTCAAGGATTAACAAAAGTTGAAATTAGGTGGAGCACATTTTTTTTTCAAATAGACATTCTACATCAATTGAATTATTGTATAAGGTTTAGTCCATAACTAAAAATCACATTTGTAATGGGTTCATCTGTTTGGTTCTAGAAGGAGGTTTTCTTTAATATCTCTTATGATGTGAGAAGTTTCAGTGTAGAGCTTAACTACTTTGTCCTCTATTGGATGTACTACATCTTCTACAAGTCCCTCTTCTAAAGGTAATGAAGAGACAAGATGTGGTGCAGTATTTGTGAAGTTCATGGTATTGCAGGATGGGGATGAGAAGATGCCACAAAAGAAGTAAAATCATGATAAATAATTTAGAAACATTACAAAACCATACCAAAGTAGAACTTTCTTAGATTGAGGAAAATTGAAACCAAACAAGTTCCTACAATGCTACTTCAATATTTTCGTAGAAAATGAAAATTAGATCTAAAAATATTAGGCTTGATTGGAGTTGTTCTCTATATTCCTTACCAAGTCTATCTAGTAGCCATTATGTTGACAGTTTCCCCCCTTTATGACTCTTAGGCAAGCTAGAGTTCAAGATAAAATATATCCTCACACCATTCCTACATAATGCATTCAAAATACATAGCAACATTAATATAAATGGAAGCTTTTAGAATGGACGCTCCATTTTTAAGAGAAATCAAGGATTCTAACTTCCTAAGCACACCAAACTAGTCTCCCTACAACTGTTGCTTCAATCTATTCATAATGAACAAAAAATAGAAAGCAAGATTTCTATACATTTCTTGACAAAATACTGCATGGCGATAAGAACAAGGAAATAATAACCAATGTGGATCATACTACTGAGCCAAATGTGGGATTCATGTACCTACCAAGTGTCTCTCGTTAATTATTGTGATGTTGAATAGAAAATTTATAATATCCTCTTTGTAAATTCGGTTGGTTTTGGTTTTAATTTTTTCCCTCAACTTGGCACTTGCTTATATTGTATTCTGAAATTTTGGGGGAGCAAAAGGATGTTAGCCCTATAAAGTATGCTATAGGAAAAGTGAATTTATTTTTCGTAAAAAAAGTTTCCACTTTGGTGTGGCTAAAATTTTTTGTTGAGAATTTGCAACGTTGGAGGGCTATATTTCTATATGTGTGGATAACAGTGTCAACCATCGCATTTATAGCAAAAACAATAGTTGATATCTATCTTACTAACTTAATATGTCTGTCATGAAAACTGTCACAAAAATTAATCTCGCTCAAACAATGGTAACTTACCTCAAGTTTCTACATTGATTTATTCATGTTGTTATCAATGTCAATAAAATGGGAAAAGTCTAAAGGAAAAATATTAAGTAGCCCATTCCTAAGCTCCCATTTTGGTGTAGGTAGGGAGGACGCTAGAAAAAATTACCCAATTTCGGTGTTTCTATATATAAATTTATAAATTTTGTTGGGTTACCTTTCGTTGCAAAGTTCAAACTTAACTCAATTAGCACAATATGCTATGATTTGCTTAGGCCCTTTTATGAAATTTCTCTATACTTCACTAGACAAACAGGTTCCCATTACAATTTTTAGTATATTTATTATTGTATATGATACATCTCTATCTAAGAGCTTGCTACCTAGGCATAGCGTCCTTGGTTGGACCACAAATGTTGCATAAGCACATAAACCACTCATTCTGTAGTTGTGGAATAGATCATTTTTATACTTTCAACTATAATTTTTGGGCCATCATTATTCTTTACAAAAAGTTTGACACTTCACGTGTTGGGATCATTACCGAAATTTGACATCTATTTCAACTCAATCTTTGTATTTTAGCATACAATTGCAGAAAATATGTATAGGCATTTGTTATGACAATTAGCCGATTGGTTTATCGATGATTTGTGGACTAGCTGTTAGATATTCAACTCATCAATTTATACCAAAAATACAAAATTTATGCAAGCTTGATAACATGCACATCACCTTCAACTCATTATGCTACAAAACAAACCCATATATCAATGACCAAAATATCAGATTCTAAATACCTACTTCTTTGATTTGTACTCTCCCATATATTACTTCAACATATATTTTACTATTGACGTAATCCTTGCACCCCCTTTCGATGCAAGTGCTAGTATAAGTTCTAAAAATGAATAATGACAAAATGATATGTTTTTATTATATTATTTGGTCAATTTTAATTTCCCAATAATTTTGATAAACTGGTTTTTCTTTTCATAATAATGTAACTAATTTTTTTAATTTAAATATATAATAAATTTCAAATATCCATATGATCCAATTATTAAGGAAAAACAAAAACAAACATGTTTGTGAGACCTACAGTTTATACGAATAAAAAAGGCAAAGATAAATCACAGTAACATGTGAAGATGGAAAGAAATATTGTTGTTGTTCTGTTTTTTCTAAAGAGATTCGTGCAATGACACAGACAATTAACTGAAAAGTTGTCGATTATAAAACTGATTTATTTGTTTAATAAAATAACCTATTCCGTTTATAATATAAAAGTTTCACATTTTTACTTTCAATGTATGGTGGTCGCCGAGAATCATTGTCAAACAGCTGTTTGAGTAACCCTGGATTATTGGTTTTAAGTGCAGACAGCTTTTCCATCAAGCTGCCTAATGCTATAAGAAATCTAAATCTAGTTTCTTATGGGAAACAATAACTAAGCAATTGCTCGGAAAGATAAACAGAGAAAACCATCAAATAAATGCGGCTCACAACATGGACAATGTGTAATAGGGAGGTGAAGAACAAATTCCTTAGTTGTCTTTCCTGCAAACGCGAGCTTTTGGCCAAATTCGGCCTGGCTTGCACAGGTAGCCTTTATCAGGTGCACAGTGGATATCCTCTCTGCATTTGCACAGCTTCTCCAATGCACATCCCTTCTTCAATATCTCTACTTTTTTACCCCCTAGTCCTAATAAGGCATCCGTCCAGTCATTGGAGAACAAGCGCTGCGGGTCAAGCCTGTTTTTAACCTCCAAGAACTTGGGCAAATTCACAGTCTTGTTTGCCAATCCATCGAACAAGTGACCGCCTGATTTCCCCCAGTGCAGATTCCCTCCGTATTTCTCAATCAGCAATTGCTCAATCTCCTAATATATGTCCATCTTAAACTTTGGAACATAGGCCTGCCGTGACCGGTAATAAACAACCTCAAATGTCACCATGTCTTCTGGAGGGCCCAGATAAGCTTCAGATTTCTTAATTGTACGCATTATGATGCCAGAGCCTTCGACGGCACAGAGGGCGTTGGGATTGAGATCTCTGATCTTTTTCACGTCTATGATGGCCTCTCGAGCCCGAGAGAGAGGAACCCTAATTTCGAGATCGAATGTGAGCTTGGACTTCACTCGACGATCCCACGCACAGATGGACTGGTTTTTGTCTGTTATTTCGGAGTTCGTACAGGACGACTGGTTGTCTTGCTTCTGGTGGTAATCTTGGCATCCACCTGACGCTTGCATCAGGTGATTAAATCCCACAATCGGGTAGCCGGTGAAATTTATTCCGTCGTTGAGGAATCCGCCGCCTTGCGGCACTCTGCTGTTCATGGATTTCCCAGTCTCGTTACAAAGACCCACCAAATCCTGGTTGGCTTCGTAGGCGTCGTCTGCATGCAATGCCAATAAACATATTAGTACAGAACCCCATAGTTGCAAAGCACCCCCAGCGTTTGCAGTGAACCATTCGTTTGATTGCATACCAGTTCACAAAGTTAACTAGGGATTCATTTAGTGCGTTGTTACTTACAGATTGTATGTTTCCAGCACATTTAAGTAAAATGTAATACTTTGATACCATTTAATTGCAAATGTGTTGTTGGTTAAGTTAAACTTTAGATTACCCAGTTTAAATATGAGGAGCATTTGCAGTAAAAGATTGATATGATTGCAAACAAGTATAATAAATTTATAATACACTGTTACCCACAAACCATTATAAAAGTTTTGAAAACTGAGAAACAATGTAATGCCTATTGCAAATGTTCCTGACGACTAAATCTATAGAAGAACCACAGAATTCCAATTAATTGATAATAAATGAATGTACTTACATTTCGCAGCGCCTTGTTCTACTTTAGCCACAGTGGTGGGCAGATAAGAGACCTTGTTGAGGCCATTGCCTGGCGTATTCACAGACACTCTGTCGATTTTCCCCAAAAAGGCCTTGGCATGGCCAACATACCAGTATATATTTGCAAACTCGGAACCTCTCAGGAAGCTCTCAAGCCGATCCTCCAAACCGGCGTCGTCTTCCAAACTCAACGACACAGAACGCTTGAACATGGGTTCCAGAGCGAAGGTAATCTGCGAGATTACGCCCAAGGTTCCCAGGGAAAATCTGGCGGCTTTCAAATCTTCGTCGGCTTCTGTAAGCTCAATAACTTTAGCGTACCCTTGGGAAGCAGGCGCAGGGACGACGAGTCTCAGGCCGACGACATATTCATTGATAGCCGATCCTTTCCCAACCAGGCCACTACCGTGGGCTCCTGTGCTCACCGATCCGGCCGCAGAGACTCCGTCCCAGGAAGTCGAGGTCGGAAAGGCAAGGCCGGCCTTGGCGGCTTCGTCCAGTAGATCTCGGAAAATAACACCGGGGTCAACTGTAATAGTTTGAGCCGCTTCGTCCACTTGTAATTTAGATGCAAAATCTCTTGTACTGATGATGAGCCCGCCTTCGCCGACACAGGCGAGTCTTGTGTGGCTGTGAGCCCACCCGCTGATAACATTGATCTTCTGCTTCTTTTTCACGCCCTCGGCGACTGCAGCCACCAGCTCGGCTTCGCTCGTGGGAAACACAGATTTGGCGGCCTTGCAAGGAGAGTGATCTTCCCATAAGCCCTGGTTGTTGTAGAGAGTGCATCCCGAACCGTTGCATTCTACCGTGGGAGGAGGAATGCTGCAGCCCAGAACTTGTATTTTTATCACTTGTAACGAAAATATTACGAGGCACAAAAAGCGTGCTTTCACAGGAGGCGACATCGTGGAAACGTCTTTGCAGTTTCAGAATGCATATTTGACCATATATAGAGGCTGGATAGACGGTAGCCGACATTGTGTTTCTATTTTACAATGAAAATTCACGAACAGATGTAGTTTATGTGATCAATTGTACATTACAGAGGTCGGATAGACAATAGCGACATTGTGCTACTATTCTACAATGAAATTTCACAAACAGTTGTAGTTCATCTTAATATATAAGTCAGAAAACTTTTTAAAATAATTATCAAGTAAAACAAATTTTAATTAAATAAAATTTATTTTTTATATAAAAATAAAATAATTCAAGATTTTATATATATATATATATATTTTTAAGATATCTATATTATTTGTAAATTAGTGAATTTTAATTCTTGATATCTATAGAGATTATATGATTGAATTTTAAATAAAAAATAATTTGGATGTTTCTTTAAGACTAATTATTTTTTGTAAGAGATTAAACTATAGTATATGTAATGACTAAAAAGAAGTATTTTTTTTAGCAATTTATCAAATTATGATATTCATGTCAAAGTTCAATTGTGCAGGTTTTTAGTCAATCTCATTGACACATATTTCATGACTAAGGATTCATATGAATCCATCTCTCATGAGAATGAATGGTCCACTTAGACCTCTTTGTATCTAGGTGATTGTCAGAAGGGTGAAGCATTTAGATTCCTTAGAAGTCACCCATCCTAGTACTATTCCAACACAAGTGCACTTAACCATGGAGTTTCCCCTTAGATCAAACCCCCTTAGCTCATTCATTGACAAGAGTAGATAAGATGTATGTATTGTTGAGAGGTGTGCTAGTGGGTTTGTAGACATGGTATATAGACATGTGTTAATTGAAAGTGGTTTGTTATATTAAAAATATTTGAATATTGTTGATAAAATATGACAATTTTTATGATTGAATAATTATTTTTTGTATGAGATAAATTTTCTAATAGTTTTTAAGGTTTGAAAGCCCACAAAGAAAATCCTATTAGCAAATTATGTGAGGGAAAAGTTTAAATTAAGTGGAGAAAGCAATTCAAAAGAGAAAAGCAATACTAGGATAAAGGACCCAATAGATGAGTACACTCACAATGGTGCAACATAATAATGTCCCTTTATTTTTTTAATACTTTCACCTATTACTCATAATGTTAAGCATTAGTAGTTTTTGTGTTTTAACTTAAAAATGGACATAAAGTTTTCACAAGTCACTTAAAAAAATAATCAATCTCATGGTGACTTATAAGATGATTGGTAATATTCCTTAATGCATATTTTTGGGCTATTTTCAGACAACTCAATGACAATGTAGCTATTGTGGGTACACCATTGATGTCTAAAACCTCAAATAGTAGCTTTGAGAGTTTAGCTCTCACATATGAAGGTTATGTTAAAATTTTGCAAAAAAATAATGTAATGTTTAAAGCCTTGAGATGTGCAAAGTTAGGGTGCACAACTTTGGGTCCTTTCCCCTATATAAGCAAGCTTAATACCTTATGAACACGGCCAAATAATTAACATAAGACAAAATTCAAATGAAAAATAAAGATGTTGATTACATAATTTAGAATCAAATCACACTAACTTAGATGTGAGATGAATAGGTGGAAAATCGCAAGAAAATAGTAGGATGAGAAAACATATTTTTTCTCCACAATATATCATAATATTTTCTCCATATGACAATATCTTAACTAATTCACTTAAATAATATAGAGAAGATATCTATATCTACTATATTTGGAAAAAAATAAAAATAATTAATATTTTTAATTAAAAATCAAACTTAAAAACATAATTTAACAATAAAAATCATTTTATATAAATTAAACAATAATAGTAATTATAATTAAAATTTAACTGCACAAATCTTTTTTAGACAATATCTCACTTCTTTAATTAATTTTTTTGATCTTTCAATTCCATACTATTTTAATCTCGCAAACGTTATTAAAATCCCGATCAATCGCTTAATAAATTCCCGAATGGATGGATCCACAAGACCCACGTCATCCACAGATCTCATCCCCAACGCAACTTGCGCGATCGTTACAGCACGTCACGAGCCACTAAAATTGGCCTTAAATTCCAGTTGGCTATTATACTAAACATAGTGGTTAAAAAATGGCTGACCTGCTAGTATAATACATTGAAAGTGACGGATAACTAAGTTTACAAATACATGCACACGTAAATGAGTGTCATGCACTTGTTAGTTGTGTACTTTGTTTGTTACTAATATGTGTTTTGTTTTTGTACTTCTGTTTGTTATTAAAATTTGTTTTGTTTGTTTGTTTTTTTTTTTTGTTAAATGAAATATTATATTTAGAATGATTTTGAAAGTTTGTAGGAGTTTGTTTTAAATTTTGTTTAGATGAAAGATTATATTTTCGAGGTGAAAGTTTGTAGGGGTTTGTTTCTAATTTTGTCTAGATGAAAGATTGCATTTTCAAAGTGATAGGAATTTGGTTTGTTTCTAATTTTGTGTAGATGGAAGATTGCATTTTCAAAGTGATATGAATTTAGTTTGTCTCTAATTTTGTCTAGATGAAAGATTGCAGATGAAAGATTGCATTTCAAAGTGATAGGAATTTATTTTAAATTCTGGATTGATTCACATGTAATGGTTCTATATTGTTCAATAAAGTGACCAAGATACACGATTTCCTTAGAATTATTATATTAAATTTATGCCTTTTACAAAAAACTAAAAGTATGACTAATTAAATAATTAGTTAATAATAATTTTGTAATGGTTAGTGCTAAAATAAGAATTTGTAAGAAAGAATGGGTTAAGTAGGAAAATAAATAGATTGCTCCAAGTAATTTGGCTTGTGTAGTCTCTAATTTGTAGGCATATCAATTAGTTGGTGCATGGGTTATACTACTAAAAATAATTGATACAAAATTATGTTACATTTGGAATTAAATGGATTAAATTGTCTTTGAAACTCTATTTTTTAATCAATAGAAGTGATATTATTTAAGGGTCGTGCTTGTAAGATTATTATAAAAAGTTGTGCATGTAGCAAAGGTAAATAACATTTGAGCTATGATGAAAGAGTAGACTTTTTTCCTTATGAAAGGGCATTCTTTAAAATATAAGTTTGAAATAATTGAAGATATTTAGAGTACTCTGAGATATTTTAAGGTGTCACTGTAGACACTTGAAAATTGATCATACCTTGACCACACTTGAATTTTACCTTATTATATTTATTATTTAATTAAATATTTATTATTTATTTAATTAATTTATCCACCTTTATTCCCCATTTTAATTAATTAAATAAATATTTATTTAATTTATCTTTTTTTTTTAGACTGCAGGAATCAGGTAGCACGACCCCATATAAACTACAGTGCGCCTGGTAAACTTTTTAACATGACCGGCGACGCTGGTGCGACACACCCTCCGGTACCACGGGGGTGGGGGAGACTAGACCTCGTGACCAACCTCCTGCAATAAGAAAGATTTAGCCAACCGAGCTAGGGCCCCAACCCCTTATTTAATTTATCTCTCACCCTTGTCCCCCACTTTAATTAAATAAACATTTATTATTTATTTAATTAATTTAACCATCACCTTTATCCCCTATTTAATTAGATAAATATTTATTATTTATTATAATTAATTTATCCTTCACCTTTATCTTCCACTTTACTTAAATAAATATTTATTATTTAATTCATTAATTTATCCATCACCTTTATCCCACCTAGTTCTAAGCCATTAATTAATTAAATATTATTTATTTTAATTAATTTAACCTTCATTTTTATCTCCCATTTTAATTAAATAAATATTAATTAATTAATTAATTTCATCTTTAACCCAAACTTTAGATAGATAAATATTTATTATATAATTAATTAATTTATCCATCACCTTTATCCCACATTGTTCTAAGCCTTTAATTATATAAATATTTGTTTTTTATTTAATTAATTTAACCTTCACCTTTATCCCCCATTTTAATTAAATAGATATTTATTATTTATTTGATTAATTTATCCATCGTCTTTATTCCACATTGTTCTAAGCCATTAATTATCTAAATATTTATTTTTTATTTAATTAATTTAACCATCACCTTTATCCCCCATTTTAACTAACTAAATATTATTTATTTATTTAATTAATTTGTCCATCACCTTTATCCCACCTTTTTCTAAGGTATTAATTAAATAAACATTTGTTTTTTATTTAATTAATTTAACCTTCCCCTTTATCCCCCATTTTAATTATATAAATATTTAATATTTATTTTATTAATTCATCCTTCACCTTTATCCCTCCACTTTAGTTAAATAAATATTAATTTTTTATTTAATTATTTTATCCATCACCTTTATCCCACCTTGTTTTAAGTCATTAATTAAATACATATTAATTTTTTATTTTATTTTTGATACGTAAGTTGTGGGGATAGGGGCCCACTCCCTTTATTGAAAGATAAACAAATTACAAAAGGCTGCCAAGAAGCAGAGAAGGAACAACAAGCTATAAAATACTTCAGAAGAAGAAAGAAAGAAAAAGGAAACCTTAAGAGACATATGAAGAAGAAAGACTAAAACAAAATTCAGCACAGCTACAAAGGAACCTAGAAAGAGAAAAACCAGAGCACAAAGACTCAGAAAAAGAAGGGCCAAAAATTATTTTCGGAAGAGAATCCCCTCCAGAGTCCGCTGCGAACCCGCTTCCACTGCTTCTAACCCTTTAGTGCGAAGCTTCTCAGTAGCAGACTTCCTCCCTACCTTCCTCTTTAAACCACAGTTAGGTTTAGATTTGCCACTTAAAAACTGAGAGATCCCAAATTTCTTGGGAGGGTCTAAAGAGAAATCATCATAAAAGTCCCGATGTTGCCCATCCAAGTCCTCCATAAAAGGGAAAGTGCCATCAGAGTCTAAGCCATCTTCATCTGACCCAGAAGGAGAGACAGAGGGGCTCTCATGAGCAGGGACAAAAGGAAGAGAAGAAAGACCAGCTTGTTGATCCACAATCGAAGATGTGGGTGCTTCTTGCTACTCCATAACCGGCTCCGTCACCATGGAAGTATCAAAGAACTTACCATGATTCCTCCAAATGAACTCAGAGTTAGGAGAACTGCCCTTTTTGATCCACTTTTTCAAGCTAACATTCCTCGCCCCGACAGAATGCTTGAGGGAACAAGCTTCAATCCTGTGACCTAGCATATTGCATCAGAAGCAGCGGAAGGGTAAGCCTTCATAATTTAGAAACTGAGTCCAGACACCATGCGAAGAATGGATCCGAATAGAATGAGAAAGGGGTTTAGAGATATCCACCCATGCACACACCCTGTAAAATCTACAATCTGAAGCAACCCCATCTGGATCAATCTTGATAAAAGACCCAACCTGATTGAGCATATTGCTAAGCATATCCAAATTACGAAGAACCAGAGGAAGATTGTAGAGCCTAATCCAAATAGGAATAAGAGAAATCTTAGCGGTGGCAGGATCAAAAAAAGGCGACCAAGGCAAAATAAAGAGGCCAGAATGCCCTAGAAACCAAGGTCTTTCCTGCAAAAAAAATTGCAATCCTCCACAGAACAAAAGGTAACCAAAAAAAACCAAAGTCCAAAGCTTCAACAGAGGGAAGAGACAAATTTCTCCAGGTTTCCTTGATCCATTCAAGAATAGAGGTCATCGAAGGTCACTTGTGTAGACATCTCAAAACAACCAAGTGAGCGCCTAAATCCTCTGAGACAGCACCAATACTGTCATCATAGATACTAAAATCCACTGGCTCCTCAGCAAAGGAGACAAGCGAATCCCCTAAAGAGAAACAACCAGCACCAGCATGAGGAATATTATCCTTCTTTGGCAGACGAGAGGGAGCAGAGAGAATCAGAGATCTAGGTTGAGTAGGGTTTTCCTATAAAAAATCCTGACAAAACTCAGAGCAAACGTGATAGGGGTTCACCCTGTTCTGAAACCCATCAAAAGAGACCTTAGTCACTGCACCAGAAGCATCCTCCAACTCATTGGCGGCTAGGAACTCGACAATCTGAGAGGGAGCACACGGCTTAGAAACCAGAGAATCCCTGGAACGGAGGTTATACTGCTTTCGACCCACTCCCACCCCAGCTGACCGCCCACCACGCTTTGAGCCAGGGAGACGCGAGATATTACCAGACGGGCATTTCTTAGGCTTACTGTGAAGAGGAAAACCATCCCCAAGTGCAACCTGTGCAGAAGAGCCACCATTGCAAGCAGCATAAGGAGAGCCCTCGCACATCGTTAGGGTTTTTACTCACTTATAAATAAAATGAGAATTACAAGATACACATTCAACATATTACATAATATATACGTGGAAAAATCATCTTCGAAACAAAATCCCATAAAGGATCATTCCATTATAAAACACTTATAGAATTGTATATTAATTTATTAATTTAACGTTCACTTTTATCCCCTATTTTAATTAGATAAATATTTATTATTTATTAATTAATTTATCCTTCACCTTTATCACCCACATTAAATAAATAAGTATTTATTATTTAATTAATTAATTTATCCATTGCTTTTATCTCACCTTCTTCTAAGCCATTAATTAAATAAATATTTATTTTTTATTTAATTAATTTAATCTTTCCCTTTATCCCCTATTTTAATTAAATAAATATTTATTATTTATTTAATTAATTTATCCATCACCATTATCCCACCTTGTTTTAAGCCATTAATTAATTAAATATATATTATTTATTTAATTAATTTAACTTTCACCTTTATTCCCCATTTTAATTTAATAAATATTTATTATCTATTTAATTAATTTATCCTTCACCTTTACCCCTCACTTCAATTAAATAAATATTTATTATTTATTTAATTAATTTAACCATCACCTTTATCCCTCATTTTAATTAAATAAATAATAAAATATTTATTTAATTAATATATTTTACCTTTACCTCATTTTAATTAAATAAATATTATTTATTTATTTATTTAATTTATCCTCACCTTTATCCCCCACTTTAATTAAATAAATATTTATTTTTATTTAATTATTTTATCCATTACCCCTATCCCAAAACCTCTAACTAAATTAATTAATTAATTTAATCTAATCAATCTCCATTATCCTTTCATCCAATATTTAATTCCACTTTATTCTTCAATCCTTGCAGATGCATTCACATTGATCACAATATAAAATTGTCATCATGTGACAAGTGTCCCTCTCACATGAGTAACTAAGACCTTGTCTAGATTCATTGAATCTAGACACTTTCCAAAAGTTGTAAGGTTTCTATAATGTTTGATTAACTTGGTGCTACAAGTAGACACACAATTTAGAGGATGGATTCCTAATTGAATAGTTCACCAAATCTTTTACAAGAGGTTGTATTTAATTATCAACCAGAGCTTCGTAAGCTTTTGATAGTGTTGACATTATATGTGCATTCATGGATTCTAACACATACTATATCAATGAGTATAGGTGATTTACATGTGTACAAAAAATGGTAAAAAATGGAAAAAGAAATGAAATGCTAATTGGAAAAACAAGGGAAATAACATAAACTGTTACTTGTGTTACAGGTACTTATCATTTAAGATTGTGACTACTAGCTTCTAAGACCAAATTGTAACTAATCACTTTGGAGTATGAAATAAACAATTAAGCTACAAAATCTAATTTAATTACAAAATCATATTCATGAACTCCATATGCATGTAACTGTAAACTATCTTAATCAACAATGCATGTACAACTATAAACTATCTTAATCAACAATGCATGAACTAATTTGATAATAGAAAAAGAGAGTGGATAGCAGTACCTTAAGTGGCCTTTGCTTGATTTTTTACTCCACAACAAATATCAACACTTACTACTTGATCAACAAATCATGATACTGAATTAACTCCTTTATTGCATGGAAATTTTGAACTCTGACAAGAATCTACTCCATATTTCTCATTCAACAATACATGTAATTTATTCAACTGGTATTAATAGAAAACTGACAGTGAGTAATTATTTATTGGTAATTAGCAAAAGCTAAAAAAGATAACTAAAAAAACTAGTAACTAGATTTTCTCCTTACAATGGATCCCACTATATAGGGTTTGTGAAGAGTCTTATTAATCCTAGGACTAAAAACAAAACCATAATTTATTTGTCCACTCTCCCTCAAGAATAGGGAGAGGACTTTGTCTTTGCAAAAATAACAATATTTGAAAAGTAGAAGAAGAGAATTTAAATTGAAAATTTTTCCCAACAGTTTAACCAGCATGGCAAAGATGTGTTTCATGAAGAATGTCTTGTCATGGGTTAACCTAATCAGAACAGACTCCTTCTTCCTGCCATCATATTCGGTGTGCTAGTGGTGACTCACAGTTGACCATTAATGGTTGCCTTCATCCTTCTCTAGAACTATCATTTTTTAATCATCTTGACGTTTCCCTTCCAACTATCTATGGTCCCTTATGTTGTGGGTTGGAAATCTAGTTGTTGCGGGTTACAACTGCCTCTGATGCATCTACTTTCAAAACCCTAACAATTGCTTCATCATTCTGTAATGTGCTGGAAAATTGTTGGGTCATTAGGTCTCATAGAATTCTGTAAGATTAAAGAAATAATCCATCTAGCCATCTTGCTGGAAGATAGTCAAACATTTCCTATCTTCCAATAGCAAGTTGTGTTGTTGTTTCCCTTTGTATGATATCACCTCCCATTATAATTAATGCTTTAGTAATTTATAGTCACTTCATAATTATACTCTATTTTATTCTTGCTTTTCCACACTAATTACACCAATTCTTATATTGTGCTTGTATGTTGTATTACTCAAATGCACCCCTTAATTTAGCTGCTTAAAACTTCTTTCGTCTTCTCTGAACTTTGTGCCTTTTGAAAATGGAAAATGAAATGGAAGAAAGGTTTTACATAAAGTTTGAAAATCAAGAAAACTAAGAAATAATTTTATGAATACCCCTCCCCCAACTAAAGTTTCAAAGTGTCCTCACTTAGTGTGTATGGTTTGGTAGAGGTATAATTTTAGAAATAGTGGATAATTAAAACATGATATGTGACATGCACGAATGAACTATAAATTTGCATAAAATTAATAATCTTGTATGTTAATTATGATAAATTAATGTTGACTGTACCTATTGGAATAGTTTGAATTAAAATTTAGCTCATGTGAAGTAGTTGTATGTTGTCATGAACTTGATTTGAAATGATACATCATGGGTGCTATGTAGTTTGTGCATCTTTGGTGTGAAATCGGTGGCATATCTTTGCCACGTGGAAAATATATTGGAACGATGGGTGGAAAGGTTGTGGAAAGTATGCTTATGGTGAGGTGAAATTAATTGCATGGTGGAATAAAAAATGGTGGTATGATGGTTATGTGTCCAGATGAAAGAAATAGGTTGCATGTAATGAAGTGGAATATGTATGGTTGCATATACAAAAGGATATGATATGAAATGATGGAAATGTAATTAAGGCAGGTGTTTATGGAATGAATAACAAACAAGTGCTACAATCTCATTTAGTAACAGGTCCCTTCTGTAATTTTATCACCTAGCGGCGAGATGTTGTAGGTCCATGTTGCTTTTGCTACTAGTTTAGAAAATGAATACTACCGAATGTCACTTGTGTAGTTTGTGCATGTGTGAAATGTGTGATAGAATTACACCTATGAAATCTCAATGGGCGAGTTGTGTTGTGAGTCATCTATTGATATTTTTGAAGAACTGCTCGTTGATGGTAATTAATTTTGTATTTGTGGCTCAAATTGATGTTGCAATGATAAAATAAAGTCATCCTTCTGTAATGGTCACTTGTAGAGATTCAATTTATGGTCATTAACTAGTAATGAAAACTTTACATCATCAATTGTTTGTAGTTGTATTGCTCCATTTGGAAAAAATATTTTAATCTCATATGGCCCGAGCCATCTAGTCTGTAATTTTCCTTTGTAATATTTGTGCCTTGAATCATATAGTAAAGATCAATCACTTGTACTGAATTCCTTGGTTTTAATAAACTGGTCATGCCAATGTATTCTTTGTTTCTAGATGATTTCAATATGGTGTATGGCTTCCATTCTAATTTCATCTAATACATTGAGGTTGTGTAACCTTTCCTTTTGTGTTGTTGATAAGTCCATACCTAATTTGACTATTTTCCTAAGAGTCTTGTATTCAAATTTTATTAGAAGTACTACCTTTTTACCATATACCAACTCATATGGTGTAAAACCTAAATTGTTGTCCTCTAGGTTGTTCTGTAAGCCCAAACTACTTTAGGTAACTTGGCTGCCCAATCCTTCTTGTGGAGTTGCACAATATTTGTGAGGATGTTTTCAATTTCTCTATTTGTGACCTCCACTTGACCATTTTCTTAAGGGTGGTAGGGTGTGGAAATTTTATGTCTAATCTCATACTCTTACACTAGTTTTGTGATCAGATCCAATGTAAACTGTGGTCCCTAGTCTATGACAATTTCTCTAGGAACACCATATCTTGTGAATATATCTTCATAGAGAAATTTTTCCACATTCCCATCTCTTGCAAATTGTAAAGCTTTAACTTCTGCCCATTTAGTAAGGTAATATGTACAAACCAGTATGTATTCTTTGTTATTTGATGTTGGGGAGATGGGACCAATAAAATCTAGTCCCCATTTATCAAATGGTGTTATGACTAGTTTTAGTTGTAATGGAATCTTATCTATCTTTGTTGGTCTTCCCATTCTCTGACATCTATCACAGCTCTTGGTGTAATTAAATGCATCTTTATGAAGTGTTGGACAATAATAGCTAGTATTTAAAATCTTAAGAGTTGTCCTCTTTGCTACAAAGTGTCCCCCACAAGGTTCATCATGGCGTACTATGAGGATATCAAATAATCTATCTTCTCTAATGTATCTTTTCATTATGTTGTTAGGCCTTGTCTATAATAGATACCTTGCTATCCATGAGTAAGGAAAACTTTTTTGAACTAATTTCCTCTTCTCCCTTGGTGAGAGATGTGGTGGTGTTTTCCCTGCTACTAGATAGTTGGCTATGTCTGCATACCAAGGGGTATGCAAAGAGAGAGAAAATAAGCACTCATATGGAAATGAATAATCAACATCTTCTTCCAATTTGGTTGGTAGACTAGAGATTAAATTTTCTACTACATTGGCTTTCCCTAGCATGTCCACAATAGTTATATGAAATTCCTGAAGTAGTAGTAACAACCTTACAAGCTTTCCACCAACTATTGGTTTGTTCATTAGATACCTTATTGTTGTATGGTTAGTATGTATGAATACAAAATACCCTGTAATGTAGTCTCTAAACTTGTTGATTTCATTCATGAACCACTACTAACATTTCCTTCTTAGTCACTATAGAGTTGAATTTTACCCCTTGAAAGTTTTTATTGATATAATAAATGGCATACTCAAGGTTTCCATCCTTCTGTCCTAGCAAAACTCCCATTGCAAAATTAGAAGCATCTATATGGATATGGAAAGGTAGATTCCAATTTGGTCCTCTTAAGACATGGGTTTTGGTAAATGTTTCCTTGAGAGCTTCGAAGGAGTATTGACAAGCATTTGTTCATTCAAGCTCTACATCTTTAGATAATAAGACAAATAGTGGTGCTACAAGTTTACTAAAATCTTGTATGAATCTCTTGTAGTACCTAGAATGGACAAGGAAGCTTCTAGCATCCTTTTGTCTCTAGGGTATAGGTAGTGTTGATATTATCTCAATTTTTTTGGGGTCTACTTGGATTCACTTATTTGACACAAAATGTCCCAAGACTATTCCCTTAGTCATCATCATGAAGAATTTTTCATGACTCAGGGATAGGTGATGATCTTGACATATTTTTAATACTTTCTCCAAATTGGCAAGTGCTTCTTCATAGGTATTCCCATAAGTTGTAAAGTCATCCATGTAAACTTCCATGGAATCATTAGCAAAGTTTGAGAATATGTTGAGGATTGGTCTTTGGAAAGTGGCAGGTGCATTACACAACCCAAATGGCAAGACAAAGTAAGCATATGTACCCCAAGGGCATGTGAAGGTTGTCTTGTCTTAGGCCTTTGGGGCTATCTTAATCTAATTATATGAAAACTAAATCCATTGAGAAAGGAAAAAGTAATTATTGCCTGCTAGTGAATCTAGTACTTGGTCAATGAATGGCATGGGAAAGTGGTTGTTCCTAGTTGTTGCATTTAACTCACGATAGTCTACACGCTATCATACAATCACTAGTGGGTACAACCATTGGCTGTAAGAGATTGGATATATGAATCCTGCATCCAATAACTTTTCTTATTCTCCTTTGACTATGTCATAGACTGCAGGGTTCATTCTTCTTTGGGGTTTCCTAACTAGTTTATAGCCTTCATTGATGTAAATCCTATGCATGCACAAGTTTGAATCTATACCTTTCATATCATGGTAATCCCATGTAAATGATGTTGTGTGTGCTTGTATCACATTCAACAATAAATTCTATCATGCAACAACCAATTGGCTATTGACATTTAATGTCTTGTTTGGCACAATCTCTAAAGTCAAGGATGATGTTTGAACAAATGAAATGTCAAGACTTACTATGTTTGGAATACAATGGTCTGGCAATAAGGTGTAGAAAGTTTGAGAAATAGACTTAGATGTATTGGTGGGAACTATGTTTTGTAGTGGGTCTTGCAAACATGTTAGACAACCATGTTGTTGCAAGTCCCTACCATATAATTGTTTTGGATGATGTTTGTAATCAATTCATCTTCATCTTGTTTTTCTAACAAGGGACTGCATTCAATAGTCATCAAAGTTTGTAGGGAGTACTAGTCTTCCTCATCTAGGGTAGGCCATACTGTGTGCTCCAAATTTGTGTGTAATTGGGCAAGTGGATAGAGGACTAGTTTCTTAGTCACATTTCCATTGGAAATGATCATGTTACCAAACTTGAAACCCATAAAGGCATCTGTAGTTGCTAACCAAGGTCTGCCTAAGATGAGGGGGTATCCTGCAACTTGGTTAACTTTAGGCTACAACACCATAAAGTTTGTAGGGTACTCCCATGAGTCTAATGTTAACTAACTATAACACAGTAGGTATAGGTCTAAGCTCCAATACTTGTAATAGTTTCACAGTTTCTTTGGTCATTACATTGATGGTTTCCTCTAGGTCAATTAAGGTATTCTTAATGAGGGAACCATTGATTTTGATATCCACTATAGGGCTCCTAGTTGCTGCATACTTGGGGACATTTATGTTTCCCAACATAATGTTTGTAAGTTGTCCTAAGACATATACAGTTTGAGGGTCCTTACATTTTCGGCTTAGCTTTTTAAGGTACAATTCTCTCACTATTTTGGTATAAATGGGTACTTCCTTAATAGCCTAGGTGAGGGGTATTTTGATGAAAACATCCTTGAGTTGTCCTAATAGATCAATTTTAGCCTATGAATGATTTTTTTGGATTGTTAATATTTCATAGAATGAGAACTCTAGACTCAAGGTTGTTGGGTTAACTTGATTTGATTCAGGTTCCTTAGATTGTTTGTCCATGGGCTCTACTGGAAATTCCTCATCAATTAATTCATTAATATGAGGAGATGAAGGCCTAGCTAACATCTTCCTTGATTTGAGGTGCACATCACTCACCTCAACCCCATAAGTGGGGTATTGTATGGTGTCATTAGCATAAGCCCATTGGATAAGCTTATTATTTGGGTTAGGTGCAAGTTGTGCCAACAATTGAGGTGCTCTTGGTGGATTTGGTGTAGCTATTGAAGGGTTTGGAATTATGACTTGTTGTGGTTGCAAGGGCTATTGTGATTGCTGATAGTTAAGATTTTAATTATTCCACTGCTGAATTCTTTGCCACTGAGGTTGTCATTGATTTTTTTGGGGTGGATATTGAGAATTATAATTAGTTCCTTGGAAATTTTGTGGTGGCCACATGTTTTGTTGTTGTTGATTCCAATTGGATTGAGGCATTGGCCATTGTGAGTTTTGTACATTGGTCCAATATTGAGGGTTTCAATTAGGGAAATTTTCATTATTGACAGGAAATGACATGCTATAATTCAAGGGATCTTGGGGCATACCTTGTTTTGGCTGCAATAGTTTGCATTGAGATATATAAAAAACTTGACCATCTTAATTTTCCAATGCATGAAATTCTAATTTCCCTTGCGTATCTTCAGAAATATTGGCCAAATTTTTGCACTTTCAATTGACCTTTTTTTTACAGTGTGGGTAGTATTTTGTGAGGGTTGCTTTTGCTTCCTCTTTCTTTTTCTTGTTGTGAAGGGTATCTAATTGTGTAGCCAAGTGGCTTATGATATATTCCTTCATGTTTGATAGAATATTTCTTAGCTCCACCCTTGAGACTCCAATGATTAATTTATTAATGGAAGATGTCTTGTCTCCTCTATCCATCTTAGTAAAATACCTTGAATAGTTTCTACATGCTTTGCAGATCTCCTCAAATGGTAACTATGAGATGTATCTTTCCCCTATGAGGTTAAGTGCATCCATACAATCCTCATTAACTCCCCTTAAGAATATCAATTTCAGAGATTCATTAGAGACTCTATTTTGATGAGATTTTTTGAGAAAAAATTGAAACCTCTCAACATAATCTTCCAAAGATTCATCTTCCTTATGTGACATCCTGAAGATGTCATCCCTCTTTCTATCTATTCCTTTGCAGTAATCCTAGTATTTATCCAAGAATTTTATCTTCATTGTGTTCCAATTAGGAACAACATCTCTTCCCAACCCCATGGACCATCTTCTAGCAACATCTTTTAGTGTTGCTGGAAATAATTTGAGTCTATGAGTATCTGTTATATAGTCATAAATTCAACATAGCACATCAAACTCAAAAAGAAAGGTGTATGGGTCCTTTGTAACCAACCCATAGAAGACATGTAGTGTTGAAAGAGGTATATTCTTCAAGGTAGTAGCTCTCTCCTAGTTGGTTATAGGGAACTCAAACCTTACATGCTTTGGTGGGTCTTCGACTACTTCATCCACCATGATGCTAATGTGTATGTGGGAAATCTCCTCTATTACTGGTGTAGGTATTGGTGTTAGGGATGATTCTTCTTCAAGAATACCCTCGCTCTATTTATTGTTTTCACCAATATCCTACAATTATTTGTGTGCTAAAGGGAGAAATCTTCCCAAAGCATCTCTTTGCATCCACATGTAGTTTTTCTAACTTTGTAGTTCAATGGTTCCTACACATTGTTAGTAACTCATGTTGTGTTGATGGCTAAAAACCTATTTACCCTAATGTTGAAAATGGAATTGCTCAACTAGGAATGCTTGAAAAGAATTGGAAATCTAAAAATGTAGGGCTTCTATAATGTTTGATTAACTTGGTGCTACAAGTAGACACACAATTTAGAGGATGGATTCCTAACTGAACAATTTTCCAAACCTTTTATGAGAGGCTACATTTAATTATCAACCAAGGCTTCATAATATTTTGACAGTGTTGGCACTACATGTGCATTCATGGATTATAACACAACCTATATCGATGAGTATAGGTGATTTACATGTGTTCAAAAAATTGTAAAATCTAGAAAAGGAAATGAAATTTTAACTAACAAATCAAGGGAAATAACATGTAAACTATTACTTATGCTACAAGTACTTATCACTTAAGACTATGACTACTAGCTTCTATGACTGAATTGTAACTAATCATCTAGGAGTATGAAATAAGCAATTACGCTATGGAATCTAATTTAATTACATAATCATATTCATGAACTCCATATGCATGTAACTATAAACTATCAAATAAAAAATGTATATAACTATAGTAAAATATCTTATTGAACAATGCATGAACTAATTTAATAACAAAAAATAGAGTGGATAGCAGTAATTCAAGTGACCCTTGCTTTAGTTGCTTCTCCCATAGAAAATATCATCACTCACTACTTGATCAACAAATCATGATGTTGAATTAACTCCTTTATTGCATGGAAATTTTAAACTCTGACAAGAATCTACTCTAGATTTCTCATTGAGAAATACATGTAATTTATTCTACTAATAATATAAAACTAACAATGAGTAATTATTAACTGGTAATTAGAAAAATCTAAAATAGATGACTAAAACAATTAGTAACTAGATTTTCTCCTCACAACGAATCCCAACATATAGGGTTTGTGAAGAGTCTTATTCATCTTAGGACTAAAAACATAACCATAATGTATTTTTCCACTCTCCCTCAAGAATAGGGTGAGGACATAGTCTTTGCAACAAAAAACCATAATTAAAAAGTAGAAAAAGATAATTTAAATTGAAACTCTACCCCAACGGTTTAACTACCATGAAAAAGATGAGTTTCATGAAGAATGTATCGTCATGGGTTAACTTGATTAGAACAGACTCCTTCTTCTTGCCATCTTATTCAGTGTGCTTGTGTTGACTCACAATTGACCATTCAATGGTCACCTCCTTCCTTCTCTAGAACTGTCACACTTTAAGAACATTCTAACCTTTCCCTTGCAACTATCTGTGGTCCTTTATGCTACAGGCTGGAAATCTAGTTGTTGCAGGTCTTAGTTGCAAGAGGTTAGTTTCATCCTAAGGCATACACATTATTAATAATCATAAGCTAAGCATAGAACCATATTGAATTTCATGAACATTCATACATTCACTCATACAAATGTCATCATATCAAATTTGCATTACCACATACTAAAGCTGGTTTAAAGTGCATAAAAGGTATAAAAGATGTATAAGTCTTAGGAATGCCTGTGAACTTTGGTAGATTGAAATGATAAAATATATAAAATAATGAAGGAAATCTAGCCATAAATTAATCCTATCAAAATTCAAACTAACATTTCATATTATCTATCTATTTCATACTACATCTCAAAATATCAACTATTCTCATTAAGATATGCCCTAGTGTTTCCCTGATTAGATCCTAAACCTAGCCCTTATCCTCATGTGATGCTTGTAACATTACTACAACTTTTGATCCAAGTCCTAATCCTCATTCAATTGTAGCTGTCCATTAAATAATCCATCTTGGCCCTTGATTTCTCTCATGAAAAATCTATAAATCAGAGACCTCTCACCTCATTTGGATATCTTCTCTCATCCTATTGTTATCCTACTAAATTTTCTATCTATTTCTTCTATATAGCCTAACTAATATTTCATCATCATATCCTTAGATATCTATTTTATCTCTTATCATCTTAATCCTATCACCATGTTGTTGGTTTTGTAAGCAACCACATCTCCCCAGCAACACATCAAAAGAGAAACTTAAGTAGAGATACAATGCACTCTACTTCAACTCTATTTGAGGAGAAATAAGGTTAAGGTATTGCATGTGTATTGCATTATCTTCCATTTTATTTATCTTTAATATTTTCTTGTCTTCATTTTGGCACATCTGGTGGGACCCATGTCCTTATTTTGACCTATTTTTGAGTTTTTGTTGAGTTATTGGTTGTAGGTTTTGATTGGGTGCTTAACTTTGTGATTTGCTGATTCCCTTTGATATATTTTTACTTCCATGGTGACATTTTATACTTCCATTAGATCTTTCCATGCTTTCATTGCAATAAAATTTTCTTGAGTTTTGACATTAGTTGCTTGTGTTTTGTGTTTAATGTGAATTGTTTTTATTAGTTGAACCATTGCTAACCTTTTGTTGTTTCTGTGCATGTTTTTGCATTTTCCCAACATTCTATTTGTCTAGGCTTTTCTAATATTTTTTTCATGTGCTAAGGTTTTGGTATTTAGTTATTCTTTTAAGGTTTGCATGCTATCTTAGTGATTTAGGGTTTTTCTAACCTTTGGTGTTTTGTGTGCATGATTAGATTTTCAACACTCTATTTTGCAACCCTATCTAATCTTATTTGTTACTTATTTTCATTAGAGTTCCTATGATATGCATTGTTATTCTTATTTTCTTAATATTCTAGGGTTTTTTTGGTCTTGCATGTCATCAACTCATTCTTAAATTTTTAGGGTTTGTTGCTATCTTCTTTTGTTTTTGTGCATGTTTTGGGTATCCTAACATTGTTTTTTGGAGGTTTTAAATTTTTTATTTAGAAGAAATTAGGATTAATCATTATTTTTTCTTTTAGACCTGGGGTTTTTACAAATACGTACTTTCATTTTGTTCATAGGTGCCTGTATTATGAATTTATGTGCTTCTATTTGAAAAATTATGTGCCTTTGCATAAGTATCATTTTTTTGTGTTTCAATGCTTTTGTTATATCAAATGATGCCTTTGTTTAGTCTTGTAGTGCCCTTGTTTGATAAAGTTAGGCTTCTATTTCAGTTTACTTCATTTTTGGGTTTTTTTCACTAACCTTTATTTCCAACATTAGTGGTGTAGCTTGTTCACCTTAGTCAAATATTGAAAATATAGAAACAAATAACTTGTGATTTTTGTAGATTCATTAGCCCAAGTTATTTTTATTTCTCACTATTTTATGTATTGAATTTAGATTATTTGATAAAAGAAAGTTCTCTTTTTTTCTATGTCTAAAGGAGTGTATACACATATGCTCTCTCCTTTAACCTAGTGCAATATTAGAGATCAAAAATCTCACACTTTCTTATTTTTGTTTTAGATTATAACCTAGGCCTTGTTAGATTGTGTGTATGCTCTCCCCTTACACCTAGTGTGATCTTGGGGATCAAAAACACTTAGTAAAGTCATTCCATTTAGGATTTATTGGGAATTTCATCACCCAAAGGGATGACCTCAACTCCCATTTTCCAATAGAGTATAAAGAATGGGAGGTGAATAAAAAAAACCTCTCTTGAAAGTGGAATCTTGTCAATCTAGACTAAGCCTCTGAGAACTTTATACCTTGGAGAATTCAAAGTGGAGAGTGGGTTACCCTCTCTTCCCAACTATTAATAATGATTCCCTTTCATCTATGGATTTGGCCTCACATACCCTTGAGATATTTAGAGGACTCCCTAGCAGCCTTGTTCATCCTAGTTTAAGACCTTTCAGTTGTTTCTTAGTGTGGTGCAAGGTATAGTATCATGCATGAAGTTACTCACCATGTATCTCCTTGAGTAGACATATAATCTATTTGTACAAGGTCTTAGGAGCTCCAAACAAAGGGAAAAGGTGAGCCCTTGTGCCACTAGATCCTTATTTATCGATGCTTGAAAGATAAGTGCCTTAGACTAATCTTGAGGCATTATGATTTTCCTAGTGGGAGCACACTAAGTTAACACTCCTTGAATAATTTTAGGACTCGTGCAAGTGCTTGGTGTGTCTTATTATGCTAAACTAGTGCATACCTATCTTCCCTATTTATCAAGTCATTTTTTTGTTTGTGTTCTTTCAAATCTACCTCCTAGTCAAGTGAGAAAACCCTTAATATAAATAAAACCAATCTCCTAATATTTTCATCCAAATCCATTTATCCAATTCCTCATCTCATCCCAATAATTCCTTTTCATCCTAATCATTTCGTCCCTAATCATCCTAATCATTCTTGTTCATACTAATCATCCCTAATCATCCTAATCATTCCTATTAATCCTAACCATCTCATCCTAATCATCCATAATGTTTTTCTCACCCCTCAGTTTTTTGTCCTTGATGACAAAGACACAAATGGTGCTTTGGTATTTATAGTACAGGTTTAGGTTGATCATGGCATCATTGACAAGATTCATTTGATTATTTCTTCATGGCATTCTGTTGATGATCTTCATGGCTATCACATAATTTTTGGTGTCAATGGTTATGATACATTATTTGAGCTTTCTTTGACACTTGAGTTTGATATTTCATTTGGTATATGAGGATACTATATACTCTTCAATTGGTTTTGTCATTTCATATCTTCATGGCTCTTTCACGTTATCTTGGTGTCATTGGCTAGGACATAGCGGTTGGTATATCTAAAGTCTTCATCCGGTTCATATCTTCATGGCTCTTTCACGTTAGCTTCTAAAGATGAAAGGTGTCTATGTTGAACACAAGATCAAGTTTTTGTCTATTTGATGCAGTGTTAACTCGCAGGTGATGAAATTGTAGTGGGAAGATTCATTTCAAGTGATGATAGATGAGAAATACAGGTGATTGCATTGTTACATCACTACTCAGATGGAAGGTAATATGTTTTTTTTTGGTCCTATGGTATTTGGCTTCAATTCACTTGAGGAATATTGCTTGCTCACAGGGTTGATACACAATCAAATTTGTATTCTTGAGTTGGCTATTGTATATAGTTTCATCAACATACATTTGGGCCTTAACATTTTACTTGGGTTCAATATAATATCAGGCTTCTATTACATATATTATAGTTTGTTTTAAAGTGCATCACATCTTGCACTTAAGCTGGCCCTTCATAATGGTTATTTTCATATGGAGTTTGTTAATGTTTAAAATTCAAGCCATTCAAATGCTTGTTGGTGAACACCTTCGGGCTTTACTTCATTTCATACCGAGCTTACCATATATTGGTTTCATGCCTTTATACTCATATTTTTGTTAAATGCTAACACTTAGCATTATGGACATCAAGTGTATATCTTATCTAATGTTTTTGGCCAACCATTTTGCATGGTATTGGGATCCACTTAATATTTGACATTGACATTGATATATATCTCAATGAAATCAGGTTTCACTTGGCTTTGGCAGCGACATAGTCAAAGAGTGACTTGGGCAGTCGAATGTTAGAATCATGATGTCTTGGACAACATGCATGGCTTATGATTTGGCACTCATTTAATGCATTATTGTGTTGGTATTTGATGGAACAAAAAATGATTATGTTTTAGTTTGCAGATTTCAAATGATTATTGATTATGTTTTAGTGCTCAATGAAAAGAAGACTAGGGTAAAACAAGTGATAATTTCATTTTTTCTTGAACCCTAGCGCCGCCATGTTGAGATTTTAGTCATAGGTTGAGCAAGCTTATGGTATTCTGATATGGTTTTTAGTTATGCTTGTATTTGATGGGTGGCAAGATAGTTGGTGGTCTTGGCTTGAGCTAGAAGCATAAGTTTGGGCAGTTTTTTCATGAAGATCTTCAGAGATTTTGTTTGCAGGTTAAATCCACCATGACAGAGGTAATATCTATGCATTATTTTGATCTTTCAAAGGTAAATCTGGTAAATGAAAAGTAAAAGAGGAAAAAAATAAAGTTTAGGGTAAAAAAAATGAATGAAGAATTACTTCATTTTTCATTATTGGTTTTCAGTTTTAAAACAAAAATTACTTTTCCAGATTTGTGACTTCGAAAGAGGAAAGAAAAAGAAATTACAGTTGAAAAAATGTGGTTTTATTTTGTAACTGTAATTTATATTTTTACTATGGAAGCCCTAACTCGAGTCTGATAGGTTGGCTCAAGGGTTTCAGTTTTATTTTCTTTATAAATTCATGGCTTTAAGCCATTGTTTAGATGGGGATGTATGAGAAAAATACAGAGCATTTTTTGGTCATATCATTGTTATATCAACAATATGTGAGAAGAGGAAAGAGGGTTTTATTTTGTGAAATCTTTGGTTCTTATAATAGAGATATCATTCAGAAATATGAGAAATTATTGTTATATTGTTATGAACAATACATATTGTAGATGAAATCTTTGAAAATATTTTATGTTTTTGTATTCAGTTGTGATTTTAGGACTGCAAATGTAAATGCAGTTGTAAGGTCATTTTTGTATACACAATTTAGAAAGTTACTTTGTAAAGGAGTTGGTGCTCCTACTAAAGTTGGTGCTTCAGAAACTTGTTAGAGAGTTGGTGCTCTTTGATTAATGAAAAGGATTTTTTAGCGAGTGGTTTTTTATACCCCATGAGGGTTTTTCCACTCAGGAAATATTTGTGTTATGTATTATCATTTGTCTCTCTCATTATGTTTCATATTGATGTTAGTCAATGCTCTGGTACTCTAAAATTTTCAAGTTGGTCATGCAAAATTAATGTGTAAATCTGATGCAAAAAGTCTTTCATAGAGCAAATTGAAATCAACATTTTGTACTCCATACGTGAATGTTTTTCAAATTTATATTTTGTGAAGTCTTCAAGTTCTATTTTGAAAAGCACAACAAGATTGTTCAAAAACTTCAGTTGAACACATCATATAGTGCTTTTAATAAGTGTTACATGTGAATTCAATCAAGTTTCACTTGTGCAAGCCAAGTTGCATTGTATTAAGACTCAAACAAAATCTGTCATATTGGGTTAAAGGTTAGCAAGTTTAATTTGTGCTTTAAGAGTTAGAATTTGTATCACTCTGATTCACCCCCCCTCTCAGAGTGAATCCACTTCCAACACATAATCATTCTAATTATTACCCCAATCATCATGGTCATCCATCTTGTCCTAATCATCCCTAATTATCTAATCCACCTCATCCTAACTATCCTAATCACCCCAATCTATGCCCTAAATCCATTGTTAAGTACCCTAATCCTAATTATTTTTTGTAATCCAATAAAGGTCCTAATCCTTATCCTAATCACCCCCTATTCATGTATCCTCCCATAATCTACATTGAAATCCACCTCTCTTAAACCAATTTCATAATTCATCTTGGTCCTAGTATCCTCTATCCATTATTATCCTTAATCTACCATACTTATTTATTATATTAACCTAATCCCCTTTCAAAAATAATCCCATTCTAAATAAAATCTTAATCTAATCCACCTACCCATCATCCAAAGACAATCATCCATTATCCATCTATCTATCTCAATCAAGTATCAAATCCCCAATTCCTTAATAAAAAATATCCTTTGAACATCAAAATTTGATTAAGGACTTAATCTCCTTTATAACCCATATCCTTTCATCACCATAAAAAATAATTCACCCAAGGATCATATCCCTAATCCACTATCATCCATTTTAAATCCAACCTCCCAATAAAAAATTAAGACCTTAAGTCGATCCCATCCTCAAACCAAAAATATTTCTTAAGAATGTTAGTTTATATTAAGTATAGTCATCAAATCCCATAAATTCCTACTTAAGAACTTTGTCTATCTTAAGCAAAAAACAAATCTAATCAACTCTTACTTAATACCATTAGTCTATCTTAAGTATAGAGAATCATCCCTCATCAAACTAAATCATTTTAAGCTCTTGAAATTTGATCCCCAAATCTAATATCATTCTCCATCTTCATCATTAGGTCCTATTCTTCTAATCACCAATCCATTTCTAATTCATCATCCTAATTTCCACCATCTTCCAAAAATCAATCCCAAAATTCTCTCTTCCAATCAATCATCTATCATGTCCAACCATCTAATCTATTCTCCATATACAAATTTCAAGGATTGGTTCAATGACAATATGGTTATGGAAGTTAAAGAATTTACAAACACACCTATTTCCCAACATACCACATATCAACACATTAACCCATTGATCATCCTTACACCAAAATATCTTGAATGCCATTAGCATACCCACTTGCCAAGTCAATCCCATGAACTCATACCCATCTACCATGTCTTCATCCATGCCACCTAAAAAACTATATTCAATCCAAATCCATCTCTTATTTCTTATCCTTCCTCTTTCTTTGACAAAGGAAGTTGATTTCCTATCAAATATGTGTTGGTATGGAGCCTGACCAGTCTCCAAGTGGGAGATTGTTGGTATGTGGTGACTGATCATGCTATACTGTATAGCCCATGGTATACTGTACACCCCGGTCCCCTGTCCTTGCCGGGGTCCTATTTTTTTGCGTGATCACCGAAAAAGGGAAAAATCAATGAAAAAGGAAATTTTGATTTTGTAGAACCCAAAAATCTGGAAGCTTCTAAGCTTGTTAAAAAGGGGTTCGGATGGGTATTTTAGTATGATGAAAAACACGATTATTTGCGAGATTGTAATAGGTTTTACACTGGATAATAAAAGTATTAGATGGCTGCAGTTTGGTGGATGTAGCTCGGATTGGGTGAACCGCGTTAAATTATCTGTGTTATGATTTATTCTCTGTGTGTTTTAGTTTCTTTGTTTATTATTTAAATTTGCATTTAATTGTTAGATATCTACCATCTCTAACCCTAACAAGTGGTATCAGAGCGGGTTGTGTTTTGATTATCGTCTGTAGGAAGATCTCAAGGTTGAGTGGGAGTCTCATGGTTGAGTGGGAGTAATGGTAGATGAGGGTAAGAAGGTTGAGAAGTTTAACGGGAAGAACTATCAATTATGGAAGATGTAGATGGAGGACTATCTCTATCAGAAGGATTTACGGCAGCCATTGGAAGGGAAAACCAAGAAACCTACAGCAATGTCAGATGAGGACTGGGAGATCTTGGATAGAAAGGCTCTTGGCAGTGTCGTTTGTGCCTGGCACAATCGGTGGCATTCAATATTACAACAACAAAGACAACTCAAGAGTTGATGGAAACCCTGGCGAAGTTATATGAAAAGCCTTCCGCTTTGAATAAGGTATTTCTTATGAAGCGTTTATTTAATATGAAAATGGTAGAAGGTGGGTCAGTTACTGATCATTTAAATGAGTTTAATATGGTCACTAGTCAATTAACTTCTGTAAAAGTAAACTTTGATGAAGAAGTTAGGGATCTTTTGATTTTGTGTTCTTTGCTTGAAAGTTGGAATAGCTTGGTAATGGTTGTTAGCAATTCTGTTTCTGGTTCGAATACATTGAAGTTTGATGATGTTGTTGGTGTTATTTTGAGCGAGGAAATCCGTAGGAAAAGCTCAGGTGGAACATCCACATCAGGTAGTGTTTTGAATGCAGAAAGCAAGGGCAGAGCAAAGGAGAGAGGAAACAATTTTGGATATCATGGGAAGTCATGAGAAAAATCAAAGGACAGAAAGTCCCAATCTAGAGAAAAGAAGGATTGCTCGTATTGTGGTAAGCCGGGTCATTTAAAGAAAGATTGTTGGTCTCAAAAAAATAAAGGAGACAAAAATGAAGTAAAGAGGAAAATGTGGTAAGTAATAAATCTAATGAGGATGCTTTGATTCTTTCCCTTGATAATGCTGATGATTCATGCTACCCCCCATAGAAGTTATTTTCTTGATTATGTCCAAGGGGATTTTGGGCTGGTTTATTTAGGAGATAATGAACCCTGTCAGATTGTTGGAAATGGAAGAATCAAGATTAAGTTGCAGAATGGGAATCATTGGCTACTACGTGAGGTAAGGCATGTTCCAAAGTTAAGCAGAAATTTAATTTCAGCAGGGCAACTAGATGATGAAGGTTGTGTTGTTACTTTTAGTGATAAAAATTGGAGGGTCACAAAGGGTGCCTTAGTGGTAGCAAAAGGTGTGAAAGTAGGCACCTTATATCTTTGTACAGGTCATACTATTCCTTCTACTTTAATTGTTACAAAAAAAGGTCAATGTTCAGAACATTGCTGCAGTTCAGGTAGAAGATCATACAGTTCTTGTGGACTCTGAATCAACATGTGGCATAATAGACTTGGGCATATGAGTGCAAAAGGTATGAAAGTACTTCATTCAAATAATGTTTTACCAGGTCTAAAATGTGTTAATATGGATTTCTGTGAAAGTTGTGTGTATGGAAAACAAAAGAGAGTTAGTTTTCTCAAGGATGGGAAGCAAAAGAAAGATGATAAATTGGAGCTTTTGCATACGAATGTATGGGGACCAGCTCAGGTATCTTCTCTCGGTGGCTCTCTGTATTATGTTACATTCATTGATGATGCAAATAGGAAGGTATGGATTTATTTCCTTAGGCATAAATCTGATGTATTTGAAACCTTTAAAAAATGGAGAAGCTTGGTTGAGAATGAGACATGTAAAAGGTTAAAATATCTCAGATCTGATAATGGTGGTGAGTATTGCAGTAAAGAGTTTGAAGATTATTGTTCCTCAAATGGTATTCGTAGGCAGAAAACGGTTCCAAGGACTCCACAGGAAAATGGAGTGGCTGTGCACATGAATAGAACAATAATGGAGCATGCACGGACTATGAGATTGCATGCTGGGCTGCCTTTAAAAATGTGGGCAGAGATTGTAAACACTGCTGTTTATTTAATTAATAGAGGTCCCTCTAATCCTTTGGGTTGTAGTATTCTAGAGGAAGCATGGAAAGGTAAGAAGGTGAGTTATTCTTTTCTCAAAACCTTCGGTTGTCAAGCATTTGCACATGTAGATTCTAAAAATAGAACCAAGCTTGATGCAAAATCAAAGAAATGTGTATTTGTTGGATATGGCATTGATGAATTTGGTTATAGGCTTTGGGATTTTGAAAATCAGAAAATTGTGAGAAGCAGGGATGTCATATTCAATGAGAAAGTATTGTACAAAGATCGTTGCTGCATCATGAGAAGAAAGAAAATGATTATGCAGTGTTGGATGATATTCCAAACAATGATGTTTTGAGTGGTTCCTCATCTGGGCAACAACAACAACAACAAATACCACAAACTCCTGTTAGACGATCTTCAAGGATAAGTAGACCTCCAGAAAGATTCTCTCCCTCTTTGTATACTATTCTGTTAACTGATCTTGGTGAACCAGAATATTATGATGAAGCTATGCAGGTGGATACCAAGGTTCAGTGGGAGCATGGAATGGAAGAAGAAATGGACTCCTTGCTGAAAAACCAGACTTGGGAATTATGCAAGTTGCCTGTAGGTAAAAAGGATTTACCAAACAAATGGATTTATAGGCTGAAAGAGGAGGATGGAGGTAAGAAAAGATTTAAATCCAGATTAGTTGTAAAGGGATTTGCACAGAAAAAGGGTATTGATTTTAATGAGATTTTTTCTCCTATTGTTAAAATGACTTCTATTCGTATTATTTTAAGTATTGTTGCTGCTGAAGATTTTCCTTTAGAACAACTTGATCTTAAAACAACCTTTCTCCATGGTGATTTGGAAGAGAAAATATATATGGACCAGCCACAAGGATTTGAGGTCAAAGGTAAGGAGAAACTAGTGTGCAGATTGAAGAAAAGTTTATATGGCTTGAAGCAAACACCTCGGCAATGGTACTTAAAATTTGATAGTTTTATGGCTAAGCAAGGCTATAGTCGGTGTAATTCTGACCATTGTGTTTATTTTAAGAGGTTGGATAATAATAGCTACATTATTTTGTGCTTATATGTTGATGACATGCTTGTAGCTGGGTCTAACATGGGTCACATAAGAGAGTTGAAACAATAGTTAGCAAAGTCTTTTGCTATGAAGGATTTAGGGGCAGCAAAACAAATCCTTGGTATGAAAATTTGTAGAGATAGGACAAATAGAAAATTATTTTTATCTCAGGCTAATTATGTTGAAAAGGTGTTGCAGAGATTTCATATGGAGAATGCAAAAGCTGTCAGCACACCTTTGCCTAGAGTCATGTAAAATTGACTAAGGATATGTGTCCAAAGACACAAGAGGAGGAAGAAAAAATGTCCAAGGTACCATATGCTTCAGTTCTAGGTAGTTTGATGTATGCCATGGTATGCACAAGACCACATATTGCACATGTAGGATTTGTTAATAGATATTTGAGTCATCCCGGACTTGAGCATTGGAATGCAGTAAAATGGATTCTCAGGTACTTGAGAGGTACATCCAATAATTATCTATGTTTTGGGGGCTCTAATACTGATTTAAAAGGCTATGTTGACTCAGATTTGGCAGGTGATATAGATACCAGGCAGAGTACCATAGGTTATGTATTTACAGTTGGTGGGACAATAGTGAGTTGGATTTCTCGCTTGCAGAAGGTGGTTGCTTTATCCACCACAGAGGCAGAGTATGTTGCCGCAACAGAGGTGACAAAGGAGATGATATGGCTACAAATTTTCATGGATGAGTTGGGAAAACAACAGGCTGGAAATTACTTGTTTATAGATAGCCAGAGTGCTATACATCTTGCAAAGAATTCTGATATGCATTCTAAAACAAAACACATCCAGTTGAGATATCATTTCATTCGGTCAGTGTTGGAGGATGGACAGGTTAAGTTGGACAAGATACATACAAATGTCAATCCAGCGGATATGTTTACGAAGGCAGTGACAAGGGAGAAGCTGAGCTCCTCTTCAACTTCAGTTGGTTTTCAAGGTTAAATTCAAGTATAACAGAGCAGCAGGGTCCAAAGTACTTATTTCCAGTGGGAGCTATAATTGCAGCAGTGTCGTCTAGGATCAGTCTCCAAGTGGGAGATTTTGTTGGTATGGAGCCTGATCAGTCTCCAAGTGGGAGATTGTTGGTATGTGGTGACTGATCATGCTATACTATATAGCCCATGGTATACTGTACACCCCGAAAAAGGGAAAAATCAATGAAAAAAGAAAAATTCGATTTTGTATAACCCAAAAATCTGGAAGCTTCTAAGCTTGTTAAAAAGGGGTTCGGATGGGTATTTTAGTATGATGAAAAACGTGATTATTCGCAAGATTGTAATAGGTTTTACACTAGATAATAAAAGTATTGGATGGTTGTGGTTTGGTGGATGTAGCCCGGATTGGGTGAACCACATTAAATTATCTGTGTTATGATTTATTCTCTGTGTGTTTTAGTTTCTCTGTTTATTATTTAAATCTGCATTTAATTGTTAGAATCTGCCATCTCTAATCCTAACAAAATATTCCCTTCCAACACCATTCATATCTCTATATTATCCCTTGCCTACATACACTCTCCACCCAACATCTATATCTCCATCTTCTTCTCTATCCATATCCCAATATAAATTTTTGTATAATACCCCCATCACCTCCAATCCTCCAAGCTATCATTATAGTCGCCCAATCCATAGTTCTAATCCTCCATTCAATCCCAATCCTCCAAGCCATACTCCTAATGTCCCTATCCATAATCCCAATCCTCCAATACATACTTCTAACCCTTCACCTAATCTAAATTGTCCAAGTTATAATCCTAATCCAGGCTCATATAATCCTAATCCTCCATCTAAGCCTAAAAAATCCACATATCTCACTCCTCAATCCCTCTAAGGACTTCAAGAAAAGAAAGAATTATAGAATCTCCATCATAATATTATGGAGCCATGTCACTCCACACCCATCATTCCCCTCCAAAATTCTAACATCATCCAACCCATTAAAACCATTCAACACCCATCCTTAAGCCCCATGAATCTCCTATCCCCCCATATATCAAATTATAAAAAAATATGATCCACCATTCCTCCCCCACCCAACCATCCATATTAAATGAATTATGTCAACTCCTCAGTCCAAAGCATGCCAACATGGATTTTCCTTCATGTCAATATTTAAACATCCCTTCTATCCCATCCAATGATCCCCTCCCTTCCACTTCATCTCATGAACTTAACCCATTTCGATATCTCATCATATATAAAGAGCCAAATATCCCTCCCATGATATACTATGATGCCCCTCCAAGTCAAGATTAAAGTACCCTTCATATCCATCTCACTATCCTAATCCTCCACAAGATCCCACCATCCCTATACAAGCTATCCATGGACTCAATACCTATAAAATGGGTTCTTGTAACTTCATATAATATGATTTAATCCATGATCCTATCACTCCTTCCATGTCATATCCTCCTCAAAATGGAATCACATCTTTCTTCCAAAATAACATGTATCTCATTGGAAAAAGTAGTTATCAAAATATGCACGATCAAGACCAAGGGTTAGGTCTCCATGAACAAGGAATATTGGAACCTATCCAAATAAAAGTAAATCCAAATTATCATGGCCTTAGCTATCAAGCTTGAGAAATTTTTACATCATCCATCCCTCCCAAATCCCATGTACCTCCACTTAAATCTAAACATTCACATCCTCCATCTTCCAAGTCTGTTTTGGGACCCTATATCTCACATGACATTCCTAACTTGAATTGAAATCCATTTTGGTCCCATATCTCCCAAAACCAAGTCCTTCACCCCTTCCATCCATCTTGGGTTCTTACATCCCTCAATCTACTTTCCACATCTTAGCTATCTCAAAATCCTTTAATTGTATCATAAATCAAGATCAACAAATGCATACATCCTTGATTTTCTTTCAAGATCCTCCCTACATAAACCCATCCATAAGATCTCCATATCATTCCTCTCCATCCACCAATCCCAATGCTCTTAGAAGTGATTTGAATGCCAAATATAAAATGCATAAAGAAAAAAATCCATAAAAATAAAAGGGATCAATATGTGCCCTAAAAATATATATGCGAAAACAAAGGAAAATATGATCCAAAATAAAATAGATAAATCCAAAAGGCCATAAAGGCCTATCAAGAAAATATTAAAGACAAAAACCATTTGGATTCTCGAGTTACTAATAGAAGCAATGCATCTTAAAAATCAATAAAAATTAGTATCCAAATCTACTCCTCCTAAAGCTTCCACCACTCCATCTAAAAATCCCCCATCTTTCAAATCCATTTTAGGCCCTTATCTCCCAAAATATACATCCAATCAGGCTCCATTTAAATATCAAAATATAAAATCCACTTCACTTCTACAACTCAACCACCCTTCAAGATGTGCACCAATGTTGAACTTGTAAACATTTCCATCCACTCATCCACAAGTTTTCCAATCCCCCACCCATCATCCAATATTCATCCCCCTTTAATCCAAGAATTTTTATAAATCATTACCTTATTCCATCATGTCATCATTCTATAAATATCTATGATTATACTTCCAATTTCCATGGTTTATCATAAAAAATCTTCAAGGGATACCATTTATGAAACTAGACACTTGAGTCCTTCCTTCAACTCCCTATCATAGATCCATTATCTTCCAAATCCACTTATCAACATCCTTGTCCTTATCCTTTTCAATTCTTACTGTAGACATCCAAATTTGACCACTTCCATATGGTCAAAGTTGTCTCCTTAATCATCCCTTTGCTCATTTAAATTGTCGTCTTTGTCGGTATTAATTAAATCATTCATTTAATTAATATTTTGTATCTTGCATTAGGTTTCCCAAAGTATTTAATTTAATAAATACTTTTCCCCTCTTTCCTCTCTAAATTAAATAAATGCATCACTTTATTTAATTTAGTCATATTATTTTTTGGAATTTTAAATTTATTTTTAAATTCCTTATTTTCTCTCATTGTCACATCCTCCAACTTTTGCAAGTTGGTCTCTAATCCCTCTTAGTAATTTAACCCTCTTTCTTAGTCATAATTAATTTATGATTAAGATGTACTCACCCCTAATCATCATTAGGGTCCCATCCTCCATAATTTCCCACTTGCCTCTAATGTGTCATTAATTGGTCTAATCAAGTACTTGCACAACCTTAATCACTTAATTAGGTCATCCCTAATCCCCATATTATTTATGGAATGTGTCCTTAGTCAACTTCATTAAAAGCTTTCTCTTTTTGAATAAGGCACTCCATTCCCTATGTGAATTTTTAATTCACATTTAATCCCCCAATGCATTTAAAAGAATTTTAAATTCCTTCTCTCATCCCCATGAGAATATTTGAGGATTTTTTAATTCCTCACATGTCCTTTCACCCACATGGGGACAATGACCTCCTTTATGAGGAGATCTTGTCCAATCCCAAGGTACTATGTACCACCTCCATGTCATGTACTGTCTCTCCACCTCATGTCCACATCACCTTTTTTGAACCACTTCACATGCCACATGTCAAGATGTGAGGGCTTATGAGTTCTCAACTCACCTTATCCCTACATCTTGATCTTGGTGGCTCAATCTTGACCGTCCATTTCCCTAGAGAGTCCAAAAATCTCTATAAATACCCCCTATTTTCTCTCATTTTGAGGGAGATCATTGATAGTAGCCAAACTCTTGTAAAAAATTTCCTTGAGCCATACTTAGCCATTTTTCATGCTTGCATCCACTTTTCACTCATTTTCCATCCTCATTCAACCTTATAGCTTGCATCTCTTGCCATCCAAGGAGCATACAACACCAAAGATCGAAGGGCCAACCAAATGATCGATTCGACACAAGGTAAAAAGTTCTATTTTATTTTGTATTGAATCCAGCTAGGCTAATCTTGAGGTGTGGAGTGTTTTTAGTGTTATTTGATTTCCTTTGTTTGCTGCTCGTATTCTAGCACTTAAATTCTCCCTATCACACTTACCATTTCAAAAATTCAAAAAAGAAAAAAGCAAAGAGAAATAATCCATTCAATGGTGAAAAACAATTCTTGTGGTACCTTGGGCAAGTATTGCAATGAAAACCTAGAAACAAGTGTCATGTGTAGTCTCCCATACTCTTGCACTTGAACAAATGGTAGCAAGCTTCATCCATGCTATCCTACCTACAACACCCTATCCACATCCTCCACTATCCCTCATCCCTTATCCATCATCTTATTTAAATCCATCCTCCCTTTTCCACCTTTGATACATTGACATGGCTAAGGATCTTCAAGCATAATGTTTCCTATCTACCATCATTTTATCCACATCCCCCAATATCCTTCATCCCATATCCCTCATCCTACCTCCATCCTCATATCCTATCCAAACTATTCATCCTCACTTCCCTCCTTTGATCTTGATGAGGCTAGGATTGAAATATCTATACCTTCCATACTTCATATCCCCCATCATTTATCACTTATCCTAGATCTACCTCCCCTATCCTATCCAAATGCATCCTCCATTCCATCCTTTTATCTTGATAAGGCTAGGGAGAAAATATCTATGCATTCTTTGTAGAAAATTATAACCTTACTTCCTCAACCATCCATATCCTTTATGCACTAGATCCTTTCATCTCATGCATTCCTTACCATCTTCCATCCATAATTGTACTCCCTTTAGTGTGGGGCATCTTACTCTATTGTAATATAATCCTTGGATCTCTACCTCCTATCCATCCACTTAATCCTTTTATCTCCTATCTAAGCAATCCCTGCATCCATATCTTACCAAACCTTGGTTCTCCCTTTTCATTGGATCCTATTCATTCCTCTATCTCCAATTAGATAATAATCTCATTCTATCCAATCCATTTATCCTATATCCCCCATCCAATCTTATCCTATATTAATCATCATGTCTTCAATCCAATCCTATCCAATGCATTTATCTTCTATCCTCCATTGAATCCAAAAATCTCAATCCAATTCATCCAATACAATCAATCCAAATCCATGCAATCCAATCTTACAATCTAACTTGATTAAATCAAAATCAATCCATCATTTTGATCCAAATCAATGAAAATCTATTGATCCATTAATACTTATCATCATAGGGATGTATCCTTCCCAATCCTAGTGTCATTCTTATCATTAACAAAAAAATCCTTGGGGTATCCATTGTTCTTATTGTTAAATTTTATATCCTCATCATCAATAAACTAATCAATCAAATCAATCAGTTTTTCCATATGTCATGGCTTTATAAGGCATATGTTTACATTTTTACCTTTTTGATCATGTACTTGGCACATGTTGTCATTGTGGTTCCTTTTACCTTGGTGCATAAAGTCAAGTAAAATGTCAAATCTAGGTTGCACTTATATCATTGTAGAATGATGATCATTCATCCTCCCCCTCTCATCCAAATATTCATTCATCCTCCCTCTCTTATCCATATATTCATCATCCTATTTATATAAAAGGAATAGATTAAGGAGATATATACCTATACTACACTATAGCAAAAAAATGCAAACTAAAATGTATTACTAAGTTTAAAACATATTGTTGCGATTCGGGCTGTAGTATCCATCTTCCTTCTTTGTCAAGGTCACATATTTCATGAGAAACTTTTTTTTCTTTTACAAAATTGAAACACTCTTAAAATGGATATGATTTCTTAGGTTTGGTTAGTTCAATGGTGTTAAATGTCTCTTGGAATGTGGATTTTTTGTCATCATAGATAAATCTTTTAATAGCTACAACCTCTTGAATTATTGTGTTAATCATGTTTTCTATGCTCTTATAGTGCTCACTAAATCTAGAAATCAAAACTCATAGCCTATGACCAAGAGAGAATGCATTTCTTCAAAGTGGCATTGTCAACAACTTTAGTGAGCTCTACCTTGAACTTCTCCCATACATAGTATCTCCCAAGGGCTTTTATGATTTCCTTGTTGCTAGTGATAAGGAACATATTTCCCACAAAAATGGAAGAAATCATAGATTTAAACCTATGTGTAGAGGCTCCTTTGATGAAATCCCAATCTAAAATTTCTTATATCACCTAAAACTTTATCTTCTTGAAAGAAAAATTCCTTTCTTATTTTGGTTTTAGAGGTCTCTCCTATGAAACACATCTATTGAATTGTTAAATCCAAATCTAGTAGTATGATCTCCAAATAAAATGTAGATAGAAAAATTCTTTGAATGAAAACCTTTGACTCATATCAATTTGATAGTTGAGCAACTAAAAAATTAATTGTTAGTATTATCCACCATGGGCAATGCTAACCTCATCTTCACTGTTATCTTATTGAGGACATGTTTCACTTTACAATCATTTTTTAATATTATTTAAAGACTAACCCACTTCCTTATATTATCATTGATAGTTAAATCTTGCAGTTGTTCATACCTTGGTTTGAAAGGAAATCAATTGATATATTCCCTTCTCTGTAATAATGTTTTATGGAGAATGTTGAATTATTATCTAGTATATTCCAAGCTTCATTCAATATGTCCATGATCTACCAATTTATTGAGTGTTTATTCCTTAAGAAAAGAGTGATAACCATTAAACTACCCTTGATGATGATATTTTGAGGATGCAAGATTTTAGCATTTGTTAGCTAATAAGAAGATGTTCTACCTTAGCTATTGTTATTTTCCTTGAATTAAGTTTCTAGTTGGTAGCTTTAATCAAATATTGGTAGAGTTGTGAATGACACATCTCACAACATATAGGCTTGGATTGCCTTGAGAAACTCTATTAAATTTTAATTTCTAAATTAAACTTTTAGGTGTAGATTCCACTTGATTTTTGAATGATCAACTATTAATTGTATAATTGATTGACTATATATATTAATAAAATATAATTTTACAAGTTCTAATTTTATAATTTTATTCTATTATTTTAAAAATAATATATTTTATTGATCTTTTTATTTTATTATTTAACCTATCTATATTTTTTCTAATTTTATTACTTTAGTTAATTTAATATCTATTTTTAATTTCTTAATTTTATAGTTTTATAAATTTATGTTTCTAATTTATAATTTTAAGGAAACAATCATTTTACCTAAATAATGTGTATGAGGAAAGGTTAATTTACCAAAAAAGTCAAATTATAAAATATTAAACACACTCTCTCTCTATCCCTCTATATATATAGAAAATGAGGAAGGAAAATAGAAATACATCTCTCTCTTCCAAAATGATATATACAAAATGAGGAAGGGAAAGTGAAACACATGGAAACATGTCTCGAGAAGTAGTTATTTTCATAGGCACTCCTCATTTTGATGGGTTAATTTCCTCAATTTTACATGCAACTCGTGTAAAATGGATTAGTTGGGCTTCCATTTATATTTATATCCCCTTCTATCAAATCAAACTATGTTTAGTTAGAGGTTGTTTAATTTTATGTGTTTAAATTGAACTTGCTATTTATTTTCAAAGCCACATATGTGCTAACTAGATTCAATTAAAGGTGGTTCAATCAAATCTTTGTGTAAGAGATTATTTTTAATTTTATTTTTTATTTTGGCTAAAAAATGGGAGATACTTGTGTGCTTTCACTCTTCTAGAATGATATTCTCCTTGATTGAATAGATAAATAAATCACACATTAAATAACTCTAAATAACAAGACATAATAATAAGTTACACAAATGTGAACCAAGTTAACTCACAATAGCTAGTGAGAAGGGGTAAGAACTTGGGAACGTGAATTTAAAATTTTGAATTTTTGGATCAATTCAAAGTCACTTAAGATTAAACCAAGAAAAAGGAATCCACAAAATGAGATTAGTAACATGTACATAAAAGTGTAGGCTAGTAATAGGATGAATGTGAGAATAAATACAAATAAAGATAAAAAAAAAAGATCAAGAATTAAGCCAAACTTAGCACAAAAGTACCTATCATTTGTCAATATGTAATTATATTGCCATTACATCAAAATTACACAAATTAAATACTTGAATTGGCAATGGGCATGTACAAAATTTACCATTGAAATACTATTAAAGTATTGGACTACATAATAATCATTGTAAGATATAATTTGAAATTTGAAATGGAAACTAATGCAAAACACAAGATTCCTATTTCAAACAAGTACAAACCTTTGGATAGAGCTCAACAAGAGAGTATAAACAAAGTAATAACATCAAAAACTAAATTCATATGTTATCATAGCCTCCATTGTTGAATGATTTTCTCCTTGAATAGTTATATGTGGATGCTTCTTTGTTTTAAGATATCAATTTGATGGCATGTACCTAGCATAAGTGATGATTGATATGGAATGAAGGATAAAGTACCTGAATTTATAGACTTTTGGAAGGGGGAATGGATGGTCAAGATATGATTATGAGATTAATGGTCGAGAATGGTTGAGATGAATTCCCTAGGATCAAGGAGAGGATGAAGGGTGGAGATGGAGGTTGTCAGATTATGAATGATTAAGATGAACTTACTAAATTTAGTAAGTAGTTGTGAGCATGAGAGAAATAAGGGGCATGTGCATCTAAGAAGGCTATAATTTTGGGTTGTATTGAGAGAATAAGGGGACCATAAGGAAAAGTGTTCTTAGGTGCCCTTTATTCTTGGCATGTGTTGAGGGGGTATAAGCTTAATTAAATAATATAATTATTTAATTATTTTAGCCATGCATGTGAGATGGAAAATAGGTGGAATATGATAATATTTATTGATCTATTGCAAGGTGATGGAAAAGGTGATTAATTAAATAATATGATTATTTAATTAAGTGTGAAGGGGTGCCCTTTATTCTTGGCATGTGTTAGGGAGTATAAGCTTAATTAAATAATATAATTATTTAATTATTTTAGCCATGCATGTGAGATGAAAAATAGGTAGAATATGATAATATTTATTGATCTATTGTGAGGTGATGGAAAAGGTGATTAATTAAATAATATTATTATTTAATTGTGAGGGGGACTAGACTAGGTGATGATATTGGTTGATTAGGACTAGGTGATGGAACTGGTCAATTATGACTAGGTGATGGAATTTGTTGATTATGACTAGGTGACGGGTGATCCCACAATAGTGGTTTGAAATTTTTGGCCAAACTAGACACTGAAATAATTTTTTCTAACTAAATCTTCACTTTCGGGCACCTATAGCAGCTAAACCATGAGGAATTTGAAGATGATGCAAACTAGAGTTTCGTGACATTTTGTCTGTATATTCTAAATATATTTTTTTCAAAATTTTGGAATCAAATTGCACCTCTTTTTCCATCTCTCTTGAAAACTATTTTTTTTCAAAAAATAACATTTTTAAGGAGTGACACTCACCGTATAATGCATAATTTTTTTTCCATGTAGGATAAAATTCTAATTCTTTTGAATTTAGATTTGTAACTCTGATATCTAGTGCTTCCACTTGGTTAGATAGTGTTTTATTGAATATTTGTTCCTCAATCAAGTTTGAAGTCAAACCAATTACAATTAGACATAGGCGGCCGTATACGCGTAACTTTTTTGTATGTATTGAAATTCAATTTTTTTGGATCAAGGACTTCAATATCCGGTGCACTCATATTTTTAATTTTTTTTGATAATCTTCTATTTTTCCACATGTGCGAACAAAGAGCTTCATTTTCGTGAAAAACCTATGTTTAATAAAACTAAAAAAATAATAGATAATAAAACCAAAACATATTAAAATTATAGTTGTTGGATAGCTCGTTCCAAGGACTACCTGATTCCAGTTGGGTTTATGAAGTCTCCTCACTGAGCTTTAAAGGGAAAATTTTCTGAATTATTTGGTGGCAGAGAGCAAGGATCAGGGAAAAGGGGGGTTTGCTTGAACTAGGGGGGGTTTGAGCGAACCCCCTTTCAAAAAGGGGTTTGCATGTGCTTTTTTGGTGGGATGCATTTAATGGGTTCTCTCGAACCTAGGTTCGAGCAAACCCTCTTTTAATTCGTTCAAACCAAGGAGTTCATTCGAACCCCAAGAATGATTTTTTTTGGCATGGAGTTATTTTTTGTTAGTTTTCCTTCCTCATTTGAATTGTAAACCACTTTTGTGGGTTTATCCTGACACAATTGTCTAATCAGGATTAGGTGATGGATAACTAGGAAATATTTTAGGTGTCTCCAATCATGATCGTTAACTCATGAAATATGTCAATAGTTATTATTAATATTTAAAGGGTTAGTTAAATACTAACAACCATTATGTTAATATAATAAGGTTTGGGATTTCATATATAGTTATGATATTGATATGTATTTCAAGTTTATAATATAAGAATATTACTATGTTTTGATAAGAGGTAAAGAGGGATTTGAAAGAGCCCCCAACTTTTTACAAAATAATAATGCTCAAAGGCTATTTAAAGACCACAAGATTAAAATGAAACAAAGTTGAAAGAAGGTTGAAAGCGAATAGCCCCACTAAACCATAGTCTCCAAATATGTTAGAAAACCATAACCTAACCTATGCACATAGGGCCAACTCAAAGGAGCCTACATAGTTTGTAATCTCACCCTTGCAAACATTCCCCCTCCAATCTAGGGGCAATGCTCTAGGAATTTTTTTTGGAGGGCTTAAATTTCTTCCTTTCATGAACAACAATCCAACAGATAGAGTCATCCTCATGAACAAATTAAGAAGGTGACAAGCATCCACCATTAGTAAAATAGGATCCATGGTTTCAAGAAAATTAGGTGCAACCATCTAATGATAAATATAGTTGATTATGGGAGAAACATTAGTATTAGGAGCCACTTGCTCTCTAACAATTCTTAAAGGCTCCAAGTTAGAAGGCCTAGCCACCTTTAGGATAGGAGAAGCCATCCCACAAGGGGAAAGCTCTGCATCCTTGAAGGATCACTCACACATGTCGAAGGAACGACATATGAAGCATCAATAACAAAATGGTGTGGGAGAACATCCCTTCAAAAAGATACCAAAGAAACAAACTTTATTTTTGAGTGGAGATAGTTAAACATCAATTGGTTGGTAGAAAAACACCTATGATAATGGAAAGGGGAAGCTTTAAAATTAAGAAGTTGAGATTGGGAGTGATTCTCCACCTATAAGATAATATACATCGAGAGAGTGTTAAAAGTATTTAAATCTACTAAAATATTTACTTATTTAATTCACGTATAATTCATATATTCTCTAAATTTGATCACCTACAAATATGAAATAATTCTTCATTGAAAATCTAAACAAAATAGAACATACAAAAGATGTTAAAAAGCTTAAAACTCCTCAAAAATCTATGACATATGCACTTAATAGGCCTTAAAAGTACAAATGAATTTCAAAGAAAGTACAACAAATGATCTATAAATGTTGAAATGAAAGAAACATTCCAAAACAACTTTTGAAGATAAAATAAAGGAGAAAAAATAGAGAGAAGACATGAAGTGAAGAAAGTACAAATAAAATATTAAAAAGGTTTGACAATTGATAACTTCGGATAAAGGCCGTGGGAACGAACAATGAAAGGAAGTAATATGAGAGGACGGAAATAATTTATCTACAACCATGCGCCACGAAGTATTACATAGCTTGTATAACAATACAAATGGAAGGGGAAGAAATACTATTGTAGTTTTGTTTTCTTTAAATAGATTCGTGCAATGATACAGACAATAAATTGACAGGTAGTCATTTATAAATTGGCCGATAATAAATAACGTCAAATGTCACCATGTATTTGACAAAATAAAAACAGAGCAGATTTGCACGTTAAAGAACAGAGCAGATAAACACTTAAAAACTATATTATCAACACTTAACACTTATACACAGCAGTTATGATCTTATCCTCTGAATGGAAGGGACGCTGCGTTATTTATAAACTTTATGCAGACCTCTGGAAGACTCTGGAAATCTACGGTGAAGAGAAAAATCTGGAAAGAAGTTTCCTATGCTGGAGAATTATGGAATATCCAATAAATGTCTACCTATAAGATACTCTAACTTGTATAAAATAAACATTATTTCCAACACCCCCCATAATGTTTATTTAGAGAGGATAGGAATTTCCTTGAGCTGTAACAAGTTTTTAAGTTTGAAAATTTTTACAATAGGGAATGCTTTCATAAATATGTCAGCGATTTGTGCCTCTATGCCACAAAATTCCAGCTCTACCACTTGTCTTTCAATCAAGTCGCGAACAAAATGATGATGCACTTCTATATGCTTAGATCTGGCATGATATACATGATTTTTTGCTAGCTTGATAGTGCTTTGATTATCACAAAACATTATAGTACGAGAGTCTTGTGGATGGTATGTGTCTTCAAGTAGTCTTCTAAGCCACAATGCTTCTTGAGATGCCATTGATGAACCAATATATTAAGCCTTTGTTGATGATAGGGACACTATTGATTGCTTTTTACTACTCCAAGAAATTGGCCCTGATCCAAGATGAAAGAGGTATCCCAAAGTTGATTTTCTATCATCAATATCACTTGCATAATCATAATCTATATACCCAACTAGAGTAGGCTCTCCTCCATATTTGTATTCAATGCTAAGCTGATAAGTGCCTTTAATGTATTTTAATATTTTTTCAACTGCTTTCCAATGTTCAATGTGTGGATCTGCCATGTACCTAGATACAATACCAATTGCATATGCAATATTTGGTCTAGTTATAGTAAGATATAAAAGACTCCCAACAAGTTGTCTATACAATTTTTCATCCACCTTCTTTTGAGTAGAGGTAGCATTCAATTTTAATCCTACTTCACATGGTGTATTAGATGGTTTACAATCACTCATATTAAATTTCCTTAATACATCAAGAACATATTTTGTTTGAGAAAGCATGATTCTTCCTTCTTCTTGCCATACTTGCATGCCCAAGAAATAGTGCATTAGTCCTAGATCAATTATTTCAAAAGATTGTTTAAGTTGTTCCTTGGTACTTACAATGCACTTTGTGTGATCTCCTGTAATGATTAAATCATCCACATATAGTACAATAATAACAAGTTTATCATCATTATGCTTTACATACACATTTGGATTAACTTTGCTTCTTTTAAATCCTGCTCCTATAAAATATTCATTTATTTTGGAGTACCATGCCTTTGGAGCTTGTTTAAGACCATATAGTGATTTTTTTAATATACACACTAAATTTTCTTCACTAACTTTAACAAATCCTGGTGGTTGTTGCATATAAATTTCTTCTTTTAAATCACCATGTAGAAATGCACTTTTTATATCCATTTGAAAAAATTTCCTACCAAATTTTGTAGCTAAAACAACTATTGTACGAATGGAAGTCATTTTAGTAGCTGGAGCAAAGGTTTCAGTATAGTCAATACCTTTTGTTTGTGAGAAACCTTTAGCCACTAGCCTTGCTTTGTGTTTTTCAATAGCTCCATCTGATGTGAACTTTGTTCTATAGGTCCACTTGCAACCAACCACATTTTTTTTCCTTTTGGAAGTGTTGTCAATTCCCACGTTCCATTTTTCATCAAAGAGTTGTACTCATCTTGCATAGCTACTTCCCATTCATCTTTTCCTTTTGCTTCTTCATATGTGCTTGGAGTGTCAACCTGCATCACCTTAGTCATAAGAGCATAGTTAGCAAAAATATTCTTAGGACCTTCTTGGTATATTTCTTGAATGCTTCTAGTCTTCCTTGTGTTTTCATCATCAGTTTCTCTTGATTCTTTAGTTTATGTTTCTTCTCCTACTGCAAAGGATGGCACAATTTGATTTGAATCTAGTACCAATAGATTTATTTTCTTCAATTAAGATTGGAAAGTTGGATAATGTAGGAGAATTATCACTTTCAATATTTTCATCAGACCATATATTCCTTTTTATATGAATTTCCTTTGTTTTAGGAAATTATACAACCTATATCCTTTTGACTCCTCACTATATCTCACCATTGTGTACTTTTCACTCTTTCTTTCTAACTTGCTCCTTTTTTCATTAGGAATGTGAGCATAAGCATCACAACCAAATATTCTAAAATGAGATATTGTAGGTTTTCTTCCACTCCATGCCTCTTCTGGTGTTATGTTCATAACTACTTTTGTAGGTGTTCTATTCAAGATATATACAATAGTATGAACTGCTTTAGCCCAAAATTTAGTTTCTATATTTCTAGAGTGAAGCATACATCTAGCTATTTCTATAACAGTTCTATTATTTCATTCAACAACCCCGTTTTGTTGGGGTGAATAAGAAACATACGATTCCTTTTTTATGCCATGCTCTTTACAAAATTATAAGAAAGTTTTATTCATATACCCAGTCTCTCTATCTATTCTTATTGTCTTTAGACATTTTCCACTTTATTTTTTAGTCAAATCTTTAAACTCTTTAAACTTATGAAACACTTCATCCTTCTTTTGTAGAAAGTATACCCAAATTTTTCTAGTATAGTCATCTATAAAAGTGAGAACATACCTTGATCCTCCAAGTGAAGGTGTTCTAAAAGGACCCATTACATCACTATGAACCAAATGTAAAGGAGTTTTTTCCCTCCATGATTTCCTTGTGGGAAACTTTCCACATGTTGCTTTCCCATTGCACATCCTTCACATACCTTATGTCTTGGTGAGATTTTCGGAATCCCATGTACCATATGCAGTTTCTCCATAAGCTTGAGGCTTGATAATTGACATGTTCCATATGCTCATGCCATAACTTGCTCATATCATCATATTGGGCAATAGCACACATATGCTCATCTTCGAGTTTAGAAGTAAATTCTTGAAACTTATATAATCCATTCTTCATTTTACCAATTGTAGTCACTCTATAGTTATCATTCACATCTTTGATTAAACATTTGTCATTGTAGAACTCTACTTTATACCCTTGATATGCAATTTGAGATACAAAAAGAAGATTTGTTTTTAATTTAGGAACTAGCTTCACATTTTTAAATACACCATTATCAAATTGAACATTTCTAGTTCCTTTAACTTCTAAAGTACTATTGTTTCCCAAATATATTTTCTCTGCACTACTTTCATTTAATGATTCAAATTGTTCCTTATTGTGAGACATGTGTTGGGTAGCACTAGAATCAATAACCCAACCATCCTTAAAAGAATTAGTTTCTTTAAGTGCAACACAAAAAGCATTTCTTTTAGAATCAACAAATTTTGTATACATAATTGTCTTCTTCTCTGTATCTCTATTATTTTTGAAACATTCATTTGCTTTGTGACCCATCTTGCCACAAAAATTAAATTTACATTTACTTCTATTATAATCTATAGATGGGACATTTTTATTTTCATACTTCCAATTCCTTTCTTTGGACTGATTATCTTGTGACTTTTTGTAATATTGTTTCCCTTTCTTTGTGAATGCTTGAAATTCATCACTAAATTCATCACTTTCCTTAATTTGATGCTTTTCTTCTTGTACTAGCTTAGCACATAACTCTTCAAATTTAATGCAAGTTATAATTTTTCTGCAGTGTCTAGTCCCCTTATGGATGATTGATAAGATCCTGGAAGACTTTGTAATATTATCTGTACAAAATCTGTATCATCTATATTCTTTCCAAGAGAACCAAGCTCATTTTTCTTTTCCTTTAATTTACTTAGATGAGGGACTATTTCTTGTGAACTTGACAATTTCATATTATATAACTCTGTAGTGAGAGTTAGGATCCATGCATCACCTGAATTTTGATATATATTTTTCAAAATATCCCATACTTTAACTCCACTTCTTTCATTGCGAACTTCTAGAAAAAATTCTTCTGAAAGTATAAGCTTAATCAATGTTGTTTCCTTGTTGTCCCTTTTGTCCCAATCTTCTTGATCTTTTCTAAGACCTGCTAGTCTTGGTTCACTACCAATAACAATATCTTAACAATTTTGAAGTGTTAAAGAGCAATCTCGATATGAGATACCCAATCATAATTTTTTTTTCCATTTAATTTAACCATGGGCAATGAAATACCAATAGAATCCATTCCCTCTTTTTCAGATAGGATTTGAAATAAATTTGAAATAAAATTTCAATTCATAAATGAAAGTCTCTCACCAAGTTTCCAGAATTGATATTCTTTTCCGTTGTAACCAAATTCCAACCTACAAGATTAAAAAGAAGTCAAGTCTACAAAATCCATAGATGTTGCCCAAGATTTAAAGTTGCTCTGATACCATATTTGACAAAATAAAAGTAGAGAAAAACAAAGCAAATTTGCACATTAAAGAACAAAGCAGATAAACACTTAAAAATTATATTATCAACACTTAACACTTATACACAATAGTTATGATCTTATTCTTTGAATGGAAGGGAGGCTACATTATTTATAAACTTTATGCAGACCTCTAGAAGACTCTGGAAAGCTACGGTGAAGAGAAAAATCTGGAAAGACTTTGGAAAGCTGCAGTGAAGAGAAAAATATGGAAAGAAGTTTCTTGTGTTGGAGAATTCTGGAATATGCAATAAATGTCTACCTATAAAATACTATAGCTTGTATAAAATAAACATTATTTCCAACACCATGTCTTTTGGAGGGCCTAGGTAAGCTTCAAATTTCTTAATTGTACGCATAACGATGTTGGAACCTTTGAGGGTACAAAGGGCATTGGGGTTGAGTTCTCTAATCTTTTTCATGTCTATGATGGCTTCTCGAGCTTGATAGAGAGGAACCCTAATTTTAAGATCGAATGTGAGTCTGGACTTCACTCCCTGGTCCCATGAACAAATGGATTGGCTTTTGTCTGTAATTTTGGAGGTTGTATAGGATGGATGGTTATTGTGCTTAAGGTGGTGTCAATTATTATATTTATATGAAGATTTAGTAGTGTAGTTATTGAGTCAAATTCATTTATTCATATTTCATAAGTAGTGGTTCACATGAATCCATCTCTATGAGAGTGAATGGTCCAATTAGAACTCCTTGCATATAGGTGACATTCACAAGGGTGAAGAATTGAGACTACTCCTTAGGAGGTCATCCATCCTAGTACTATTCCAACTCAATTGTGTTTAACCATTGAATTTACCCCAATATAAAACCCTTTTGCTTGCTAAGCCATTTGCAAAACCTTCACAAGTGTTGCAGGCCTTACGAACCATTCATTATAGAGCCCTCTTATCTCATCCATTGATAAGAGTAGATAAGATATATGTAGTGTTAAGAGGTGTGTAGTGGGGTTGTAGATAGGTTAATAGATACATGTTAATTGAAAGTGTCGTTATATTAAAAATAATATTTTTTTGTATGAGATAAAATTTCTAGAATTTTTTAAGATTTGAAAGCCTATAAAGAAAATCATGCTAGCAAATTATGTGAGATAAAAGTTTAAATTATGTAGAGAAAGTAATTTATAGGAGAAAAACAATACTAGGAGAAATGGCCCAATAGATGAGTATGCTCACAATAGCACAACATAATAATGTCCCTCTATTTTTTTACTATTTTACCTATTCCTCCTAATGTTAAGTATTAGTTTTCATTATATTTTAATTTAAAAATGGACATGAAATATCCATTTTCATAAGTCATTAAAAAAAAACACTCAATCATATGGTGAATCATTAGATGATTGATAATACATGTCTTGATGCACATTTTTTGGTCTAACTTTTTTTGGGGTGTTTTTTAAAAACTCAATGAAAATTTAGTTGATGTGGCTATGTCATTGACACCCAAAACCCCAAACAATAGCTTTAGTATTTTAGTTCACATATGAAAGTTATGCTAAAATCTTGCAAAAAATCAATAAACATGTTTAAAAGCTTGAGATGTGCAAAGTATGTACAACTTTGGCTCCTTTCCCCTACACTAGTAAGCTTAATCCTCCTTATGAACATGGTCAAATAATTCATATCAAGACAAAAATCAATGAAAAATGAAGATGCTCATTGCTTAATTTAGAATTAGATTACATTAACTTAGATGTGAGATAAATAGGTGGAAGATCCCAAGAAAATGATGGGAAGAGAGAATATATTTTTCCTACCTATCAAACATAACATAGATGAAATAACAATATATCACAAAATTCCCTGTATTACAATATTTAAACTAATTACCCAAACAATCTATAATATGAAAATATAGAAGAAAACAAAAACCTTTTAATCAAAATCTACAATTATAAAAAATAATAATTCAATAAAAATATATATTTTATAAATAAAAATATAACAATTATTCAAACTTAAATTTAACAGCACAAATCTTTTTTAAAAACAATATCTCAGCTCTTTAATTAATTTTTTTAGTCTTTTAATTCCATACTATTTTAATCTTGTAAACGTTATTAAAATCCCTATCAAAGGCTGAATAAATTCCCTTGAATAGCCGATTTAATTGACGCGTATAAAACGGGTAGAAAAGTCCGCGAGTGAGGTAGTCAATACGCGGTAGAGAAATATAGAGGCCATGGAACATGTTCTTATACCCAAAATTAAGGCGACCGGTCATATGATGAATGGCTCCACAAGACCCACAGTTGTCAAATCTTATCCCCAACGCAAATTGCGATATTCCGTCCCCCCCGATCGTCACGACACGTCATCAGTCACTAAATTTGGCGTTAAATTCCAGTTGGATATTATATTTATATTAAATATTATATTTATAATGATTTTGGAAGTTTGTAGGAGGTTTGTTTCAAATTTTGTCTAGATGGAAAGATTATATTTTCAAAGTGGAAGGAATTTCTTTTAAATTATATATTGATTAACATATAATTTTGTTTTGGCTGTATATTAGTTAGTGAAAGTGATCAAGATATAATATTTTTCTCAAATTATTATATTGAACTTATGTGTTTTAAAAAATAAAAAATTTAAATGGTTAAATAATTAGTTTAATAATAATTTTGTAAAGGTTAATGCTAGAAAATAATTTGCAAGTAGAAATAGATTAAGTAGCCAAGCAAATGGATTACTCTAAGGAATATGGCTTGACTAGTCTCTAGTTTGCAGGTATATAAATTGCTTGGTACATGGTTGAGACTACTCATAATAACCTTCCAAACTAAGTTGTAACTAGTACAAAATTATATTATATTTGGAAATAAATTAATTAGATTATCTCTTGAAACTCTAATTTTTAAATCGATAAAAGTGATATTATTTAAGGGTTGTGCTTGTAAGCTTATTATAAAAAGTTGTGCATGTAGCAAAGCTAAATCACCTTTGACCTATGACAAAAAACTGAACTTTTTCCCTTATGAAGGACATTCTTTTGAATACAAATTTGCAATAATTGAAGATGTTTAGAGTACTCCAAGCGATTATGAGTTGTTACAAGCAATATTTGTAGTGCCTCCTTCAATTGGCCCTATATACAGAACATTGTGATATTGAGATGAGTAGTGGATGGAAATGGCATTTTATGATTATGGAAAATTGTTTTATTAAATCTCTATGTCAACAAAGGGGTTGTCATCACTATAGAAAGAAACTCATAAATTTTCTTCACTTGGATGGGAAATATGCATTTACCAAGTGTACCTAAACGTTGAACAAGTTTGGGATGATCAAATGGTGCATAACAATAGACCTAAGGTCAATTGGATAGTACAAATAAAAATAATCACTTTCAAATTGGTTGTTGGCTCTAAATTTCCCACCAATGAATGACATTATGATACATATCTAAAAGGGTCCCCTTGATTAAAACTTGTGTAGTTCCAAAGGGGGTTAATCAACAAGTAAGTTGGTGTGATCAAGTAGTGGGCATGATAGAGAAATGAGATCAATGAGAAAATGGCCTAGTGGCCAAAGTGAAGTGCTCAATGGTTGACTTAGCCACTAAATTCAACTCATTTGTTGGCCACTCTTATGTGGCCATATGTCCTATGGTGTGGTCCCTCAATAGAAAGGAATGATGAATTCATAAAGATGATGGTGAAGACAAAAAAGTTTATGACAAAACATTTTGTCAACCTTGACAATTATGTGCATGTCTATTACAAGTATTATTTTAATAGTTTTATTTATTAGCACATAAGCAATTTACAAATTATTTATAAAATGAGATCTAATTCTATTTTTTTTAGGTTTGGAAAATTCATTTATAATAAGGTCTCAAAAATCATACTATTGATAAATTTATATTATTGAAATAATTACAAAAATGTAAATAAAAGTAATAATTCAACTAAAAATAGAAGGCAATTTTTTTATTTAGTACTTATGATTAACACATGACATATGGAGTTGGTTGATGATGGCATATGGGTGGATAACTAAAGTGAGACGATTAACTATAGAGGTCAAATTCAAACTAGAATAAAGTGCTTAAAATCCTCCCTATTAAAGAAAAATCAAATAGATGATGCTAATAAGATGATGAATCTTATAATATGTTATGAAATAATTTGCACAATAGAAAGCCTCAATACTCTTCAATAAGAACTAAATACTCAATATGGTGGTAATAACCTACCTTTGCCTCCTATATACCATACTTATGTCTACAATATCACCTCAACTAACCAAATAACCTTTATATATGTCTTAGGCCAACCTAAATAACTAAATAACAATATAATAATGATAGTATGACTTAATTAAGAGTTAAGATAGCCACAAATCAACAATTCATAACCCCATATACTTTAATATTAAGAATGTAGCATAATAAAAGACAGGGGAGTAAAATCAAATTGTTTGACTAAAAAATAAGAATGAATTCTTCGTTAAAAAAATAAATAAACAAAATAGAACAGAAATTTTAAAATCTTAAAACCCAAAATCTAAAACAAAAGCACTTAATAGGCAATTTCCAAGAAAGTACTACAAACGTTCTAGAAAAGTTGAAATGAAAGAAACATTCGAAGACAACTTTTAATAAAGATTAAAAAAATAAAAAACATACAACAGAAGACAAGAAATGGAGAAAGTACAAATAAAATATTAAAAAAGGTTGACCACCTTGATAACTTCGGATAAGGCCGTAGGAAAGACTTGCTACAATTGCATAGCTTGTATAAAAATACAAATGGATGCGGAAGAAACACTATTGCAGTTTTGTTTCCTTCAAATAGATTCGTGCAATGACACAGACAATAAATTGACAAGTTGTCTTTTATAAAACCATTTATTTGTTTAATAAAATAACTTGACCCGTTTATAAGATTACAGTTTTACATTTTTATTATTTTCAAGATATAATGGTCTCAGAGAATTGTCGTAAAACAGTTGTTTGAATAACTCTGCATGGCTGTTTTTTAATTGCAGACAGCTTTTCCAATAACATACTTAATGCTCTAAAAAATCTAGATCTAGTTGCTTATGGGCAACAATAACTAAGCAATTGCTCGGAAAGATAGACAGCGAAAGCCATCAAATGAAGGCGGCCCACAACATGGACAATGTGTGATAGGGAGGTAAGAACAAATTCCTTAGTTGCCTTTCCTGCAAACGCGAGCATTTGCCCAAATTCGGCCTGGCTTGCACAGGTAGCCTTTGTCAGGCGCACAATGGATGTCCTTCCTACATTTGCACAGCTTCTCCAGTGCGCATCCCTTCTTCAATATCTCTACTTTTTTACCCCCTAGTCCTAACAAGGCATCCGTCCAGTCATTGGAGAACAAGCCTTGTGGGTCAAGCCTCTTTTTAACCTTCAAGAAGTTAGGAAAATTCACGGTTTTCTTTGCCAATCCATCGAACAAGTGACCGCCTGATTTCCCCCAGTGCAGATTCCCTCCGTATTTCTCAATCAGCAATTGCTCAATCTCCTGGTATATGTCCATGCTAAACTTTGGAACATAAGCCTGCCGGGAGCGGTAATAAATAACCTCAAATGTCACCATGTCTTCTGGAGGGCCAAGATAAGCTTCAGATTTCTTAATTGTACGCATAACGATGCCGGAACCTTCGAGGGCACAGAGGGCGTTGGGGTTGAGTTCTCTGATCTTTTTCACGTCTATGATGGCTTCTCGAGCCCGAGAGAGAGGAACCCTAATTTCTAGATCGAATGTTTGCCTGGACTTCACTCGCCGATCCCACCCACAGATGGACTGGTTTTTGTCTGTTATTTTGGAGGCCGTACAGGACGACTCGTTGTCGCGCTTCTGGTGGTAATCTTGGCATCCACCCGCCGCTTGCATCAGGTGATTAAATCCCACAACCGGGTACCCGGTGAAATTTACTCCGTCGTTGAGAAATCCGCCGCCTTGTGCCACTCTGTTGTTCATGGATTTTCCTGTCTCGTTGCAAAGACCCACTGCATCCTGGTTGGCTTCGTAGGCGTCGTCTGCATGCCATGCCCATAAACATATTAGTACAGAACCCCACAGTTGTACAGCGTCCCCAACGTTTGCAGTAAACAATTGGTTTGACTGCATACCAGTCCACAAAGGTAAAAAGGCATTCAATTTGAGTTGTTACTAACAGACTGTATGTTTCAAGATATTTTAAGTAAAATGTAATACGTTTTTATTATTTAAATTTGCAAATGTGTTGATGGTCAAACTAAACTTTAGATTTCCCAGCTTAAATATGACCACCATTTGCTATGGAAAACTTTTTCGATTGCGAACTAGCATAAGAAATAACTAAAACTCTTAATTATAGATAATTCGTTGTTACCCAAACCATTACACAAGTTTTAAAAAATGAGCAATAATGTAATTTATACTGCAAATGTTCCTGATGGTTAAGCCCACCAGAGCCACAGAATTCCGATTAATTGATCATATATGAAAGTACTTACATTTCGCCGCGCTTTGTTCTACTTTGGCGACCGTATTGGGCTGGTAAGATGCCTTGTTGAGGCCATTGCCTGGTGTATTCACAGACACTCTGTCGATTTTCCACAAGAAAGCCTTGGCATGGCCGACATACCAGTATATTTGTGCAAACTCGGTGCTTCTCAGGAAGCTCCCAAGCTGATCCTCCAAACCGGCGTCGTCTTCCAAACTCAACGACAAAGAACGCTTGAACATGGGCTGCAGAGCAAAGGTAATCTGCGAGATTGCGCCCAAGGTTCCCAGGGAAAATCTGGCGGCTTTCAAATCTTCGTTGGCTTCTGTAAGCTCAATAACTTTAGCATACCCTTTGGAAGCAGGCGCAGGGACAACGAGTCTCAGGCCGACGACATATTCATTGATAGCAGAGCCTTTCCCAACCAGGCTACTGCCGTGGGCTCCCGTGCTCACCGATCCGGCTGCTGTGACGCCGTCCCAGGAAGTCGAGGTCGGGAAGGCAAGGCCGGCCTTGGCGGCTTCGTCCAAGAGATCTCGTAAAATAACACCCGGGTCAACCGTAATGGTTTGAGCCGCCTTGTCGACTTGCAATTTAGATGCAAAATCTCTTGTACTGATAATGAGCCCGCCTTCGCCGACACAGGCGAGCCTTGTGTGGCTGTGAGCCCACCCGCTGATAACATTGATTTTCTGCTTCTTTTTCACGCCCTCGGCGACTGCGGCCACCAGCTCGGCTTCGCTCGTGGGAAACACAGATTTGGCGGCCTTGCAAGGAGAGTGATCTTCCCACAAACCCTGGTTGTTGTAGAGAGTGCATCCCGAACCGTTGCATTCTACCGTGGGAGGAGGAATGCTGCAGGCCAGAACTTGTATTTTTATCGCTTGCAAAGAAAATATTAGGAGACACAAAAAGCGTGAGCCGACATCGTGGCCCTATCCTACGAAGAAGTTCGCGTGCGAACGGTTGTAGTATGTGGTTGTATTATTTCTCAATATATAATGCTGGGAAGTTCAATCGTCGAGATTACGTGGTTGACTCGTAAGCATAAGCGGCTTTGATATTTCTTTCAACAGAAAAGTCTTATTTTTTAAGTAGATTAAAAACTAGTTCTATGTATTGTGAAGAGCTCTATAGTGGGTCTCTAGATAGTGTCCATGGACATGTCTTAATTAAAAGTGTTTTATTATATTGACAATAATGGTTTTAATAAATAATATTTTCTTTTAGGTTTGAAAGTTAGTTAATAAATTATGTGAGTGAAAAGTTTAAATTATGTGGATAAAACAATTTGGAAGAGACAAATAATATTAGAGAAAATGATAAAATATATGAGTGCATTCATTATGTTGTAATATAAAATATTTATTTTTACAAGTTATAAGAAATAATTAATCATATGGTGAGATATAAGGCAATTAATAATACATGTCTCGATGTACATGCTTCAGTCTAACTTTTATGGGTTGCTTTCAAACAATTTTATTGATGTAACTATATAATTGATAGCTAGAACATGAAACAATAGCTTTCAACTTTTAGTTCACATGCAAAAGTATGTTAAAGGTATTGTAAAAATTCAAGTTACAATTTATAGGCTTGAGATGTGCAAAAACATGATGCACAATTCTTGGTTTGTCTTCTTTAAATGAGTAAGTTTAATCCCTCTTTTGCACATGATCAATATATTCATGTGAAATCAAAATTAAATGAAAAATGAAGATGTAGATCACACAAAATTAAATGTGAAACAAATAGATCAAAAAATCCAAAAAAAGGTGAGAAGAGAGAATATTTTTTCTACACATGAAACATATAAAAATAAAATAACATTATATCATAAAATAGTCCATATATAGCAATATAACAATGTTTATACTAATTACTTGAACAATTTGTAAAAAATATTTATAAAGGAAAAGTATTTTAAAAAATCTAATCAAATTTTACAACTCAAAAATAAACATTCATAAATGAAGAAGGAATGCTAATTCAATATAAACATTCAATAAATGAAGAAGGATTTATTGGTGGTTTGTTATTGGAGTCCCTAGTTTATTTGATTCTAGAAAGTTTTTTCAACTAACTCTTGCTATTTTGTCACCCTGCTATTTCGTGAAGAAGATAAAGATAAAGATAGTGATGATGAGGGTTGGGGCCCTCATGTGGATACTTCAAACCCTACTCATAAATGGAATAAACAGAGTGGTCAAGGCTCTCCTCCTCCTTCCTTCACTATTATAGTTGTCACTTAACGATTTATTTTGTATACTCTATGATCTAGGTATACGCCCCATATAAAATCTAGAAGTGTGATTTTATAGATATTTATTTAATGTATTAATTTTCAAATCTTTTTAAAATTAATATCTTACTTCTTTATTATAAATTTTATTGTTAAAATTACATAAACTATTTTAATCTCGCAAACGTTACTAAAATTCCTATCAACCACTAAATAAATGCCGTGGTATCACCTGTTGAGTTGACGCGCACAAGGCGGGTCGAAAAGTCGGCTAGTGAGGAAGTCAATCCACTGGAGGGAAATATATGCAGTGAAAATGAAGGCAAAACATGTGATGCCCACAATGAAGGCGATCGGTCGTAGAATAGATGGTTCGACCCGTTCCACGTTCTCCTTCCGACATTACCCAAACTTATACCGAACGCAACTTGCGCTACTAAGTTATCTCCGATCGTTCAGACACGTCATCAGTAACTAAATTTGGCCTTTCCATCGCACTCGACCGCCCCTTCCTTTACAGTCGATAACCACGATAAAAGAATACGTCCGTATATTATATGATAAAATACGTTGAAAATATTCGAAAAGCGTGTTAAGATAATGGGTAGCATAGTACTTAATACGTTGAAAATATTCGAAAAGCATGTTAAAGAGAGTAGTTAGCATAGTATTTAATACGTTGAAAATATTTGCACATGACCGACAGCCTTGTCAAATAACAATACAGACAATAAATCGAGTGAAGACCCTTAATTTATCGTTTAGGGATTTGGTTCCACTATTTAAAACCGGCTCCTACGTACGGTGTTTTGAAGAAAGTTTAAGATGGAGTTGGTTTGGGATCACTCGAATAAGACTTCTCCTCATAGGAATATGGGTCTAAGATAGATTTGATTTTATCATTTGTAATTTTCATGGTGAGATGGTCAAAGACGGTTCTTTCATTTTCAGGTTAGAAGATAAACTATGAAGTTGAATGGGAAATAAGAATAGTGGGACACTCTCTCGTGCATTTGAATGGTTTTCAAAATTTAAATGTGGATGGATAGAGGAGTTGTTCTAATTGAAAATTACTTAGTTTGTTGGAGGAGGCTATCTTTGATAGTAAGAGGTTTGATTAAATGTCTTCTTTTCACATTGTAATCATAAGAAAAATAAGGGTTGATGTGAGTGTTCATCATAGTATTGATCTTTCCCCCTTTATGTCTCTAATCAGTGTAAATGTTTACGATTGGGTGGGTTGAAGAAGACCCTCCTAATTGAGAAACCCTTGTACATGCGCTTTTTGACACTTACTATTTCCATAATGATGGTTCACTTCACTATGCTATTAAGTAATGAATATGGTCATGCTAGGACATTCTCATATAATGACTATTTGGAATGTAATTGGTTGCCACAAGTGAGCCTTAATTAAGATTATGATTCCATCCCCTTTGTAAGTAGATGTTTTGCTATTGTTTCCCAGTGACTAGTTTGGGGTGGCATTTGTTTCTTGCCACGTGGATATGGAGTTGTCATTATCTTTGATGATTGTGGTTTCTCTCTAATTTGGGACATACGGTTCATAAGTGTGTTAGTAGCGGTGTCACACCTCATGTTATATCACCCTTTTTCATTATGTTACTTAATCATGCATTTAACTTTTGATTGTAAAAACTTGAATGTTGAGGCAATGGAAATATAACTTAGCTTTCTTTCATTCTAAAGAAACTTATATTCTGTGAAAAGATGAAAATATGCTTTAGAAATCTTGTGATAATGGAAATATGATTTTAAATTATATCATGAGTTTATTATGTTGGCATGATTGATGTTAATATAATATGAGACTAACTACTTTTTATTTTGCAGTGATGAATTGGATGTAGGAAAAATAATTTCCCTTGGGTGATCCCACAAAGCTAGTTTACAATTTCTAGGAGATTATGATTTTTGCTGAAATCACATATTTTTAGAAAATATAATGATTTAATCCTTAAAAATTTCCATTTAAAGCATTTCAATTGAAGAGGTTTTGATCAAACTACCTTAGATCAAACCCCCTTGGATAAAACCCCTCTAGTTTTAAGTCATAACTATAACAGAGTCACCTTTACACCTATCAAAATGCTGAGAAAAAACCACTTTTGATTTACCTTTTGGGGGATCAAATGAATTCATTTAAAATTTATTTCTTGCAAGTATGTAGTCCTTATTATAAACTTCCCAAAAAGTATAATTTTAAATAAATTAAATTTAATTATTATATTTATTTTTTATTTCTTGTGAATGTAGGTTTTTCACCGAAAATCAAGCTCTTTGTTCTGCACATGTAGAAAAATAGAAGATTATAATTTTTTTTTGAAAAATATGAGTGCACCAGATAGTGAAGTCCTTGATCCAACAAAAAGAATTGAATTTCAATACATACAAAAAAGTTGTGTTATACAGTCCACCTATGTCTGAATTGTAATTGGTTTTACTTCGAAACTTTATTAAGGAAAAAATATTCAATAAAACACTATGAAACCAATTAGAAGCACTAGATATCATAGTTAGAAATCTAAATTCAAAAAAATTAGAATTTTATCCTTCATGGAAAAAAAGTTATGTGTTATACAGTGAGCGTCACTCTTTAAAAATGGTGTTTATTGAAAAAAACTAGTTTTCAAAGGAGATGGAAAAAGAAGTGCAATCTGATTCCAAAAATTTTGAAAAAAATATATTTAGAATCTACAGAAAAAATTTCACAAATCACTACTTTGCATCATCTTCAAATTCCTCACGATTTAGTTGCTATAGGTGCTCGAAAGTGAAGATTTAGTTAGAAAAAATCAGTTCAATGTTCAGTTTGGCCAAAAATTGTAAACTAGTATTGTGGGATCACTCCCAGGCTCTGACATAAGAGGGAGAGCATCATCAAACAGAGGATGATAGGTCAAGGAGAAAAACCTTGGTTGTCAAAGAATCCAACATCACACACACACACACACACACACACACACACACACTTACACACACTTATGCATTGATAGGTGTTAAATTGTTTGTTAATGACATATGATTGATTGTTAAATCCCTTCATTGATGTTATGTCTTTGCATCGTATGTGAATGTAATTACTATGATTGTGTTCTAAACTTTGGTTGAATGTCAATGTTTTTGTCAAAAAACTATTGCATAATTTTGCAATTTAGTAATCTTGTTGATTATCCATCATTTTTATGAAACTAAGTTTTGTTTGTTAATGATGTGAGCATTAGAAAATGATATTAATGTTATGCTTATTCTCTTTTTTTAAATAGTTTGTTTATTCATAAATGGATATAAGTGCTTTGGTAGTCAATACGTATTCGTATATATCAATTAATACAAGATTATGGCAAAGGTTATGTATTTCATATTGAATTGCATTTTATTTGAAATGCATGGCTGAAGTCATCAACTGCCATGTATTAAATGGAAACTTGTACATCATAGGACTAGATAATTAATGGGAAGTAAAGGGAATTAAATAAAGGTCTTTATTTCACGAAGATGGAAATTGTTGGAACACAACAATCTACTAAGAGGGGTGAATTAGTAAATCAACAAAATTTAACCCTTTAACTATTTAAATTGATTAATTCCTTTTAATCCATTTAGTGTAGATTGTACTAGATATGCAGAGAATTAAATATGCACACACAATAACTCATAACACAAGATATACGTGGAAAACCCAAGATGGGAAAAACCATAGTGATAATAGCTTCTAGGATCTACTGTCCTAATCCAACCTCATAATGAAAATATCTTTTGAATACAAAATTTAAGGGCACCAACCCTAAGGAGACACCAATCCCTTGGTTTTAGGAGCACCTACTCCAAGGAAGCACCTATTGGTATTTTTTCTAGCTGAACCTTGAAAATCCTCTAAAGGATAGCTAGTCCTTAAGCTTAAGAACTTCAAGATTTGTGGCCAACGAACGAGAGATGGATTTCACACTTTTCTCCCCTGATATTCAAGCTCTATAGAACCTAGGAGGGTAATCCTATGTGACATGGGATGCATATGTTCAACTTATAGTGCAACACAGTGTAAAGCAGATAAACTTCATACAATATAACAAGAGTGTGTATGGCTGCCTCAAATAATGGTACACCCCTTGTTCTCATTTCATTACAGGCATGAAGTTGAGACACAAAATAAACATAAAACTAAAGCATTAAAATGTTGAATGTATTTAAATATTGTTCCTAAGAATGGGGAAAGACAACTATGCAAGACCATTGCCTACCTTGGGCTACAAAGTCACATATCATACACATCATATCATAATACTATAACATAATATTGATGACCAAAACACTTCTATCACATTATGATAGAAAGGTCTACTTAAGCCTGTCATGAAATTCTACTTAGCAATCCACTTGAAAATATAATACCATCATTAACTACTTGCAAGCATTTACCCCACTCCTTGAATGGGAAGCAAACAAACAGACAACTCAAACAAAAAATGTGTTTGAAGAACCTCAATAACTTTGTTATTTCAATTCAAAAGATGTTACATCCCAGACATGGAGACAATTACATAATAGTATGCATTCATATCTTTGCATTCAAGTCATAGGAGCATTACAATATGTGGATTTACAACCTATGGATCTTTTCCCTTAGTAGTTAACAACTACAATGCATAATATCTTTCATGGATAAAAATTAAAAGCTAAGAGCCTCCTAGAAACTTAGAACCCTTACAAATGAGACATAAATTATATTTTAAAGAAGAGAATAAATCTTAGATTGAATCTCTTCCTAACGACTAATACAAGCTCCACCTTTAGATTTGCAACAAATTGGCATTTAGAAGATGCTCCTTAAAACATTATTTTCCCTCCTCTTTATAATTTGAAGTTTATGTTCTCTTGCATTTGTAAATCATGTGCAACTCTCTCACCTATTTGTAAAAGTAGTTTTACTGTACTACATTTTTACCTATAAGTGAAAAAATTCACTTTTGGGTCAAACCCATTTCATTGGAAATTAAAAATTCCTTTCAAATTGCATTTTAACCTTTCAAATTGACCCACATAGCCTTCATTTCAATCTTTGTTTCCCTACAATTAAGTTGGCATTTAAAAACATGATTTGAACGTACACTTCAACCTTTAGATCTCCCATTTTACACTATACTTTATTTGACATTTTTTCAAAATGTTGGTTGGTATCCATTTTATCTACAATGATCCTATTCACCTTTATATGCATTTTAGAAGCCTTCCAAAATGCTCATAACAACACTAAAATATTGAAGTATTTAGAAATATTGCTTGGTCGTGATAATGAATTGTTGGTCATTTTTCCCTCATAGGCAACTAAAAAATGCTTTTTTTTCCCCCAAATTGCTTCTTGGACATGTGAAATGGATTGGGAAATCTTTTGGATGAAGAAAAATTCATACTAAACCTACAAATGCTCTAAAAATTTTCTCCAAATGCTAAAAATGAGATTGACTTTCATATTTTGTGAATGAGAGGAGTTGTTCAAATCATTCTCAATGATGCAAAGCAATTTATTTGATTGTTAGGAATTGGAAGGAGTTGCAAGGAATTTTCCTTGTTGATGAGCATTTTAAAATGCTTCAAATAACATCCAAAATATTGCAGGGGTGTGAGAAAAGTTGTAGACCATTTTTGGAGGGTAAACTTGGTAAATCTCATCAATTTGAAGGACTCAAAACTCCCCCCCAAAGCATTCAAATGTGGATATGAAGCATATCTAACAGTAATACAAGCTTCTAGGAAGCTTAAAAATGCCATAAAATGGTTTCTTCGCATGCCTGCACCCCTCTCAAAACCCCTATTTTTGCTTGTGCGAGTGTGCAAACAAGAGATTTGGGTGCAAAATTTTAAATTGTATTTCATCATAAAACATATAATAATTCTTTTCAAGTGCCCGTACAACATTTAAAACATTAAAAATGCTTTAAATCTTGTAAAATTTGGAAAATGCAAAATGCAAAATTCATTTTTTCTTGTCGGCAAAATGGTGGAATTTCGCTGCTCTCAAACAAGAACACTTGGAGCCATGATTTTTTGTGAGTAGGCCTAAATAATTAAATAAAACATGGGTTTGTAATTAAAACTCGCCCAACAAACCTAAATTTGGCACTTCCTTTGTAAACAGGCCTACTAGAGGTGTTTGCTACAACAAAAACACATTAAAATAATGCATCACTTGAGCTTAGATCTTGATGAAATTGGGAATGAAGATTTTTAGGAAAAAGTAAGAAATTGGTTGCCCTCAGAAATTTGAAATTCACAACTTTTCAGAACACCAAATTTAGCCAGGTCACACTCAAAAAAGCATTAAATAGCTTATCAGAGCTCATCCAAAAAGCACAAAAATGAATGGTATTACTACCATATGTACCAAAAAACTTTCTACCATACGGATTTGCATGATGATTTTGGAGTTGCAAAATTTTACTCGTGAAAGATAGGCTCTAAGGTAGATTGAGCAGTATGCTAACCTAACATATGTCAACACATTGAAAGGACATAGGCACTTCAAATTTGCAAAATTTGAAGGTGTCATTAGCACCAACTCCCTACACTAAGCACCTACCCAGTTATCTGATGGCACGCACCAATCATATTTACAATGATTTAGCTATTACAAATTGTTCTACTGAACACAATTCAATGGTACAACCCTATTTCAACTACTCAATTAATTGTTGTTGTCTCCACAACATAATTCTCTGCTCTACACCTCTCTTTGTTTTGGACCTTCCCTTTTTCTTTTTGGTGCATTCTCTATCTGCCTTAAGAGCTCACATATACATTGCTTTGTTGCACTTTGCTTTTTCTTTTACTACATTCTTTGTCCACCCCAAGAGTTCACTTTTCTTGTATATCTTCATCGACCTACAATCATTACCTCGAGCTTTGCACACACATCTGTATAAAATATATGTTAAGGTTTTCTCATTATCTTCTTCAGCAACCTTCAAAACCCTAAACTTGATATGCATTAAATGCCATATCCTTGTGTATCTGATCTGATTTTGATTTCATTCACCTTTGTAGTATGTGCCACCACTCTAAACATCCTGTCACCAATCAAATTGGTCATTGGAGTTGGTAACCAATTAAATTTGAGTACAGTGTCAATTTACAGTCAAAAACCTCATCCACACTATCATAGTTAAATGTCTTCAACTTTAAACTTGGGCCATCAATGTTTGATCTACGTGCCACATTCCATCACCCCTCATTTAATCTTTCAACTTTAAAACATAGTCGTGTGATTAAAACCCTTTTAACTATAGTCGTTTGATCACCATCGCATATCACAACCTTGCATGGGGCATCATTCTTCATTCCCGTGATGTGAAGAGCTAATGTGATCACCATCTGATAGACCTTCCTTAAAATTGGGCTAATGGGTCACTTATGGAAATGCAATGTGTGCATCCTTTCAAAGATTCTTGCTTAAGGATTTTTGGTTGTTGGGTTGTGAACTACTTACATGAGGGAAAGTCGAAAACTTACTAAGTTTTTCTCCTTCTTTATCTCCTCTTCAGGTGTTCCTATCAAGGATCCATATCCCTTCCCAAACCAAGTTTGATAATATGATTTGGTATCCTTCTGTGAGTGGGAAGTTCTTGGTGTCTTCGGATTTTGGTTTACTTGCTAAGAATACTAACCCTCCTCCCTTTTGGAGTATTCTTTGGAATGTTTTTAATTCACAAGATTAATATTTTTTCTGGATCCTGGTTCAAAGAAGGTCCTAACTGTTGATAATTTATGTAAGTGAGGGGTTTCCCTACCCAATAGATGTGCTTTGTGTGAATGTTGAGTTGAAGATTCCTTTCATATCTTTCTTAATTGCAAGTTCTTGGGTGATGTGTGGGACAGGTTCCTATCACTCTGGAACCTTGGATGGTTGTTTCTAAACTCTTTCAAGGAGTTTTTGGAGCAATGGTTGTGTCCCTCTTCTAATCCTTCTCTTCAATTGATTTGGTATTTGTTGACTCCTCATATTGCTTAAGGACTTTGGAAGGAAAGGAACAATGGGGTCTTCAAAGGGGAGAAGCTCATGGAGGAGGTTGTTTTCTGAAAGATCTAATGAGCTATCAAATAAATTTTAATTTCTAGGCTTTAGGATAGGCAGATGATTGGTTCGATTTTTTTTTATCTTCAAGTATGATGTTACACCCCAATTGTGTAATTACTATTTACTATTACTATGTAGGGTAAATGTGAATGTAATGTGAATTTTGTGGATGAATAAATTGTACTTGCACTTTGTTATCACTATTTTAAGAATGAATGTCATCTCATTTAATGTTATATGAAGGAATGCACTTATGTGATTGGATGAATATTGAATTGATATTCTAACTTTGGAGATGTATTATGTATACTGCATATTTTGTAAAAAGCTAACTATCGTGTGCAAGTGTTAGTGGTTGCAAGTATATGTTCAATTCCTCCAGGTGAAGGGGAAGTATCACTCAAGAGAAGGTCTTGGTCAAGTAACCAGCTACGTAGCCTATCTGAGTTTACACACACCACAGTAGAATAATTGATCCAAGTTACTAAACTTGTGGGAAGTTGGTAAGTCATCCCTACTGAATATGTCTACATTAGTAAGGGTCTTGTTTACTATTAAGTGCATTATTGGGTGATGTTTATCTATTGAGTTTGTGAATCTTTCTTTGTTACTATGCTTGTATTGATATGTGGAACATATGAGGAATATGTATATGCACACACATGCATGGCGATGATAGACCATATGCACAAAGGAACAAATACATGAGGGTACATAGGTAGACGTATGCACACTCATGCATGAGTTTCTTATGTGCATGGAACTAACTTATGGATCTCACGTGGCATGTATATGTATATGTATAGATATATTGCTTGTACGCTCTTTTCAATACCATGGTAATTGTATGTGATTTTGTTGTAGGAATCGAATGTGCATATATATAATGTATATACATATATCCACATGTATATATGTATCCATATACCTGTATGTTGGAAAATGGACACACCCATATGAATGTATCGATATATGTATACATATGTATAAATGTACAAAGAGGTATATATATGTCAATGTGATTGATATCTTGATGTATTCATTTGCATATCGATTATATATACATGCTTTATTAACATATATGTGTGTGTGCTAATATATATATATACATATATATATATATATATATATATATATACATATATATATATATATATATATATATATATATATATATATTTAAATGATATTTATTTTGAGATCGACTATCTAAAGCAATGATTATCAATCAATTTATAATTAAATCAAAGGCTAAACTATGAGATAGTAATGACTATATTCTTTAGCCACATTATACTCTTGTTGTTTGCGAAAGAAGAGCTTATAAATTGCAAATATTGAGCAATCATAAAGTTGATGAATGATGATAGAATAAGTCGACACCCCCTGTTTGGAAGTCATGGACTTAGTAAACTCTATTTACCATGTTTCTAAGTATCGACCAACATTTGTAAAGGCGTGTAAACTAGTCAATGAATTTGTCAAATCGATTTATTATGTGAATCAACTCACACCAAGACTGATTCAATATAAGCTTGGTGTTGCAAATCCGATGTTGATTGTTTCTAATAAGAAGGAAATCATGCCATCTTTGAGAATGAATAATGATGATTTGGCACCACCTTTGAATCCTTATACCTGTAGATGTCCATTATGAAATGCAAACCCAATTCTATCATGTGGAGATTTGAATTGGTCTCTAATTGTTGTCATTCAACAAAGTCGATCTGTAGCTATTTAAGCTAAGTATGTGCTTACATTTTTTCCACCTTTTAGCTGAGATAGATGTGTTGTTATGCATTCTTGCTGCTATCAAGACTCATGCCTAAATTGTAGGATGAGTAGTTACCAGATCACTGTATAAATAGCGGGCTTGTTCATTTGTTTAGACACATTCTTCTACACATTGTTCCTTGAGCAAGTCTTTGCATTGTATTTACTTTTATGTCTACAATATTCTACCAAGTACAGTGAGTGAGAGCCTTGATTATTAGAGAGAGTTTATTATTATTATTGAGAGAAGTATTTTCCAACTTGTGAGATAGTGGTTATTGAGTCTTTGTTGAAGGATCGATACTAGGCTAATTGTTGATTTGGAAGTGTTGTGACCATAGCCAATTAATTGGAAAGCTTATCACATGCATGAGGATATTCTTCCCTTGTTTTGTTAGTGTTGAATTATTTTCTTCTTGAATGTTTTAACCATTCTTTTATAGTTACTTGCATATAGGGAAAAGTAATGTTTTCTTTCAAATAAAAGTGGAAACTATTTACTGTATTTGTGTAATGTTTGTAATTACTCCATGATAGGAGAGAATTTTTGTCATAGCTATTATACTAGATGTGATTAAACATGGGTAGAAGAGATTGTTTGTCATTGGTATTGTTATTATACCATAAGTGATTAAACATGGGTAGAAGAGATTGTTTGTCAAAAGTATTGTTATTATACTAGATATGACCAAACATAAACAACTTTAGGGATACTCATTACTAGATATTTAATTATGCTAGATGGCTAGTAGGTTACTCCTGGGAATGTTGTCCAATGAAGGGAGGGAACTAGTACTTTGCTTTAAGAGTTGTGTTTCCTTAGGTTGTTAAAAAGATAGGTTATCTTGGGGAGTAGCTTTCCCATGGAGAGGGATTGCCTACGCATAGATATAATGGCCTTAAGTCAAAACAAGCTTGCTATAGTGTAAGTGAATGGTAGACCATCACTCGATTATACTGAATGAAAACACTTTGGCCAAAGTAGTGTGATTGTTTGGGGCTCCACTGTCAACTCATCGTGTCCATTTAAATCCATGAGGGATACCTAGCGTAGGCTATAAATCCTAGTCATGTAGGGCACTTGACACTAAGCTCAAATTGGTATGTCATATGGGGTTACCCAACCAATACCTTCGTTGAAGGGTAGAGACATCTATCGTTGATAGATGTGTAAGGACCACATATGAGTCCCTGGTTGGCGGAAAAGAACTTGAGTGATGCTTCTCCTCCTCAGGGGTGACAAAAGACCAAGGTTTTGAAAGGAAGATTCCTGGACCATCTATATCTTATGCTATGAAGCTCGAAGGAGCTTTGTATGTAGTTTTGTACCTTCTTAGAATATTGTACTTTGTGAAATATTTTAATGGAATGGAAATCCTTATTGTATGTTGTATAGAATATTTGTTCATATATTTTCAATAAATGAAGGAAAAAAAATTATTGCAATGGCATGTTACATAGTTTATTTTACTCGCATAGTGAAAACTTAGGAAAATTTACTTTGGTGAACTTTTGGTATATTGCCTGTGGTATCAGAACTACTAGATTTAGCTCTGGAACCTATGAGCTCATCATTCTTCATGTCCAACATTATCTAATGTTGTGAATTATTGTGCCAGGATGGTGCATGTCATATTAACGACTTGAAAGTCAGTAATCAGAAACGAGTGTTACCTCAAGGCCAAGAAGGAAAGAGAATCCATCGTTAGAGAAATTGAGGGAATCAACTACGACAATGTCATTTGGTTGAGTGACACCGAAATATTCAGTCATGCACTTACTCAGATCAGTGGTGTGAAGAGGAAGATGAAGTTGGAGGCTATGTACAACAATCTACCTTCCATCTCACAAGAAAATTCTGAGTCGCTATCACTTTCTAGGGATATTCCCTCAGAAGGAAGTGTTAGTCTATAATTTATCTTTAGAGACCCTAAAGTTCTTCCAATGTTTGAAGAAATAGTAATTTCCTCGAGTAATGAGTTTGAGTGATATGTACCTCAGGAGTAGCCAAATCACTAGTACACAAACAACAATACATGACTAAATAAACTACTGAAAAATTGCATATAAATTCATGGACCAAGGTTTTGAAAGGAAGATTCTTGGACCATCTATATCTTATGCTATGAAGCTTGAAGGAGTTGTGTATGTAGTTTTATACCTTCTTGGAATATTGTACTTTGTGAAATATTTTAATGGAATGGAAATCCTTATTATATGTTGTATAACATCTTTGTTCATATATTTTCAATAAAGGAAGGAAATTTTTTTATTGCAATGGCATGTTACATAGTTTATTTTACTCGCACAGTGAAAACTTAGGAAAATTTAGTGAACTTTTGGTATATTGCTTGTGGTATCAGAGCTACCAAGTTTAGCTTTGGAACCTATGAGCTCATCATTCTTCATGTCCAATGTTATCTAATGTTGTGAATTCTTGTGCCAGGATGGTGCGTGTCAGATTAACAGCTCGAAAGTTAGTAATCAGGAACGAGTGTTACCTCAAGGCCAAGAAGGAAAGAGAATCCATCGTTAGAACAATTGAGGGAATCAACTACGACAATGTTGTCTGGTTGAGTGACACCGAAACATTCAGTCATGCACTTACTCAAACCAGTGGTGTGAAGAGGAAGATGAAGTTGGAGGCTATGTACAACAATCTACCTTCCATCTCACCAGAAAAGTTTGAGTTGCTATCACTTTCTAGGGATATGCCCTTGGAAAGAAGTATTAGTCCAAAATTTATCTTTAGGGACCCTAAAGTTCTTCCAATTTCTGAAGCAATAATGATTTCCTCGAGTAACGAGTTTGAGTGATATGTACCTCAGGAGTAGCCAAATCACTAGTATACAAACAACAATATATGACTAAATAAACTACTGAAAATTGCATATAAATGACTAACTTTAGTCATGTGACTATTAGTGTTTTATTTGTAATCATTTATAACACCACTAAATTTATGACTAAACAATTTTAGTCATTTATTTAGTCTCTAATTTTAGTCATTAATTTTAGTTACGTGACTATTTTAATGGTTTATTTATAGTCATTTATAATACCACCAAATTTATGACAACTATTTTAGTCATTGATTTGTAGTCATTGATTTGATCATTAATTTGGTCATTGATTTGGTCGTTAATTTAGTCATTGATTTAGTCATGGTAGTGATCTATTTAGTCATTAATTTAGTCATATATTTAATCATTAATTTAGTCATTGATTATTGTTAACTAGTCATTTATTTAGTCATGGTAGTCATTTATTTAGTCATTACTTTAGTCATATATTTATTTATTAATTTAGTCATGTATTTAGTTATTAATGTAGTCATTACTTTAGTCATATATTTAGTGATTACAAATCAAATCTAGCTTAATTAATCCTCACAAATTAATGCATATAAACTTCAAGTATCATAGATATTCAAATGTTGAAGAAACAACATGAAATGAAGACTAAAATGCTTAAACAAATATGATTGATCAGACACAAACACAAACAGTTGAACAAATATGATTGATCAAACACAAACACAAACAAATTATAAATCAAGAGGAGCCACAACACAATATTTATGAGTGGAGAAAAAACCACTCTGAAAATTTACTTTATTAAGTCTCATTGGCAAATCAACATCTCATGGTTACATTCAATGTCTTAGTGACACTGTACAACTTGCAGACACTATATAAACAAAATACTCTTATTTTTATATACTTATATTGTCTTCCCCTTCCTTAACTGCAATCCTTTTGGAAGGGTAGGGACCTCCTATAGGGGCTCCACCCATTTAATCCCCTTGTAAACCTACAACTTTCCCATCGATATTGGTTTCGGCTCCTCCAAACTCTTCTTCGTTGGTATTCACCTTTCACTTCTCCAATTTGGAGCTGCAACCTAAAAATAAGGTTTCAAAATTTGCACATCAAAAACTCAAAAAAAGTCAAATAATATAGAGGATAAAATTCAAACATTTTCTTTTCCTTTTCCGACTATGGCACCCTAAACTTAGGCACTAGATATAATGTTTCTTATCTCTTACAGTTTTTAAAAAGATGAATTCATGCAAGACAACAAACAAATAGATAATATTCAATTAGTGATATACAATTGCCTTATTCCTAAAGAGT
>VDFB02353493.1:133565359-133746435 GCA_007258455.2 Sequoia sempervirens
TAATGCTCTAAAAAATCTAGATCTAGTTGCTTATGGGCAACAATAACTAAGCAATTGCTCGGAAAGATAGACAGCGAAAGCCATCAAATAAAGGCGGCCCACAACATGGACAATGTGTGATAGGAAGGTAAGAACAAATTCCTTAGTTACCTTTCCTGCAAACGCGAGCATTTGCCCAAATTCGGCCTGGCTTGCACAGGTAGCCTTTGTCAGGCGCACAATGGATGTCCTCCCTACATTTGCACAGCTTCTCCAGTGCGCATCCCTTCTTCAATATCTCTACTTTTTTACCCCCTAGTCCTAACAAGGCATCCGTCCAGTCATTGGAGAACAAGCCTTGTGGGTCAAGCCTCTTTTTAACCTTCAAGAAGTTGGGAAAATTCACGGTTTTCTTTGCCAATCCATCGAACAAGTGACCGCCTGATTTCCCCCAGTGCAGATTCCCTCCGTATTTCTCAATCAGCAATTGCTCAATCTCCTGGTATATGTCCATGCTAAACTTTGGAACATAAGCCTGCCGGGAGCGGTAATAAATAACCTCAAATGTCACCATGTCTTCTGGAGGGCCAAGATAAGCTTCAGATTTCTTAATTGTACGCATAACGATGCCGGAACCTTCGAGGGCACAGAGGGCGTTGCGGTTGAGTTCTCTGATCTTTTTCACGTCTATGATGGCTTCTCGAGCCCGAGAGAGAGGAACCCTAATTTCTAGATCGAATGTTTGCCTGGACTTCACTCGCCGATCCCACCCACAGATGGACTGGTTTTTGTCTGTTATTTTGGAGGCCGTACAGGACGACTCGTTGTCGCGCTTCTGGTGGTAATCTTGGCATCCACCCGCCGCTTGCATCAGGTGATTAAATCCCACAACCGGGTACCCGGTGAAATTTACTGCGTCGTTGAGAAATCCGCCGCCTTGTGCCACTCTGTTGTTCATGGATTTTCCTGTCTCGTTGCAAAGACCCACTGCATCCTGGTTGGCTTCGTAGGCGTCGTCTGCATGCCATGCCCATAAACATATTAGTACAGAACCCCACAGTTGTACAGCGTCCCCAACGTTTGCAGTAAACAATTGGTTTGACTGCATACCAGTCCACAAAGGTAAAAAGGCATTCAATTTGAGTTGTTACTAACAGACTGTATGTTTCAAGATATTTTAAGTAAAATGTAATACGTTTTTATTATTTAAATTTGCAAATGTGTTGATGGTCAAACTAAACTTTAGATTTCCCAGCTTAAATATGACCACCATTTGCTATGGAAAACTTTTTCGATTGCGAACTAGCATAAGAAATAACTAAAACTCTTAATTATAGATAATTCATTGTTACCCAAACCATTACACAAGTTTAAAAAAATGAGCAATAATGTAATTTATACTGCAAATGTTCCTGATGGTTAAGCCCACCAGAGCCACAGAATTCCGATTAATTGATCATATATGAAAGTACTTACATTTCGCCGCGCTTTGTTCTACTTTGGCGACCGTATTGGGCTGGTAAGATGCCTTGTTGAGGCCATTGCCTGGTGTATTCACAGACACTCTGTCGATTTTCCACAAGAAAGCCTTGGCATGGCCGACATACCAGTATATTTGTGCAAACTCGGTGCTTCTCAGGAAGCTCCCAAGCTGATCCTCCAAACCGGCGTCGTCTTCCAAACTCAACGACAAAGAACGCTTGAACATGGGCTGCAGAGCAAAGGTAATCTGCGAGATTGCGCCCAAGGTTCCCAGGGAAAATCTGGCGGCTTTCAAATCTTCGTTGGCTTCTGTAAGCTCAATAACTTTAGCATACCCTTTGGAAGCAGGCGCAGGGACAACGAGTCTCAGGCCGACGACATATTCATTGATAGCAGAGCCTTTCCCAACCAGGCTACTGCCGTGGGCTCCCGTGCTCACCGATCCGGCTGCTGTGACGCCGTCCCAGGAAGTCGAGGTCGGGAAGGCAAGGCCGGCCTTGGCGGCTTCGTCCAAGAGATCTCGTAAAATAACACCCGGGTCAACCGTAATGGTTTGAGCCGCCTTGTCGACTTGCAATTTAGATGCAAAATCTCTTGTACTGATAATGAGCCCGCCTTCGCCGACACAGGCGAGCCTTGTGTGGCTGTGAGCCCACCCGCTGATAACATTGATTTTCTGCTTCTTTTTCACGCCCTCGGCGACTGCGGCCACCAGCTCGGCTTCGCTCGTGGGAAACACAGATTTGGCGGCCTTGCAAGGAGAGTGATCTTCCCACAAACCCTGGTTGTTGTAGAGAGTGCATCCCGAACCGTTGCATTCTACCGTGGGAGGAGGAATGCTGCAGGCCAGAACTTGTATTTTTATCGCTTGCAAAGAAAATATTAGGAGACACAAAAAGCGTGCTTTCACAAGAGCCGACATCGTGGCCCTATCCTACGAAGAAGTTCGCGTGCGAACGGTTGTAGTATGTGGTTGTATTATTTCTCAATATATAATGCTGGGAAGTTCAATCGTCGAGATTACGTGGTTGACTCGTAAGCATAAGCGGCTTTGATATTTCTTTCAACAGAAAAGTCTTATTTTTTAAATAGATTAAAAACTAGTTCTATGTGTTGTGAAGAGCTCTATAGCGGGTCTCTAGATAGTGTTCATGGACATGTCTTAATTAAAAGTGTTTTATTATATTGACAATAATGGTTTTAATAAATAATATTTTCTTTTAGGTCTGAAAGTTAGTTAATAAATTATGTGAGTGAAAAGTTTAAATTATGTGGATAAAACAATTTGGAAGAGACAAATAATATTAGAGAAAATGATAAAATATATGAGTGCATTCATTATGTTGTAATATAAAATATTTATTTTTACAAGTTATAAGAAATAATTAATCATATGGTGAGATATAAGGCAATTAATAATACATGTTTCGATGTACATGTTTCAGTCTAATTTTTATGGATTGCTTTCAAACAATTTATTGATGTAGCTATATAATTGATAGCTAGAACATGAAACAATAGCTTTCAACTTTTAGTTCACATGCAAAAGTATGTTAAAGGTATTGTAAAAATTCAAGTTACAATTTATAGGCTTGAGATGTGCAAAAACATGATGCACAATTATTGGTTCGTCTCCTTTAAATGAGTAAGTTTAATCCCTCTTTTGCACATGATCAATATATTCATGTGAAATCAAAATTAAATGAAAAATGAAGATGTAGATCACATAAAATTAAATGTGAAACAAATAGATCGAAAAATCCAAAAAAAGGTGAGAAGAGAGAATATTTTTTCTACACATGAAACATATAAAAATAAAATAACATTATATCATAAAATAGTCCATATATAGCAATATAACAATGTTTATACTAATTACTTGAACACTTTTTAAAAAATATTTATAAAGGAAAAGTATTTTAAAAAATCTAATCAAATTTTACAACTAAAAAATAAACATTCATAAATGAAGAAGGAATGATAATTCAATAACAACTAAAAGATAAACATTCAATAAATGAAGAAGGATTTATCAGTGGTTTGTTATTGGAGTCCCTAGTTTATTTGATTCTAGAAAGTTTTTTCAACTAACTCTTGCTATTTTGTCACCCTGCTATTTCGTGAAGAAGATAAAGATAAAGATAGTGATGACGAGGGTTGGGGCCCTCACGTGGATACTTCAAACCCTACTCATAAATGGAATAAACAGAGTGGTCAAGGCTCTCCTCCTCCTTCCTTCTCGCGTGGATACTTCAAACCCTACTCATAAATGGAATAAACAAAGTGGTCAAGGCTCTTCTCCTCCTTCCTTCACTATTATAGTTGTCGCTTAACGATTTATTTTGTATACTCTATGATCTAGGTATACGCCCCATATAAAATCTAGAAGTGTGATTTTATAGATATTTATTTAATGTATTAATTTTCAAATCTTTTTAAAATTAATATCTTACTTCTTTATTATAAATTTTATTGTTAAAATTGCATAAACTATTTTAATCTCGCAAACGTTACTAAAATTCCTATCAACCACTAAATAAATGCCGTGGTATCACCTGTCGAGTTGACGCGCACAAGGCGGGTCCAAAAGTCGGCTAGTGAGGAAGTCAATCCACTGGGGGGAAATATATGTAGTGAAAATGAAGGCGAAACATGTGATGCCCACAATGAAGGCGATCGGTCGTAGAATAGATGGTTCGACCCGTTCCACGTTCTCCTTCCGACATTACCCAAACTTATACCGAACGCAACTTGCGCTACTAAGTTATCTCCGATCGTTCAGACACGTCATCAGTAACTAAATTTGGCCTTTCCATCGCACTCGACCGCCCCTTCCTTTACAGTCGATAACCACGATAAAAGAATACGTCCGTATATTATATGATAAAATACGTTGAAAATATTCGAAAAGCGTGTTAAGATAGTAGGTAGCATAGTACTTAATACGTTGAAAATATTCGAAAAGCATGTTAAAGATAGTAATTAGCATAGTATTTAATACGTTGAAAATATGTGCACATGACCGACACCCATGTCAAATAACAATACAGACAATAAATCGAGTGAAGACCCTTAATTTATCGTTTAGGGATTTGGTTCCACTATTTAAAACCGGCTCCTACGTACGGTGTTTTGAAGAAAGTTTAAGATGGAGTTGGTTTGGGATCACTCGAATAAGACTTCTCCTCATAGGAATATGGGTCTAAGATAGATTTGATTTTATCATTTGTAATTTTCATGGTGAGATGGTCAAAGATGGTTCTTTGATTTTCAGGTTAGAAGATAAACAATGAAGTTGAATGGGAAATAAGAATAGTGGGACACTCTCTCGTGCATTTCAATGGTTTTCAAAATTTAAATGTGGATGGATAGAGGAGTTGTTCTAATTGAAAATTACTTAGTTTGTTGGAGGAGGCGATCTTTGATAGTAAGAGGTTTGATTAAATGTCTTCTTTTCACATTGTAATCATAAGAAAAATAAGGGTTGATGTGAGTGTTCATCATGGTATTGATCTTTCTCCCTTTATGTCTCTAATCAGTGTAAATGTTTACAATTGGGTGGGTTGAAGAAGACCCTCCTAATTGAGAAACCCTTGTACATGCGCTTTTTGACACCTACTATTTCCATAATGATGGTTCACTTCACTATGCTATTAAGTAATGAATATGGTCATGCTAGGACATTCTCATATAATGACTATTTGGAATGTAATTGGTTGCCACAAGTGAGCCTTAATTAAGATTGTGATTCCATCCCCTTTGTAAGTAGATGTTTTGCTATTGTTTCCCAATGACTAGTTTGGGGTGGCATTTGTTTCTTGCCACGTGGATATGGAGTTGTCATTATCTTTGATGATTGTGGTTTCTCTCTAATTTGGGACATACGGTTCATAAGTGTGTTAGTAGCGGTGTCACACCTCATGTTATATCACCCTTTTTCATTATGTTACTTAATCATGCATTTAACTTTTGATTGTAAAACTTGAATGTTGAGCAAATGGAAATATAACTTAGCTTTCTTTCATTTTAAAAATTATATTTTTGTGAAAAGATGAAAAGATGCTTTAGAAATAATGGAAATATGATTTCAAATTATATTATGAGTTTATTATGTTGACATGATTGATGTTAATATAATATAAGACTAACTACTTTTTATTTTGGATTGATGAATTGGATGTAGGAAAAAAATTTCCCCTCTGATATGAGAGGGAGAGCATCATCAGAGAGAGGACGATAGATCGAGGAGAAAAAATTTAGTTACTAAAGAATCCAAGATCACACGCACACTTATGCATTGATAGGTGCTAAGTTGTTTGATAATGACTTATATGATTGATTGTTGATCAAGTCCCTTCATTGATGTTATGTATTTGCATCTTGCGTGAATGTGATTATTATGATTATGTTCTAACCTTTGGTTGAATGTTAATGGTTTTGTTGAAAAGGTGTCACACAATTTTGCAAGTCAGTAATCTTGCTGATTATCCATCATTTTTTATAATTTACTTAGTTTTATTTTTAATGACGCGAGCATTAGAAAATGATATTAATGTTATACTTATTCATGCTATTTTTCCAAATATTTTGTTTAATCATAAATAGATATGTGTTTTGGTAGTCAATACGTATTCGTATATATCAATTAATGCAAGATCATGGCAAAGACCTTATGTAATTTATATTGCATTGTATTTTATTTGAAATGCATGGTCAAAGCCATCAACTAACATTCATTAAATGGCAAATTACATCATAGGATTAGATCATTAATGGGAAGTAAAGGGAACTAACTAAAGGTCTTTACTTTGAGAAGATGGAAATAGGGGTCTTCACGACTCACATCATGGTGAGGAAAGTAGGGAGAGAATAATGACAAGAAGGAACATGCAAAAAATTGTAGAGAGATGGAGGGAAACTAAAAAGAATAAGAGAAATAAGAGGAAAAAGAAGAGAGAGAAGTTTGGGTGGGCATCTTGGAACAAACACTGTAAATTGGTATGTACTTTATTATTAAGATTTTGTTGTTTGATTGATGAGTTTTGATGGCTTTCAAAAAAGATAATAAAATGTCTTTTATTTTCAAACTTCTTGTTTGGATTTTTTGTACATTATATGGATAATATTTTAAAACCCCAATATTTTAGACATTTGGTACTAAGGGTTATTTCTTAAACCCTAATGGTGTGGGCTTTGATGTAAATATATCAGTATGATTTTTATAAAATCGTATATTGTATTCTTTATAAAAATTAAAAGTTAAATTGCATATATGATTAGCATTTTATCTCTATGTATAGAGACTAGTCTTGGGATTAAGTGAAGTTTGAAACAATATATACTTATTTAGCCTATATGTGGTTTAAAATTATGTATCTAGCCTTCTATAATGTGTGAGTATTGGTTTAACTTACTAGGGTATTACAAATGTGAGTTATGTTTATTTTTCTAGTAGGCTAAACTCTGAACCTATTCAGATTTGTTAGTTTTAACAAAGTTATGTTTAAGTTAGCCTACTCGACTTTGTTATTGTTAATACAATTATGTTTAAGTAGCCTATTTGGTTTGTATCTTTGTTAGTAGAGAAAATAAATATATTAAGCCTTTCAAATTGTATCTCTATGAGTAGAGAAAGGAAATATATTAAACCTTTCATCTTGTACCTTTTGTTAGGGTTAGAAGGCAAATATCTAAAAGTTAAATGCAAATTTGATCAATAAAATAGAGAAATAAAACACAGAGAAAAAATTGTAGCAGGAAGAAGACAACACAGAAAATTTAATGTGGTTCACCCAATATGGGCTACATCCACAAAATCAAAGCCATCCAATGATTTTATTATCTAGTGCAAAACATATTGCAATCTCACAAATAATACTATACTACAACTCCCATCCCAACCGCTTATAACAAGCTTTTTAGAACCTTCCAGAATTAGGGTTCTACAAAGTCAGTTTTTTCCTTATTTTGATGACGAAGTGAAAAAGTAGGAGAAATTTTTTTCTCGGGGGTTGTACAGTATAGCACATGTGATCAGTCACCACATACCAACAATCTCCCACTTGGAGACTAATTAGGCTCCACACCAAACACCTTTGTGATTAGAGAAAGGAAATATACTAAGCCTTTCAAATTATATCTCTATAAACAGAGATAGAAATTGTTCTAAGCCTTATCGACCTATTCCATTGAACAATGATGTGTTTAAGTTTATGGTCTTATTGGCCTATTATTAAACAATGATGTGTCTAATGTTATGGCCTTATCAACCTATTTCATTGAACAATGATGTGTTTAATTTTATGGCCTTGTTGCTCTATTTCATTGAACAACGATGTGTTTAAAATTACGACCTTATCCACCTATTTCATTGAACATTAAATTTATGGCCTATAGGCCTAATTGTTTGAACAACTCATAAGCCTTAACAATATGTTCAATTCATAATCCTTATCGACCTATTATTGAGAAAGGATATGGTTTGGAACTTAGTTATTTCAACCTTCTTTGTAGTCGAGTTTTTTATATCATTTGAATTGCTATGGATGCTTATCTAAAACAAACTGATAAGTTTGTTACCTATTCTTCTTTGGATACTTTGAGTTCAAAATTGAAATTGATGTCTAATTATTAGTATATTGTATGTTGCTTTGAATATATATATATATATAAATACAATATGTATATATATATGTATACATTTCACATATATATGTATACATATATACATATGTACATATACATATACATATATATATGTGAAATGTATATGTATATAGATGTATGTATATGTATATATATAATTTTATTGTAAAATTGTATAGTGATTCCTTGTGCATGTATGCACAAATGTAAGATCATACAGATATAAAAAATCATCACAAAGATGAACTTATGGGATAGAGTTAATATTTTTGTAAGACAAGTCTATTTATAAATGGAATTATGAAAGTTGTTTTCTTTGAAGGAAGTTGGAATAGCATTCTTGATTTGATGAATATTTATAAATTTATGAAACTTTGAAAAAAATTTACTTCTTTTTTGAGTCTATAAATGAATGTGGGAATATTTTGTCAATATCTTGGTTGAGATAGAGGTGTATGTGAACATACAACCACACAATATTTATGTGTATTCTATATGAAAACTTTGGCCAAATTAATGCAAAACTACTACCCACATTGTCGACTCAGTATGTTTTAAAAATTGTATTATAATAAGAAATATCATGCATGACTAGAGGGAATCTAGAGGATTTCTTGGTAGATTAGATGCATTAAATCTCAAATGGCTTGATAACCACAATTTTATCCGGATTTACTATCCTTGTGAAGGGTAGGGCCACTTTCAAAAGGAAGGTGTGTGGGGGATCATTGGTCTAGGGGTGGAGGTAAAGCATTTGGATGATGCTCTCCCTCTTGCAATCAGTTGTCAAAGACATGGATTATTAGAGATTGACTATGTGATTATTTTTGATGTATCACTTTTGTATTATTATTCTCTCATCAAGTGATGACAACAAATTTAATTATAATTATGATCCTTACTATGGATTAGTAAGTGTATATAGATTATTGTAAACATTAGAATCTTATATAAATGAGTGGAAAAATGGAATCAATGTGATTATTCATTTCAACTCTGATGTTTTATTGCAAAAGTTATGAAATTGAATGTTCTACAAATTCTATCTTTATGTGATGTTTTTTATTATGTTATATATAATTTTCTTTGTGTTTATACTTAATGAACTAGTTGGGGTTCATTACATGTGATATCAAAGCACAGTTTAAACACTAGGGCCTATGAGCCTATCATGTTGAAGTTATCAATAAGATAATTATAATTTTTGGGTAAGTGCACCAAGTTATGACACAAAAAGGGGGTCTTAAGATGACACTTTTTTATTAAAAAAATCAGCAAAGTATGATATTCAATGAGAAAATGAAGATATTTATGCTCAAAATTTGAAGATGCAACAAGAACAAGAGTTGTAGTGCTCTAAATCTACTTTTTAAAATATTATATTTTTTTAAAATGGTGGAGATTAAGGGTTTGAAAATGGGGGAACACACAAAGTGGTCCTATTTCTTTCAAAACAATATAACATAGTGTCTGGTGTGCTCCCCCTAAAATGTTAACCTTTTTTTAGAAATTCAAAACTCACTTTGGTGAGAAATTAGCTAACACCATGTAGTTTATGCTGGATTTTTTTACTAATTTTTTAATGAATATATTATTTTTCACTAATTTTTGAAGTGGACACATCTTGAAAAATAGAATTTTGAGCATGCTTCCCCATAAACTTATTGAAAACTAATAAAAAATCATTGCTTTTCAATACATGTAGAATGGAGTCTAGATTCTAAAAATGTATTTTGTTTCAAACTTTCATGAACGAGTAAAAAACTATACCCAAAATACCACATGTTGGTTTTTGACAAAAAAATGAACATGCACTAACAAAATAAATTAAAGATGAAAACCTCATAATCAAAACTTGAAAAAAATTATATGTTTAGATAGCTAAGAGAGAGCTCAACACCGTCATGTTATTTTTATATATTTGCATTGAAACATGTGCAAACCTGATGGAGAGGACAACCAAAAATGTGTGATTTCTTTTTACCTTTTAAAAAAACACGTCTTTGGCATGAAATGGTCATCCAAACCTTTGCCCAAGGTAAATCCAACCCAAAGGGTTGGTATCTTGGTGCTCGCCAAATGAAAATGCAATATAACCCAAAGGATTGGTATCTTGGTGCTCGCTAAATGAAAATGCATTTTTATTTGGAAAGCACCAAATTTGGCTCTAGCCAAATGAAAAAAATTGGTGAGAACCAAATTTGATGTTCACCAAATGTAAATGCATTTTTTAGAACATAAATTCTTTCTCTTTCTCTTTTATTTTTCTTTGTCTTTGTCTTTCTCTATCAGTGAAACTACATACATGAAATAAACATTTAAGTTGACATTTACATATGGACATTTACTTTCTTATAATTTAAGTTATATTTCATGTATATACTTTTGGGATGTTTGAGAGTGGTTTCGGATCTCTTGGAGTTATAATGCAAATTCTAGTTTTTGGAAGATCTTATAATTTTTTAGACAGTCAAATTTTAGTAATCAACATGTCAAATTTCAGTAATATGAGGTCAAATTTTAGTAATCAATAAGTTGTATCATCTTTCTCTCTCTATCTCACTCATTGTTTATCCCTTACACTCTAGACCTCTCTCTCACTATCTCCATCTCTTTATTTGAATCTATCTCCCTTGAGCTCAAGAACTACCCCTCTCCCCCCTCTCTCTCTCTCTTAGGCCCCCTCCTCCCTCCTCTCTCATTCTCTCCTTCCCTCTCTACTCTCTATGTCACCCCTCTCTCTCTCTCTCTCCCTACCCCTCTCTATCTATCTCCCTGTCTCCATACCTCCCTCTCCCCTCTTTCTATCTCTCCTCTCCTCTCCCTCTCTCTCCTTCTATGTCACATATCCCTCTTTACCACTCCCTCTCTCCCCTCTCTCCCACCTTCCCTCCTCTCTCTCTCAATTTCTATCTATCTCACCTCTCTCTCGCCTCTCTCCCTCCCTCTCTCCTTCCCTCTCTACTTCTCTCTATCTCCCCCTCCCTCTCTCTACCTACCTCTCTATATTGCTCTCTCTCACCCTCTCTCTCCTTCCCTACCTCTCCCTCCATCTCTCCTTCCCTCTCTACTTCTCTCTATCTCCCTCTCCCTCTTTCTCACCTCTCTCTCCATCCCTACCTCTCCCTCCATCTCTCCTTCTCTCTCTACTTCTCTTTATCTCCCCTCTCCATCTCTCTACTTACCTCTCCCTCTATAACTTCCTACCACTGCCTCTATCCCTATCTCTCCTCTCCCTCTCTCTACCTACCTCTCCCTCCATCACCCCATACCACTCTCTCTTCTTTGTCTTTATCTTTATCTTTGTCTCTATCTTTGTCTTTGTCTCTATCTCTCACTCTCTCTTTCTCTTTTTCTCTCTATCTCGCCTCTCTCTCCCTCCCTACCTCTCCCTCACTCTCTCTATCTCCCCTCTCCCTCACTCTACCTACCTCTCCCTCTATCACTCCCTACCACTCTCTATCTCTCTCTACTTCTCTTTATCTCACCTATCCCCCCTCTCTCTCATTCTCATTCTCGCCTTCCCTCTCTACTTATCTCCATCTCACCACTCTATATATCTCACGTATACCTCTTTACCTCTCCCTCCCTACCCTCTCTCTCACCCTCCCTCCTCTCATTATCTTTGTCTCTGTCTCTATTTCTCACTCTCTCTCTTTGTTGTGCACCAAGATGTGATACAAAAAGGGGAGGAAGGTGGGGAGATTGAGAGAGAGGGGGAAGGAGGGAGGGAGACGTAGAGATGGAGAGATACATAGAGCTCGAAGTAGATAGGGAAGGAGAGAGAGGGGGGAGGGAGAGAGGTGAGATAGACAAAATTAGAGAGGGAGGGAGAGCAAGGTGAGATAGATAGAAGTAGAGAGAGAAGGAGAGAGAGAGAGAGAGGGAGGGAGGAAGTGAGGGATAGAGAGAGGTGAGATAGAGAGAGTATAGAGAGGGAAGGGGAGATAGAGAGAGAGGTGAGATAAAGAGAAGTAGAGATGGAATGGGAGAGAGAGAGGTGATAGAGATATGTGATATAGAGAAGTAGATAAGGAAGGAGGAAGGGAGAGAGATTGAGAGAGAGAGAATGAGGGAGGGAGGGATAGAGAAAGAGGTATAGAGTGATAGGTTAGATAGGGAGAAGTAGAGAAGGAAGGTGGGTAGGAGGAAGAGAGAGAGAGAGAGAGGGGGGGAAGGAGGGAGGGAGGGAGATAGACATGAGATAGAGAGAAGTAGAGAGAGAGATTGGGGAGATAAAGATAGTAGAGGAAGAGGGGAGATAGAGAGACATAGAGAGGGAAGAAGGGAGGGAGGGAGGGAGATAGAGAGTAGAAAGGGAAGGATAGAGAGAGAGAGAGATGGATAGGTAGAGAGGTAGTTCTTGAGCTCAAGGGAGAGAGAGTCATATAAAGGGATGGAGATAGTGAGAGAGAGGTCTAGAGCATAAGAGATAAAAAAATTAATGAGATAGAGAGAGAAAGATGATACAACTTGTTGATAACTAAAAATTAATGTCTTGATTACTAAAATTTGACATGTTGATTATTGAAATTTAACTAATCCTAAAAAATTATATGATCTTCCAAAAAGAAAATTGTATTATAACTCCAAACACAAGTTATTAGGAAGGTAACATGAAGTGTGCCTTGAAAGAAGAAATGAATGGCTAGGAAGCCAAAGAAAAATGAAATTAAACCTTAGAAAATAGTGAGTTATGAAGGAGAAGCATGGATCTCCAACTCTGAAACTCTTGTTGTAGCCCTTGAGCACATTAATATAGAAAATAGAAGCAAGTGAAACAAAAAAACACCATTCTTTAAATCTAATTTAAACCTAAGAAATCATCGATGCTTCATGATTTCCCTTTGGGTGTGGTTACAATGTACCTATTCTAGAAAAGGAAGTTAATGAAGAGTACCTCTGCATACATCCCCCTTCAATGTTCTTTTTGTTATATTTTGAAGGAGAGGAAGAACCTAAAGATCCACCCCTCTCAAATAATGATATATAATGTCACAAATAAACCTTATATCTAAACAAGGACATGTAGTCCATTATTATTATTATGAATAAATAAATTATTTCTTGTATTTGAAATGTGGATCAACATATTTCTTTGTGACTCTTAAACTTTAAGATGATATTTCTCTCAACAAACTTAGTTTCTCAAACTTTGTTTAAATTTACGCGAAGAAAAATTTAAATAAATGGTCATTTAGGAAGTGAATCATTGTGCGAACAAGAATAAATGTTGGAGGAAGTCAGGATGGTTTAGGTCAACAATCTAAAAATCCTATGGAAAACTTGACCATATCATAACCATTTTGAATGAAAAAAATATAGGTTAGGAGTTCTTGAATAAGAAGTAAGAGGATTTGATAATCATGAAAATAAAGAAGGAATATGAGAGAATGGTGACAAAAATGATGATGAGAAAAGTGAACATAATGGTGAAGATGACCAAAAACCTAAAAATCAAGGTGATGTGAGAGTTCGTATGACAAATGAGCTAGCAAGGGACATTAAAAAGGTTACCTTGCCTAAATTTGATGGTATCATGATTGGAGATGGAGCCAAATCAATACTCACAGAAATGGAAAGGTACTTTGGAAAAAGGAATTATTTGGAGATAACTAAGACAGTTTGGGGAGCCTATCAATTAGTTGGATTAGTATCCACTTGGTGGATGAACAAGAATATGGAATTAGGATTTAGTACCTTAAGCACAACATGGTACCAATTTATTTAAATTTTTAGATAGAGGTGGAACTATCCCAATTGTATTTTGATTAAAATCTTATCAATTTTTGGAACCTAAGACTTGTGATATGTTGGTAACAAATTACTGGGAAAAGTTTACTAGGTTGCTAAAATATGTATCCCAATATCAGAAGGATGATAGGTTTAGGAATATAGGAAGTTCATAATGAGACTTAATACCTAGATAGGAGTGAAGTTGATGTCCAAGGTCCAACAACTATGGGTCAAGTGTTTGAAAAGGCCATAAAACAAGAGCAAAGGATGAAATCTATCTTGGCCTACCAAGATAAAACTAAGAAGGAATTTTCCTAGACTAAAAAACATCAACCTTCAAAAAGAAAGGATGGATCAAGGATGTCAAACCAAAGGCTAATAGTAAAGATTTCATGAACAATCAGAATAATTTCCAAAATGGAAAGAAGAATAGAGATCCTAAGAAAAAGGAAATGTTCAACCACAATTACCTAGAGGAAAGGAAAGGACTAGTTAGAGGATGTTTCAATTGTGGGAGAGACCATTATGCCAATCAGTTTCCCACTAGGAATCAAGGAAGCATGAATAGAGGTAGATCATTACCTTCACAACAATCATCTTTTCAATAGAGGATTCAAGTTGTGGTAGATAACCGCCAAGCCAAATATCAAGTAACACTTATAGAAGTGGCATGTATGCTTTATGGCACTCTAATTTCAATTCTAATAGATACAATTGTGACAATTTTTTTTGTTTCACCTAAAGTGTAAAGTAAAATACCCTTAAGAGCTAGTTTCATGGCTAAAGCATGGCAGTTGCCTATGCAAATCAGTCCAGAGATCAAGTAGAGCAATTTTTGTTTGAAGCTAGTATTAGCTCACTTTCTTTTACAATTGAAGTCAACTTGTTTGTTTCACCTTTAGGGTCCTATGATATTATTTTAGGGCCCCTCTCCCAATCCATCTCTCCTTCACTCCCTCCCTCCTTCCCTCTCTACTTCTCTCTATCTCACCTCTCCCTCACTCCCTCCCTCCCCCTCCTTCCCTTCCTCTCCCCTCCCCATCTCTACCTCTTTATCCCTCCATCCTTCCATCTCTCTCTCCCATTATTCTCTCTCTATATCCCTCTAGATATCTCTCTATATATCTCCCTCTCCCCTCTCTCTCTTATTCTCTCTCATGCTCTTCCTCTCTACCTCTACCTCCCTTCCTCCTTCCTTCTCTAGAGAGATAGAGGGAGAGGGAGAGGGAGAGGGAGAGGAGAGGGGAAGAGAGAGGTGAGATAGAGATAAATAGAGGGAGGGGGGGTAGAGAGCAAAGGAGATAAATATATAGAGATATCTAGAGGAATAGGAAAAGAGAGAGAGGTGAGATGGAGAGAAGTAGAGAGGGAGGGATTGAGGTAGAGAGAAATAACTAGAGGGATAGCGAGAGATATGGAGATATATAGACAGATAAGGAAAGAGAAAGGTGAGATAGAGAGAGATAACTAGAGGGATATGGAGAGATAGAGAGAGGTAAAAAAAAGATAAGTATAGAGGGAAGGAGGGAGAGAGAGAGAGAGATGAGATAGAGAGAAATAGAAATATATATAGAGAGAGAGGGATGGGAATATATGTAGAGAGAGAGATAGGGGTGAGATAAAGAGAAGTAGAGAAGGAAGGAGAGAGAGAAGTAGGTAAGGAGAGAGATATATAACGAGGGGCTTGATGATGCTTTTGAATAGTTACAAAGTTACTCTTAGACAATTGGGAGATGATAGGAGCCTACTGATTGATGAGGAAAACTATTAGTTAGTTTTTTTTTTAATTTTAGTACATGCTTTTAGACATCTTCAGACACTTATTTCCTACATATTCTTGAAACTTTACTATCTTTTATGATCATTATGCAAACTTGGACCTAGTTTAAGTCTATGGAAATATGATTATGATGTGATAGTTATTTTATGGTTAATATGTGAATATGTATGAAATGAAATGAATATATTTGTGTTTAAGATATGGTTACTAGTAAATTGTGTAGATGTTGTGTGAACTAATATTTTGTAGCCAAGGAGCTAGAGCCAATAGATTGTAGCACGTTGCAACTAGGAGGCACAACTTGCAGCCAAAGGGAGTTTTAGATAGTGATGCGGGGGAAGTTAGAAGAACATAGCAACTACATAATTGGAGGCATATATTTGTTACTATTGTTGTGAATCATCACATTATTTAATAAGACTACTGGAGGAGAAGAATTTTACCTTGATTGGGAATCCAATGTGACTGTTTCCAAGGTCCACATTTTAGTTTTAAACCGTTGTAGCAAAGTTACAATCCTATTCTAATTCTTCTACCTTTTTAGTTGTGTTTTAGTTACTCATACTTTATCATGCTCTATTATGTAAGGAGTGGTGATTTATGATTATATTTATGTTTTGATTCCTTGTTCTAATAAGACTCCCTCGCACCTATATGAATGGTTCAGTGGTTGAGTTTTGGACTCTAGCAACACTAAGAGGGGGGTGAATCAGTGTTGTGTAATTTAACTTTATTAAATTGATCTCTCAAGTGTATTTAACATTCAATCAAAAGAAAGATGTAAGAACATAAAACAATAAGTCATAACACCATAACATAAGGATTTTTACGTGGAAACCATGTTAGGGGAAAAACCACGGTGGAGGTCAATCCACAATTTGAGTACTCAAATATAAGTATTTTACAAAAGGGAATGCACTTGCATTCAGGCACACTGCCTAGAGCTCACTGCTCAAAATCAAGAAGGCTCACTACCTTACAAAAGATTTGGATTACACCAAAAGGTTGAACTAAAAAGATAGCATCTAAAAATTCCTGATTACAGTTTTGGTTAGGCTCCTAGATCAAATTCTGGACCTTCTGTCTGATTCTGCACTTCGCTTTGCTCTACCCTAGTTCGCTTCACAAAATCCTCTTCTGCATAAGTGAAAATCACTCAACTACTCTTCTGATATTCACACATACATCAACACATATCAAACACTCACACATGTACACAAAAATTAGTTAATCGATCTCATATATATATATATATCCGCCACCAAGGATTCAATCGCTATATGTCAGCTTCAATAAAATAGAAAATATTTTCCAATTGTCAGCTCAAATCATGAATAACATTTAATGTGCATCTACAAGAGTCGACCACAACATAGTGAGGACCCAAAACAAAGTCTCCAAAACAAAATTACCTTAAACAATTTTACCTTAAATATCCACAACACCCCACATTTACTTAGTCGGCCTTCATACACTGATGAACAGAAAATTGAACGACCAGATCTCCTAACTCGTACACCGATTGATGCAATAGCACAATAATCAAGAGTAAAAAAATTCTTATACCCAAAGACCTTCACCGAGATCCACAACCAAAACTGATAAATTGGTAATGCAAACCACTTTGATATATTCAACTTCAATTGGATACCTTGTTCTTTACTCTATCTTCCGGTATGGTCAAATACTGACATGCAGACCAAATAAATGACTTAGGTTGCCATAAATGACAACACTAGAAGCCATGTGCCAACAATCTCCCCCTTTGGCATTGATGGCAACACTTGGTGAAAAATGACTAAGTGTCAGGACCTTCAAAACTTCAAAAAGCCATAACTCAACAAAACTCCCCTTGAGTTTAATAAGGCATTTTTCACTACTCTCTCTCCCCCTTTGACATCAATGACAAAGAGATAATAAAATATTTTCTTTCTCCCCCTATGAAGTGTAACCAAAAACTTATGCAAAAACTGATTCAAAAATTTGAAGAAATACAGCCGCTATTTGAAGATAATTATGTACTTTTCCTTCATCTCCAGAAGAAACTTCTTCTATGCTTCTACTGCAATCCTGGTGATTATGATCATGCTGTTGTTTTTAGTTGTCCAGTTGATAATCTTGACAAGGGATTCTAGAATGGTGAAGGAATCTTCCAATACTTCTCCTTTCCTCAGTATCTCAATTAATTGTTCCATCCTGCATTCAGTTATGTCCTTCACTTTCCAAAAGGTTTCAAAAATCTCGTTCCTAGTGTTCTGAACATTTGTATGCTCTTCCTGTAATTCCCAAATCCTTCTCCTGATTGCACCATCTTGATCCTGAGACATTAAAATTTTGTCCAATATTGTTCTTGGTTCTATTTTAATTTGTTCCAACTTCTCTTTGTACTTGTTGATTGCATGAGGCCATAAAAGATAATCGTTATAAATGTTGTTTGTTGTGCTTATGCATTTCCTTAGTTGATTCATGTGATTTTTTAGCTTAGTGAGTGAAAATTTGTACTATTTCTTCAAGTGTAGGATGACATCTTCTTCTTCCTTTTTTTGAGACTCAGAGTCCATGATTTCCTTGATGCATTCAATCATCTCTTCTGGCAACTTATTCTGCAAACTCTCTAGTTTGATATGATTGTGCACAAGATGAGCACTTAATACGCTTAAGATCATGTCCTACTCATATGAAGGTCTGATAGACCATATGTTCACAATTTTCTACATCCATCTTCCTCATGAATAAGCTGCAATAGCTCTTCCTTGGTTAGATCACCTTCTCCTTCACTTCCTTCTGCCATTGCCTTTTATTGTTTTGGTTCAACTATTTCTAGTTATTTTTCTAGGGTGTCCTCAGTTTCCTTATCAAATTCCTCATCTTGTATGTCCACAATCACCTGTTCTTTTCCTTTCCCTTCAACTTTTGGAGTCTTACATGCTAGTGGAGTATAGACAACAATTTATTTTTCTCTTTTCTTCTTTCTCTCCATCTCACTGGAGGAGGAACCAACTTCAAGTGCCCTTACCAGAATGGAAATACTAGTTGATCCAAACTTCCTTAGCAAACCATTAAAGAAACTTTCATGTACTTGATCACAGTTTCCCAAATTGTTAGAGTATATGTAAATCTGCTTGTAGACTGGTTCACTCTCTTCCCATGTTATGTTGTTGTTTAGGGGCAAGCAATTCAGAAAATACATCACAAGGCATATAACCAAAGTACCAAACTTGAAAGGGCAATCTATCTTCTTTGTCAGTTGCTCGTTCTCCATTAGTTGATCTTTCAGTAATCCGCAAAGATCAAAATCTTTATCTTCCATTATCATCTCGTGTGAAATGTAAACAACACCTACCGAAGTTACACCTTCTCTATTTCTTAAAAAGATTTTGTAGGATATTCCCTGCACAGTGTACCTTGTCACTGAGTCTTTAATTGTGGATATTATTGTAGACATCAAAAATTTGTCCTCTTACGATACCTTGTCATAACATTGCATCATGTAGACACCTTGTATCATGTTTTTCCCTAGGTACCCATGTCATCATCTAATTAGTTAAATAAATCTTATTTATTTGACTAATTTCATTTATTCCCTTCCTATGTATAATTCATCAATTCCTCTAATGTTAATTAAATAATTTATATTATTTAATTAATTAAATCATAATTCATCAATTCCTCTAATGTTAATTAAATAATTTATATTATTTAATTAATTAAATCATTTCCATCCATTCCTCTAATGTTAATTAAATAATTTATATTATTTAATTAATTAAATCATTTCCATCCATTCCTCTAATGTTAATTAAATAATTTATATTATTTAATTAATTAAATCATTTATGTCCATTTCTCTAATGTTAATTAAATAATTTATATTATTTAATTAATTAAATCATTTCCATCCATTTTTCTAATGTTATATTATATAATTAATTAATTCATAATCTATCCCTTCCTCTAATGCTAATTAAATAATTTATATTATTTAATTAATTAAATCATTCCCATCCATTCATCTAATAATTAAATAATTTATATTATTTATTTAATTAAATCATTTATATTCATTCTTCTAATGTTAATTAAATAATTTATATTATTTAATTAATGAAATCATAAATTCATCGTTAATTAAATAAATCCAAAATTTATTTAATTAATAAAATCCTAAAAAGATCTTCTCACTTTCTTTCCAAAACTGAACTCATGTGTATCTAATTAATTTATTTAATTAGATAATTCATCAATTATCCTTCTCGTCTTTTTCAAGATTTATTTCCTTTAAAATAGGAAATGAAATCCTTCTATCTTTTTACAATCTTATCTTATCTTGTCTTATTTCCTCTTTAATCAAATAAAACAAAAATCAAATCATTATCAATCTTATCAAATCTTATCTCTCTCCACATCGAAAATCTATAAATCAAACCTTTCACATTGAATCTTCATCGGGTATCTTCACTCTGTCAAAATAATTCTTCAATCCATCTCTATCATTCTCTTCATTGGTCATTTTCGTCATCAAGTCGTTATGCTGTAGGAATGAGCACTCAACACTCCTCCATTATCAACCTTTGAAATCTTGCATCCTTGTGCAGGTGGAGAAGAGCCATGGAGATCAATCAACACTAGTTTGAAAATCGGTTTGCACTTTCTTTGTTTATTATTTTTATTTTCATTCTAGTTTGTACTTCATGGTGCTTGATAGGATTTAATTTGTTTATTGTCTTCAATGCATTTAAACCTTATTGATTTTATTCCTATCTACAATTATCATTGTTCTCATCAATAAACATATCATCAACAAACCATAAGGCACAAGATAGAGAAGGATTACTAACAATATAATTTCATGGTGAAGGAGGTGTATAATTTATATGCATATTACTAGTGATATAACAAGTAGAATCAACATAACAATCTTCACTACGGTAATAATCATGGATGGAAAATCCCAAATCATAATGTGTATTTTCATTGGTGAAGGTTTATCATCATATACATGAGTGGAATTAAAAAATATGTATCTAAAAAACACTAGAATCCCCAAGGAAAAATAGATTAAGAGAGATAAATGGAGAAGATATATCATGAGATGTATGAAGCATATTTTTCTAGGTATAATATCAAATGAACCAAAATGCTTAGTATGTAAGCTACTATCATAAGAAACAAATAGGTATCATTATAAATTATGCAGTAACATTTAAGCAATGAACTTGGTAACAAATATAGAGAAGATATCCATTGCAATATTATACAAATAATAATACCGTGAAGGGTAATGAATCTCAATTAGAACAAATAGAAAATCAAAAGTAAAATCATTATTAGAGAAGTATTATAGAATATTAAATATATTTTTAATATATAATATATAATTGTATCTATTATTCTATATTCTATATTATAATATATATTATTTAATTTGATATAATATATATTTTAAATTATAACACTATGTAAATTAATATATAAGAAATAAGAATATTTAATTAGAGAGGGGTCAGTCTTATAACAATAAATATAATTATAGTTAATACAATACACAAATTTATAATTTGTTATTTATTATCTAAGATGGTCATAATATAATTATATTTAATATTAAATACATTTTTAATTTAACATAATATTATTCAAATTAATCTATAAGAAATTATAAGATTTAATTAGATAGATGGGTTGGTCTTATAACAATAAATATAATTATACTAGAAAAAAAATATATAATTAAATAATAAATATACATTTATAATTTGATATTTATTATCTAATCTTATCATATTTAACATTTAGAATTGGTGGAAGTGCTCATTAATGAGTAAATGACATGTTAGATATTGTAGTTACAAATTTTTGTAGATAAATTAACATTAAGGGAGAGGGATAGGGAAAGGGAGAGACAAAAATGAGAGGAGGTGAGAGAGATGCGATAAAGTGAGAGAGAAAATAGAGAGAGAGAGAGATCCCCATGGACATGACATCTTTGAATTGTTGGTATAAAATAGTTGATCCAAGGTCTATCTCTCTTTTCCTATCTCGCTTTCCTTTTATCTCTTATTTCTCTCTCCTACCTCCTCTCTCTCTCTCTACTTCTCTCTCTATATCTCTTTGTCTCCTCTATCTCTCTTTTTCTCTTGTCCCTCGCTCGTCCCTCTTTTCTCTATATCCCTTTCCTCTATTGATCTCTCTCTCTCTCTCTCTCTCTCTCTCTCTCTCATGCTATCTCTTTTTCTATATCCCCCTCTTTATGTTGCATGAATTTTAATAATGACAAAGTAAAAATAAAAATGTGACATTTGCAATAAAGAGGCACTTTCTCTTCAAAATAACAACTTGGATCTACTTTCATGGTCATTGCTTTCCTAAGAGTTTCTTTGATATCACTAATATCTAATCCATGTAGACTGTGTATATCTTGATACATAACAATTCTTCCACTACATATCAGTTGAGATACCAATGAACCAACATTTAACATACTAAAATATATGAACATTGCATCTTATTACAAAAGAAAGGTCCATAGATCTGCCATCACAAAATCATAGTAGTATCAAGTTCAAATATATGATGCAACATAGCTTAACACTAAAAATGCTTTGGGAAAATGAAGTCTATATGCTATGTACAATATGATATCCTCTATATGTACATATCAACCTGCATTGAGTTCCTTGTTGATGCATTATCTACAAAGGACTTCACCCATAATTTTTTTGGAAAGAAGTGATATGTTCAACTTTATAATGTATGAAGCCTATGCTACTTAAAGTGCAATTGGATAGTTTACTCTTTGAACCTAAATCTAATAGGTGCACTTGGATCCTAAACTCAAAGTGGCCATATTTTATGTGGGCCAATAATTCATAGTTTCCAAATTTCCATGTAGGGTACATTGAGCGTATAATATCATTTACTTATTGCTTAACAATGGGTTTCAAGCCCTTACAATGACACTATTCATAGAAGTGTAATATATTAGCAAAAAGTTCAGAGATAATGCACAAATTCCCTCCTCTTATACTTATAAGATTAATCAAAATTCAAGCTTACTATAAGTAAACACAAGGCTAGGTATAGAAGAATAATAGTACAAATATTTTAATAGAATAAACACACAACTCTAGTAAGAATTCATGATGCGAACCCAACAATTATTCTTAGTTTTAGTTAATTAGTGTTGTAAATGATATTACTAATCTATAAACCAAAAAATTATTTAAAATTATATCTTATTAACAAAGAAAAATTTAGTGGTGAATCTTCGCCAATTGGCTAATAATTGAAATCGGGACTTCCATAAATGGCTAATAGTACAAGCTAAAAAGGATGTTGAATCGCCAAGTTTTTACAAAAAAATAATTTTGTCTCAATTAATTCGCCTTTGTAAACGATGTGTCATTGGAACCAATTCGCTAGTAGTTTATACTATAATTACAAATATTAATTAAATTTTCCAGTAATATTATATTACTACCATTAATTTTGGGGCAATATCACCACAATAATAAATTAGCATTTAATTTTAGGGATACTTTAGCCTTGAATAGGGCTTTTATTTATTGTCATTGAATCATCAATTATCTTTTTAATCAGATGGCTACAGGTTGATTTCGTGCCCTAATACACACGTTCCTTTTAAAAGGCTTGTTGAGGCCCAAAATTTATTTTGGTCCACACGATTAAACCTAATTGTGTGGCCCAAAACAAATTTTGGGCCTCAACAAGCCTCTTAAAAGGCGCGTGCCCATTAGGTTGCAGAATCAACCTGCAACCATTTGATTAAAAAGCTAATCAATGGTCTTCATTGTCGGCCTATCACCCAAAACTTGAACCTTGTAACCTATGTTGCGGGGTTCTAGAAGTTTGAAACTGGGTGATAGTGTGTTGATTGAGGGATCGTTGACTTCTCTAACCTTGGAACCTTGTCGCAATGTTCAGAAGTTTCTTAACTTCCTAACTGATCGATCTTCTTTGTTGTCGCGGTGTCTTGGAGTTTCCTAACCTCCAACTGGAGGTTGTGAAGTTTGTGGTTCTCTGACTGGGCGACAAGTCGATGGATGGTGGGACTGGTCTGCATGGATGGCGATGACCACGTACGACAGTGACTTGGATGTCGATGGATGTGGGGACCACTTGGAGGTTGGGAGTTAAATATTTAAGTCTTTTTTGGGGGACTTGTTGCCAATATTGTAGATTCCCATCTTGATTCTCCAGAATTGCACATGTGGTGTACGTGTGTCTTGGTGGAGACCACAAGGAACAACCGACAGTTTGGTGTGATAGTCAAAGGTGATGGATGAGTGATGTGTCAACACGTGGCACAATTCCATTTGTTGATTTTACATCGCTATTGTAAATCAACAATCATTAGCAAATTTTAAAAGGAGAGATTCGCCATTATAATTAATCTTTTTAGTGATTATTTGCTAGGATTCGCCACTGTGATTATTATTTTTAACAATTATTCATTAAGATTCGCAAAGATTTTACACCTTTGTCGAGGGGGGGTTTCTTAAAGTTATCCCTGCTTATTAAAGCCTACCTATCTACTTTACATTGAAAGGAAAGTGCACTTAGTAATTAAATTGTTGATAAAAGTGAGAATTTTGTAGAATAGTGTCATTCTTGGCTCCATCTTTCCAAGTCGTTATGCAAACTTTTCTTTGACAAATATAAAAATGCAACTCCATACTAATTATCCCTTTGTTTTATGTTTTGGTCCCTTAGATGCCTTCTATCTTGAGAATGATAAGGTGATAAAGGCACTAAAGGATAGTACATATGTGACTCTCCAAATTAAAAAATGAGGATACACATATTGATTACAAATAATTCAATATTGCATTAAAACTATTACTATTGGTATAAGATTTATCAAAGCTATAACCACCATACTAGTTGTCAACCTATGTTAACATCCTTCTTGATGTACTAACTGCTAACTGATTATCACGTCTCCAAATGGATATATTCATATGCTTGCAAGCTTTAAATATCATACACTATGGACTTTGCTTTTCAATTTTAGGTAAGAAGACATGAAGACGTGAAGCTTGCACTACTTAAAGTGCAATCAAACGATCTATAAATATTATGAATGCACATCAAATAGGTCATAAACTCAATCACTCTTTATATAAGAGAAAGAAGAGAGAGAAGGATATAAGGACAAAGGAAGGGAGGGTAGAAGAGAGAAGGATAGGACATAGGGAGGGAAAGAAGAAAAGAGTGGTACAAATAGAAGTAGAGAGATGTATAAAAAGAGGAAGTATTTTTGTATATATAATCACTCTTTATTTGTTTTTAATGCATATAAGAACAAATAGAGATAGAGAGAAGGATATAAGAACAAAGCGAGAGGGGAAAAGACATAAGAAGAGAGGAAGTGAGAGGGTACAAATATAAATAGAGAGATATATATAGAAAAAGAGCATTTTTACGCAAAAGGCGTGTCTTATATGAGCTTTCAGAGCTCAATTTGCCTGTGAACGGTGGAAAATACAAGATAAGCCTTGGTTGACAGGGGAACCATTACCAACCGTTGATCCAAATTTTTGCTTTTTCTCTGCTTTCCTGCCGTTATTGGTTTCCGATCCTCCAAACCCTGCCTCGTCATTAAATTCATTTAATCACCTTCTGCAGGATTGCAAGACTAAACGAATCTCAGCCGCTCATAAGGACACTTTTGCTCCCGGAAAATCGCCAGGGAAATTCCGCCGGAAAATTGTCATCATGCCTGCCTGCTATCGCTGGGAAATTCTGCGGTTTTTTTTGTTTCGCCGTTTCTTAAAAATTGTAGGACGCGGTTATGATGGTTCGTTAAATTTGTAAGGAATTTTTCCTAGATGTTTTACAATATTTATTATTTATTATTTATTTGTGCAGGATTAAATATGTAAACGTATTGGCCCTGGGGAAATGTGTTTCGATAATATTTTGCAGACATTAAATTATTCTTTTGATGGCGTTAAAAAAATATTCCTTGTAAATTTCGAAGGAGGTTATGGGATGCCCTGTATGAAGATTTTTAAGTGACCGTAATTTTTAAGAGTTTACTATTAGTATGTGCTATTTTTTAATAAGTTTTAAAAAATTGTTTTAAAAAAATTTACATGTTAATACTGTTTGACATTTGAACCAAAACACGCTTTTTATTAACGTATTCGTTTGCAACTTTAAAGCTATATATATTGATTCGGCATTTACGTAATTTAAGCCACCTTTTAATAGGTTTGAAGTAAATCATTTTTTTTAATTAGTATGTTTTTTAATTAGATTTAATAAATAATATAAAATAAAAGTTATTAATAATTATGAGAACAATTTATTAATAAAGGGTAAATATAATTGGTAATAACATGTTATTATCATTATAATGGTTTATTTATAGTTAGTAAAATGTAATATTAGAATTTATAAAGTGTTTGATTAGAATCAATATAATAGAATAATAATTATTAATGAAATAGGTTGAAAGGATAAGTAATAAGGTGTTAGTGTTAGGATAACTTACGATAACCTTTCTAATTATTGTAAGTTCTAGGGGAGAGGGGCCTATAATGGAGCAAGGTTCAATAGTGGCGATAGAAGTAGTCCTCAGTGGACCCCATAGTGGAGCACTTTAATATTCAATTGCAAAACATTTTTTATCCATAAAGTATGCAAAGTGACAAATCATGTGATGCCACATCAACGCACCAATAAAACATGGCTTAGTGCACCACTATCGGTTTCACCGTTTTTTTTTGGGCCTTTTTGGATACCTCAACAAAAAGCATGTTGATGTGGCATCATATTTGATGATGTGGCCCTAAAATGAAATATAGGAGCACGTGAGTTGCCAAATAAATTATTGTACAAAATTGGGAGTGATTTGAAATTTCCACATAGGATTTTGATAAACGCGAAGTTAGGGTGCTCCACTATAGGCCCTCTCCCCTATATTATTGGAGTGAAGAATAATAAATTCACGATTATAAAATGACATGGGTTTATATATATATATATATAATGACATGAGTTTATTAAATATATATATAAATAAATAAATTATTATAATATTTTAAAATAAAAAACATATATAAATGTAATTACAATTATGCAAAAAAAAGACCAAAATTTATCCTAATTGACCTTCCACACTTCTTCGGCGTACCCATTGCACACTAAAGTGCAATAGCTAGTTAATATATAATCACCCTTTTATATAGATGTATAGAAAGAGGAGACACAAAGACAAAGAAAGCAAAAACTTTACCTATCGTCTCACCCTCTGCAATTTTTAATAGCACGGGTGGTAGTTATACTGCCATATCTAACGATCTAATATACAGCTGGCACATGTTTCACTGCACACTTTTTTGCACGCTCAGACATCTGCTGAAAACAGTGCACCAAACTAAAAGACGCGACAACAATGATTATTTTATCTATTTTAATCATTGGCTCAATTCCAAGCAAAGCCGGTGATTATGTTGGTTATTAATCTGATATATTTCGAGCGCTTTGTTTATACAAAACAAACAGAAGAAATTTAAACAAAAGTTGGATTTTGGATTTTACTGATTTGCTTGTCTGAAGCAGTGAAGAACATATTCATGATTTTGTCTTTGCTGTTTGTATTTAATCATTTGTTTGTAGTACACACAAATTTTTAATCTTGAATTTGGTGACTGAACAAGGATTTGGGTCATTCGAAAAATTATTTTTATTTTATTGAAAATTTTACTATTTCAATTTAATAATTTGTGTGGTATTTCATATTTATTAAGTGATTGAGAAAAGATGGTTTATAAATTTATTTTTGATAATATGTAAGATGAACAGATATTTTAAGGTTAAAAATATAACAATTTTAATTTTTTTTATATTTTTATTATTCATAAATAAAATTATTTATTATTTTTATGTATTTTATTTTAAATTTTATAATGATATTAGAGCTTTTGAAATAGAAGGAGATTGAAGAAGTAGATTTTTTTTTTTATGTTTATTTTAAAAGATATTGTTGCTACTTGACTTAGTGAGTAGATTAATATATTTTTACATTTTGTATCTCAATTTTTTATTGTCTTAGAGACTAATCTTCTTAGAAATTAGGTTTTCTTTCAATTATATGCAATTTACATTTATTTATGTACAATTTTTTATTCCCTAAAGCAAGAATTGAATAATAGAATAGGATTTTAAAAAATTACTAGGTTTGATACAAATTATTCAGTATAAGTGATTAAATAAGGTTATGTATGATGTTGGAAGGCATCTTGAAATTTTAATGTTGATTGCTACTTTGGTGAATGAATGACTAAAAGATTTTCATAGAAGTTGTGTTTGCACATTAAAAAGGTGCTAGACATTAAAAGACCCACTCCAAATAATATTGGTGTTTAGATAAAAAAAAATGAAATAAAATTTATGAATTTTATCTTTTCATAATTTTTTGAACACATCAAGTATTTTATTGTTTAGTTTCATACTCTCATATTCAACTATGTATATTTCAAGTTAGAAATTTTTTGAAGTTTTATTTTATTGTGAGATAATTCACTTGAATGTGATTGTAGAGAAGGTTGGAGGACTTGCTAGGAATATGGAGGAACATTACCATTTCCAATTTACTTGTTCAAAAATTGGGTGCATTGCTTGAGAGACAGTTTTGGTAGGAATAGTTGCAATTCCTTTCACTTCAGTATAGCTTGTTTCAATTTGGTGGATGTTGTTGGATTTAGTTTTTCTTTGTTGCATTAATAAGGATGAATTATCCAATAGAACTTTATGTTCTTTAGTATCCCACTTCTTGACTAAGGAGGAAAGAAATACTTTTTAAGATATGTAAGTGGATAGTTTTATATTTTTAATAGGTGTTATCAATGTTAGGGGAGAAGAGGAAAAGTAGGTATAGTTTTTGTGTGCTTGGTCAAGTAGTTGGACATCTATTGAGGATGCTCCTCAGTACTACAAAGTACAAGGAATCACCAAGAAAATGGTCATTGTAGTTGTAAAATGATGAATCTTTCTCATACTAACATGTGGTATATGTTAGGATTAAGTATATTAGTTACCTTGTATGTCCTATGGTCTAATGTGACTTAGCTATTTGTAGATGATTAATTAAGTATACATCTCTACAATCCATGGAGTGGGAAAATAGAACATGCCAATTGATGTGAGGGCGGGAATATATGCATGATTATATTATTCTTTAAGGACTAAAATATTTTTGTAATGAGGTATTGATGAGGGGTTAGTGTTCTCATAAGAGAATCTTCAAACATTATTGGGTGGAAGATGTAATTGGTGCTTCATGTCTAAGTACTTGAGGGTTATATTTATCAACTATAAAAATGGAGGTCCATGATTCTTGTGTGAGGAATCACATTCTCATTTGGAGGCCACCCTCTTGTACTATTTCATAATAGTTCTTACCATGTTATGTTGGGATCTTATTTGGGCCTATTACTTATTATATCATGGTGGGTTTTAGGCCTCCTTAAGCCTATATATTAAGGTCTAGAGATAGAGATTCCAAACATTATTTCTTGTAAATTTTTAGTCTCATTGTAGTAAAGTAGCTCTATGAAAATATTATAATATTATTGCTAAATAATATATTGGAGATGCATTATCTACAATAAACACAACACATTCTAACCCTTAGAAAATCTATGGGTATTACAACCTTTGCACTCTTCCATCAACCTCAAAATCCCACACATAACAAACCTTTCACATGCTTCTTAAATATTGCAACCCATTCCACAAAAAATCAGACCCAACCAATCTACACAACTTATGATCAACATACCCTCAAGAAACCAAGTACACATACAATCATACCATCAACACCTTTAAACTAAGAAAAAGATTATTCCACAATAATCCCACATGCACTCCTCACTCTTCAACATTACAGAAACATCACTCCCCCTTCATAACATTATGTACATGCACCCATCCCTTTCAACACAACATACTTTGCAAACACAACATACCCCACATATTACCAGTAGATCAACTCATTATTTTCACACCAAAATAATCAACATTCAAATTACATTCCATTAATAATGATCAGTTGAGGAGCGGAAGCGGGAATAGGCACAGTGTGGGTGTTTTAAAATCTGCTTATGATGGAGAGGCCAATTTTGATGAAGATGATCGTGATCCTTGGCCTATTGGTGCAACTGAATGTGCTTTGGCATCATTTGGATTGCTTTTTGAATGTCCTTTGGCTTCTCTTGGGTTGCTACTTGGTATGGTTTGTGAGGCTTACCCTCTTCTAGTGCAGAGCAGTCTCTGTGGGGAGCTAGAGAGTGGTTTGCATTTGGCTATTGAAACTTTTCTTCTTATCTTCCTTTTGCATCTGCTTGTTGCTCTTGTTTTGGCGTCACTACTTTTTTGTGGCTTGTGGGAGCCATGTTTTGCTTGTTTCTTGACTTGTTTGGGGACTGTGAGTGGGGAGTCGTCTAGAGGTATTGAGGCTTTGTTTTTTTTTTGGTTAGTGTTCCTCTCGGGAGAGATCTCTTTTGGATTGTTTAAAGCTTGGTTCTCGTTGCTTCTTTGGGGCATCCTTCCATGCCAAGGGTGTTGTATTTGCACTCCTTCTGTCTGTTTGATGCTTCGCCCATGGTCCTATTGGTGTTGAGAAGGCTCATCTTGCTTTTCATCTCTTTTTCAAGGCTGTCGTATGTGAGGTTGGCTACATGGGTGAGGTTTGGTATTTTGGATCTCTCTTTCACCTGTTTTAGTGGATCCTTTCCTTTCTACTCAAGCTCTTTCTTAGGGTTTTGGATGTTGTTTTTGATTAAAGGGTTTGTTCTTTTTTTGGTGGCTTCTAGTATTTTTTCAAAGACATTGGGTCTTGGTTGGTTGGTGGTGGACTATGTCCATGTTAGAGGTTGTTGGTTGTTGGTTGGATTGATCTTTTTGTTTTATCTTCTGACCCAATTGTTCATTTTGTTTAAGGGGGTGAGATTGACCCCCTTGTGGTCTTTGAAGCCCTTGAGGATGTTGGGATCTAGTCTCTTTTGGTCCCTTTGCTATTTGGAGGTGGTTTTTCTTTTAGTCCTCTTATTGAAGGTCTTTATGGGGGAGTCATCTGCCCTTTTTTTGTTAGTATGTTGTTGGTTGAGAGGAGCTCAAGATTATTCTCGAAAACCCAGTTGTATCTACTTCTTAAGAAATTTGATGGTGTTGTTGGTGAGTTGTTACAAAGGTTTATTTTGAAGGCTCAATTGTGGTTGTGTTTAATGTTGATGGTTGTCTCTTCTTCAAGCTCTAGTATCTTACCTTGCCAAAGGAGGATGTAACTATCCTTTTTATCAGAGTTCTTCCTTTCTTCCAAGTTCTACAGATGGTTTCTTCTATGGAGGTGAAGATTGTTCCTTCTGAGGTGGAGCCCTCTCCTTTTGAGGTGGAGTTGGTTGTTGTAGACTTGGTGGGAAGCTATCTTCTTTACTACTTGTTTCTATTGAGGCGAAACTCATGTTTGCAAGAGAGTGTTGGCTTTGGTGGTAAGGATTTCTATTTATTCCTCTCCATTAGAGGGTATCCCTCTCCTATTGAGGAGGAGATCAGGTTAGCTTTTCAAGTGGATGGAGCTGTAAGGTTGTGGATGGTTATCAGTGTTTTGTTGTTCTCTCTAGCTTCAATATTGAGGTGGGGAGTTTGGATTTGATGGGCTCAGTGTTATTATTACTGAGTTGATGGTTTGTTGCAACCTGGCTACATTGTTTCTTGACTATTTCAGGTGGTTATTGTTGTCAAAACCTAATTTTTGGGGTTTAAGGTCCCTTCGATTCATATTGTTTACAACCTGAGTTGTCTTGTTGATCTTTGATGGCTACTACTATTTGGCTACCAAATATTTGCTAATTGTTTTATGTTTGTAGCTTTCTTGCTTTGGATAGGGTTGTGGATCCCTTCAAAACTGTTTGTACTGGGTTTTGTGGCCCCATCACCTACTTTACCCTTAATCAAAAACATTAAAATTACTTTCCTACTTAATATTACCAAAAAAAATCACCCCTTAACCAAAAAAACCACCATCTATAAAATTTGACATATTAACTTCCACCACACAATCATACAAGAAATATGAAACACAACCCCCTAATACAAATGTTGCACACAAGAACTACAAGAAATAATTAATATGATCGAAAGGAATCCAAATGGGATAGAAAAATACAACTTATACATTTGAAGACATATGTCCCTATCCATTTGATAAATCCATCACAATGGTTCATTTCCCACAAAAAATTGAGATGCCTAAATTTGACAAATGCAAGGGAAAATGAGACCCTAGAGAAAATATCAAATAATTTTGCATATCATTCCAAGAAGTTTCATGGAGTGACATATATCTTATGAGATTATTTCCTAGAAGCTTATGAGGAGAAGATTTGGAGTGGTTCATACACCTTCCACATGGCTCCATTTTCATATTTAAAGACCTAGTAGAAAAAATTGTTGCACACTTCTCTTATAACATTGAACACAAAATTTTATGACTTCAACAAAATGCTTAAGGAAAATTTGGCTTCCTAGTCCTCTAACCCTCAAGATATGGAGCATGCAGACATTGCAAAGACTATGGATAAAGGGGAGGATCATCATATGTTACTGGAGCAAGTGGAGAAGCTCGAAAAGAAGTCTAGTGGCTTGACTCGGTTCACTATCAAGTTGGTCCATTGTGTGATTGGCACCCTCTCTATTGTGCTTAAGGACGAGATGGATAAGAAGGCTACAAATGAAGACCCCAACTGGGTCGAGGAGGATGTTGTTAACCTCCTCTCTCAGAATTGGGAGAATGCTAGCTAGTTTTTTGTTGCTTTGTCTACGGGGTGTTTTTGTCGGTTGTTAGTCTACTATGTTTATGTTTTGTTTGGTTGGTTGGTGGTTTTTTTTTCCTATGGACTTAATCCTTTTTGGCCCTTGAGGCTCATTGTGTAAAGGGTACAGTTCCTTGTAAATGTTGCTTATCTTATCAAAAACATTGAACACAAAATTATCATGTTAGACTTACATAGTTCACTAAAAAAAAGAATGGAGAAATATTTGCTTCCTTCTTCCAAATGATGGAGTTATCTTGCTAATATATTTCCTTGGCCCATTCTCAATAAATAAATTGTTACTATATCTATACAAAACTTGAATCAAGAAATGGGCTTCCATTTACAATTGCAATGCACTAACACCTTTGATGAGATCATAGATAAAGGAGTTACTATTGCAAAATCTCATAAAAAATATTCAAAATATTCAAAGAAACTAGAGACAAAAATAGTCAAAATAATGATAGACCTTGAAACAAAAACATACTTAATGACGGTGTAACCAATGCTAAACACATCCAATTTTTTTGAAAAACATCATCATTATCCCAAAATAATCCAAATACATAAGCAATTCAAAATATGGAGGTAGTTTTCCATAAACTCATCCAAGCCAATCTAGTCAAATATCTTATGATAAAACCATTTGATTAAAGTAAACCTAAACCCACATGGTAAAAATAGATAAAAATATTGTGAATACCATAGGTTTAAAGGACATGATACATCTAAGTACATGAAACTAAAGAACTATATCCAGGATCTCGTTGATAGAAGTGAGATAAAAATTAAAGGTCATATATCTAGCTCATCTAACAAATAAGTAGGTATTTATAAGGCAACTTTTCCTAAACATTGTGAAGTAAAGACTCTTCATCCAACCAACAAATCAATTTCATACAATTACACTCACTATGTCTAAATCTTTCATTCATATGAAATCATTGTAGGAAGAATTGAAGAATGTCCTTCATAAATTTGTTATCATAACCATCAAAATATCCTATTGTGTTGTCACATGTCATGGAATGGTAACTATCCTAGGAGCCTCATCTTCATCAACACAAGCATCTCATCAGTACAACATCTTAGACCATTTTAGAAATACACCTACCTAGATATTTATCCTAGAGCTTCGAAAAATATCCCCTCTCCATAAATAAATTTCAAAGAGATCTTTATGTAAATCCTAAGTCCCTAATGGCATTAATGTAGAATAATTCCAAGCCATGGTAGTGTACATATCCTCACCCCATCACTTAATCTTTACAAAAAAAACTAATCCTCTAACAATATATCCTAGAATAAAGCACTTCACAATGAAGACTATATACAAAAACTTAAGATCAAATGTGTCCTTAAAGGTGGTGGGTCAGACTTAAATTTATGGACCTTAAAATTAATAATACAACTAGCATATTTTGATGGAGTTATATGCCCACTAAAATGTAATGATCAAGGCCTATGATGATATTAAATATGAATCAGAAAGGTACCATGAATTTTCCTGTTCAAGTTGGTGCTACCACTGTGGAGACAACATACCAAATATTAGACCTAGATCTCCATGCAATATCCTCCTTGGTTTCCCATGGGTACATGTAATGCAAGTTGTGCCCTCCACCTTCCATTAATGCATAAAATTCATATACCAAGGTAAAAAATTTATAGTTCTTGTTTATTCCTAACCCTTGTAATATTATAAATTTTTGCAAGGAATATATAACCGCTCACACCATTTTCGTATCAATGATGTTGCTATTCCATCATCCTCTTACATTGAATTGTAAAATTTATTCTATGAATTGTAAAATTTATTCTATGTAGGACAACTCCCACTCTATCCTAAGTCCCATTGTCAACCAAGGATTACCACATCAACAACAAATGTAACTTTCAAAATTGAAGCAACTAATTTCAAATTTGGGGGATTCTTTTATAAAGATACTATTGAAGGTGACATCACATCATGGCACTACAGGGATAGAGAACTACCTTTTCTACCAGTAGAAATTTATCTTAAGAGTTTACAAATTTGCAAGAACATGGGCTACAAAGGCAAAGGTCTTGGAAAAATGAAAAAGGAATATTAGAACCTATAAATCCAACAAATCTTCCTAAGTATCAAGGGATAGGGTATGAGAATTGAAATTATACCTCCAAAACCTAAGTCAACTCAAATTAAAAAACTAATTCTTCTACAATTAATAGCTCCCAGGGGCTAAGCCCATAATATTGGTTTACAATTATGTTGAGGAAGGGAAAATGAATTTTGGGTGGAAAAACATTTTAAGGGGGTTCGTTCAAACTAGGGGGTTCAAAGCGAACACGTTTGATAGTTCACTCGAATCCCCTAGTTCGAGCAAACCCCCCCTCCATGAAGGGTTCGCTCAAAACCCCAAACATAGATTTTTTTTTTCCTAAAATAATAGGGTTTGAGAAAATGGGGGTTCGCTCGAACTCTTGTTTTAGGGTTTTTTTTAATAATTTTTTTTACTATAAAAAATGATAGTTTTATTTTTACATTGTTATTGCGGTGAACCCCCGAACCCTCAGGCAAGTGAACAAAAGAATATTCAAGGCTATCAAAGAAGTTCACCACCCTCCACGACCAGTGCATCACCCTCCATGACCAAGGCACCACACTCCTTCCAAGTTGGCTTCCTCTTCTTTGTTTTGTTTTTGTTAATGCTTCCACATTTTGCATACATGTCTCCAGGTGTCTAATCCATTTTGTACATATCAAGTAGTTCACTTTCCTTGTCAATGCTTCCACATTTCACATACATGTCTACCACCCTATTATTGGAGGATATGCACAAAATGGATTTGTTGAAAATGGTTTAGAAACTTTCAAGAAAATGAAATTGGCAGTTGTAAAGCCACGGACAACATCCTCCATGCCTGTGCCAAAATGGGAGCTTTGGAATAGGGTATGCACATTGATACCCTATTCCAAAGCTCCCATTTTGGAACAGGTAGGGAGGATGTTGTTCGTCGCTTTACACCTGCCAATTGCATTTTCTTGAATGTTTCTAAACCCTTTTCAATCATGGCATTCGATGATAACACATTTCTTGAGGTTATCAGTCAAACAGTTCACTTGCCTTGTCAATGCTTCAACATAATTCTAATTATTTGTTTGGCACAACCTTCATCCATTTTATCTTCAATTAATTTTACAATCCTCTCAATGAGTGACTTGCATATTAACAACATGAAAAACATACCACGATTCCATATGCATGTGTTGTCTTGTGTTAAACTTTGCAAATGTGTTTTAGACTATTTGTAGTTCATGGTGGTTTATATATACTTATAATTACATTTGGTGAAGCAATGTTTTGGACCACCTGTTGTAAACAAACTAATTGTTGTTGAAGCCATATTAGTTTTGCTCCATATAGACAAGCGTTTTTAAATTTTATCATATTGACTAACATGTAAACAGATAATTGATTTTTGTTAGATGTTCAATTAATAAATGGTCAACCTTTTGTTTGTTGGAAAGTTCTAAGTGCCACCATTTAACTATATTATAAGGAACTAATTAAGATGTTCATAGAGATGAATATATAGTTGAGAGTATTCTTGATAGTTTTTCCTGTCCATTTTGAAGGTTTTTATGTACATTAAATACCAAAAATTGACATTTATTATAGATTTTCATCCTTAATGCAAGGACAACATGATGGATCATCATTAACAATATTTGTTTGTGTTTTTCATTCTAGATTGGAAGGGAATTTCCAAGTTGTGTGTGCTTGTGCTTGTATCAGTGTGCATGCTCATGTCCCATTCCATACACAATGTATTAAATATAATCGCATAAGGAATCTATTTATGAAGACTTTCTTTTTTCATATGAGTGTATCCTAAGTTTTTTATCCATTCATATGGGTTCATATGGGCTAGAGTGAGCATGCTAAAATTACAAATTGGAAAAAAGATACATTACCTTTTTCATTGGAATATGAGTTTAGTCATTATAGCTACTTTGCTACTCCAAAAATTTATTTTCTTTTTTGAAATACATTTGCTCCTATGTTTTATTTTATCTTAGAAGAGCATTTCTTAACTTCTTTGTCACTAGATTTAGTTTGTTTCCTAGGATGGCTCTTTGCTTATCAAATTGATTTTGTTTAATGAACTGGGCATGCTTCTTTTATACAAGCTACCTACAATTGAATTAAAAATTGTAAAGCAATATTGTATGAAAAGTGTGTTATGCTCTTTAACATCACTAATATAATAGTGATATTCTTTCTTAATGACTTGATCATCATATGTACTCTCAACACCATCCAAATCCAATTTTGCATGTCAATAACACACATGCACCATAATAGTGATCTGCTTTGAAAAATAATATTATGATTGAATCTCTTTTTGATGTACAAAAGAGTAATTTTATACAAAGTCGACTACTGATAGAACTGTTCCAAGTGGGAAAGTATCTCTTAATGTTTGAAACTATTGTGTTTGCCACTTAGCAAAAAAGGCATGATGTATGCACAGTTGTATCAATTTTTCAAAAATATTCCATAAATTTTCCAATAGGTATCTCCTCTTCTACATAGTTTAACCTTGTAGATTCTTTCACAAATTTTTTTTGAAACTTTACATACTTGTAACTCTTACAATTTATTGTCTTTATTAGGTCAGTAACTTCATTTCTCAAAGGAAATTTAGCCAAATTTCCACATGTTTCACAAAGTCCTTTTATGCAATTTATTTAAGGTCCAATTGCATTATCAAATAAGATGGATTTTATGAACATACTTACCTTTTTAGGAGGTGCATTTTGAAAACCATTACTTTATTCTCTCATCTTCAAAACACCTGATAGTAGAGATCAAATTCAATATGCTAATGACAAGTTTCAAAAACCTCAAGTTTATCTTCATATAATATGGCTTTAACCTTTCAAACATTGTTTTCCCAATCTTTATATGAGGATACTTATTACAAAAGTTTAGATACATCTCATGTTGTGTTATGTCTAGCCAATGTTTTGTATGATGTTCATAATTATTGTGCTCAATCATGTGTCTAATAACATCTCTACTATTTGATGATGGACAGGTATGATCATTCCAAAAAGTTGAGATCAAGTTCCTAACATCTTCAATCCTGTCAGAATGGGGAGCTTTACACATAATTGCCCAATTTCCTTCTAAACTATCATCCAAAACCTTTCTTCTTTTCACATATTTTGTTAGTGTGGTTCTACTATAACCAATTCCAGTCAAAAGTGCATACATTTTTATTTTTCTTGATATATCTTTATTTAAAATAAATGTCAACATCACCCTTCTTGAAATGGCCTTATCCACTAACCGAGATCCTTTCCCAATGGAATTTAAACCCTTTTTAACATTTTCAACAATATTTTTTTTGTAGAATGTGTTTCCTCTTATTCAATGTCAAATCTACACCCAACAATTGTAATTGCTCTTTCAGCTCATTATGAAGAAGTAAACGTGATAACAGTTGGGTTTTTCAAGTGTTTCAAGATGATTGAAATGAGCATTGATTATTTCCTTTGTAGATTTAGTCATTGGCCTCCTACTAGTATTTCTAAGTTGCCTGGTGTAACATTTCAATTTCTCCATATCCATTTCAAGTAAATGAGCTAAATTTCTATAAGAAATTTGCCTCTTCTCCTCTTAAACTAGATTTATATGCTCATCCATACAAATAGAAGGAAGTGATCTTGACCCCTCTCCAACATGCATTGTTTGAACCTGGGCCTCCTCCCTATCTTCAATTATGTGTTCTTCAGCCTTGTTTGATCCAATATCTAAATTTGGCTCCACTTTTGCTTGATAAACTATTGCTTGTTGACCCCATTCTACACACAAAATGAATTTAAATCACTAGGTTTCAAGTATTGCATATGAATTTACATGCAAGAAAAAAAGTGTGAGATGATGTTATAAATGGAGTTGAGTTCAAATGAAATCAAATATTCTTGAACTTATCCCATGGAACAAATACAATTGAAAATAGATTCAATAAGTAAATGGCAAAATGAATTTAATGTCACTAGGTTTTGTATTGCATATGAATTGCATGCAAGCAAAGAAAGTGAGAGATGATGCTATAAGTGGAGTTGAACAAATGAAATCATAAAATAGTCCATATATAGCAATATAACAATGTTTATACTAATTACTTGAACAATTTGTAAAAAATATTTATAAAGGAAAAGTATTTTAAAAAATCTAATCAAATTTTACAACTAAAAAATAAACATTCATAAATGAAGAAGGAATGCTAATTCAATAACAACTAAAAGATAAACATTCAATAAATGAAGAAGGATTTATCGGTGGTTTGTTATTGGAGTCCCTAGTTTATTTGATTCTAGAAAGTTTTTTCAACTAACTCTTGCTATTTTGTCACCCTGCGATTTCGTGAAGAAGATAAACATAAAGATAGTGATGACGAGGGTTGGGGCCCTCACATGGATACTTCAAACCCTACTCATAAATGAAATGAACAGAGTGGTCAAGGCTCTCCTCCTCCTTCCTTCACTATTATAGTTGTCGCTTAACGATTTATTTTGTATACTCTATGATCTAGGTATACGCCCCATATAAAATCTAGAAGTGTGATTTTATAGATATTTATTTAATGTATTAATCTTCAAATCTTTTTAAAATTAATATCTTACTTCTTTATTATAAATTTTATTGTTAAAATTGCATAAACTATTTAATCTCGCAAACGTTACTAAAATTCCTATCAACCACTAAATAAATGCCGTGGTATCACCTGTCGAGTTGACGCGCACAAGGCGGGTCGAAAAGTCGGCTAGTGAGGAAGTCAATCCACTGGGGGGAAATATATGTAGTGAAAATGAAGGCGAAACATGTGATGCCCACAATGAAGGCGATCCGTCGTAGAATAGATGGTTCGACCCGTCCCACGTTCTCCTTCCGACATTAGCCAAACTTATACCGAACGCAACTTGCGCTACTAAGTTATCTCCGATCGTTCAGACACGTCATCAGTAACTAAATTTGGCCTTTCCATCGCACTCGGCCGCCCCTTCCTTTACAGTCGATAACCACGATAAAAGAATACGTCCGTATATTATATGATAAAATACGTTGAAAATATTCGAAAAGCGTGTTAAGATAGTAGGTAGCATAGTACTTAATACGTTGAAAATATTCGAAAAGCATGTTAAAGATAGTGGTTAGAATAGTATTTAATACGTTGAAAATATGTGCACATGACCGACACCCATGTCAAATAACAATACAGACAATAAATCGAGTGAAGACCCTTAATTTATCGTTTAGGGATTTGGTTCCACTATTTAAAACCGGCTCCTACGTACGGTGTTTTGAAGAAAGTTTAAGATGGAGTTGGTTTGGGATCACTCGAATAAGACTTCTCCTCATAGGAATATGGGTCTAAGATAGATTTGATTTTATCATTTGTAATTTTCATGGTGAGATGGTCAAAGATGGTTCTTTGATTTTCAGGTTAGAAGATAAACAATGAAGTTGAATGGGAAATAAGAATAGTGGGACACTCTCTCGTGCATTTCAATGGTTTTCAAAATTTAAATGTGGATGGATAGAGGAGTTGTTCTAATTGAAAATTACTTAGTTTGTTGGAGGAGGCTATCTTTGATAGTAAGAGGTTTGATTAAATGTCTTTTTTTCACATTGTAATCATAAGAAAAATAAGGGTTGATGTGAGTGTTCATCATGGTATTGATCTTTCCCCTTTTATGTCTCTAATCAGTGTAAATGTTTACGATTGGGTGGGTTGAAGAAGACCCTCCTAATTGAGAAACCCTTGTACATGCGCTTTTTGACACTTACTATTTCCATAATGATGGTTCACTTCACTATGCTATTAAGTAATGAATATGGTCATGCTAGGACATTCTCATATAATGACTATTTGGAATGTAATTGGTTGCCACAAGTGAGCCTTAATGAAGATTATGATTCCATCCCCTTTGTAAGTAGATGTTTTGCTATTGTTTCCCAGTGACTAGTTTGGGGTGGCATTTGTTTCTTGCCACGTGGATATGGAGTTGTCATTATCTTTAATGATTGTGGTTTCTCTCTAATTTGGGACATACGGTTCATAAGTGTGTTAGTAGCGGTGTCACACCTCATGTTATATCACCCTTTTTCATTATGTTACTTAATCATGCATTTAACTTTTGATTGTAAAAACTTGAATGTTGAGGCAATGGAAATATAACTTAGCTTTCTTTCATTCTAAAGAAACTTATATTCTGTGAAAAGATGAAAATATGCTTTAGAAATCTTGTGATAATGGAAATATGATTTTAAATTATATCATGAGTTTATTATGTTGGCATGATTGATGTTAATATAATATGAGACTAACTACTTTTTATTTTGCAGTGATGAATTGGATGTAGGAAAAATAATTTCCCTTGGGTGATCCCACAAAGCTAGTTTACAATTTCTAGGAGATTATGATTTTTGCTGAAATCACATATTTTTAGAAAATATAATGATTTAATCCTTAAAAATTTCCATTTAAAGCATTTCAATTGAAGAGGTTTTGATCAAACTACCTTAGATCAAACCCCCTTGGATAAAACCCCTCTAGTTTTAAGTCATAACTATAACAGAGTCACCTTTACACCTATCAAAATGCTGAGAAAAAACCACTTTTGATTTACCTTTTGGGGGATCAAATGAATTCATTTAAAATTTATTTCTTGCAAGTATGTAGTCCTTATTATAAACTTCCCAAAAAGTATAATTTTAAATAAATTAAATTTAATTATTATATTTATTTTTTATTTCTTGTGAATGTAGGTTTTTCACCGAAAATCAAGCTCTTTGTTCTGCACATGTAGAAAAATAGAAGATTATAATTTTTTTTTGAAAAATATGAGTGCACCAGATAGTGAAGTCCTTGATCCAACAAAAAGAATTGAATTTCAATACATACAAAAAAGTTGTGTTATACAGTCCACCTATGTCTGAATTGTAATTGGTTTTACTTCGAAACTTTATTAAGGAAAAAATATTCAATAAAACACTATGAAACCAATTAGAAGCACTAGATATCATAGTTAGAAATCTAAATTCAAAAAAATTAGAATTTTATCCTTCATGGAAAAAAAGTTATGTGTTATACAGTGAGCGTCACTCTTTAAAAATGGTGTTTATTGAAAAAAACTAGTTTTCAAAGGAGATGGAAAAAGAAGTGCAATCTGATTCCAAAAATTTTGAAAAAAATATATTTAGAATCTACAGAAAAAATTTCACAAATCACTACTTTGCATCATCTTCAAATTCCTCACGATTTAGTTGCTATAGGTGCTCGAAAGTGAAGATTTAGTTAGAAAAAATCAGTTCAATGTTCAGTTTGGCCAAAAATTGTAAACTAGTATTGTGGGATCACTCCCAGGCTCTGACATAAGAGGGAGAGCATCATCAAACAGAGGATAATAGGTCAAGGAGAAAAACCTTGGTTGTCAAAGAATCCAACATCACACACACACACACACACACACACACACTTATGCATTAATAGGTGTTAAATTGTTTGTTAATGAAATATGATTGATTGTTAAATCCCTTCATTGATGTTATGTCTTTGCATCGTATGTGAATGTAATTACTATGATTGTGTTCTAAACTTTGGTTGAATGTCAATGTTTTTGTCAAAAAACTATTGCATAATTTTGCAATTTAGTAATCTTGTTGATTATCCATCATTTTTATGAAACTCAGTTTTGTTTGTTAATGATGCGAGCATTAGAAAATGATATTAATGTTATGCTTATTCTCTTTTTTTAAATAGTTTGTTTATTCATAAATGGATATAAGTGCTTTGGTAGTCAATACGTATTCGTATATATCAATTAATACAAGATTATGGCAAAGGTTATGTATTTCATATTGAATTGCATTTTATTTGAAATGCATGGCTGAAGTCATCAACTGCCATGTATTAAATGGAAACTTGTACGTCATAGGACTAGATAATTAATGGGAAGTAAAGGGAATTAAATAAAGGTCTTTATTTCATGAAGATGGAAATTGTTGGAACACAACAATCTACTAAGAGGGGTGAATTAGTAAATCAACAAAATTTAACCCTTTAACTATTTAAATTGATTAATTCCTTTTAATCCATTTAGTGTAGATTGCACTAGATATGCAGAGAATTAAATATGCACACACAATAACTCATAACACAAGATATACGTGGAAAACCCAAGATGGGAAAAACCATGGTGATAATAGCTTCTAGGATCTACTGTCCTAATCCAACCTCATAATGAAAATATCTTTTGAATACAAAATTTAAGGGCACCAACCCTAAGGAGACACCAATCCCTTGGTTTTAGGAGCACCTACTCCAAGGAAGCACCTATTGGTATTTTTTCTAGCTGAACCTTGAAAATCCTCTAAAGGATAGCTAGTCCTTAAGCTTAAGAACTTCAAGATTTGTGGCCAACGAACGAGAGATGGATTTCACACTTTTCTCCCCTGATATTCAAGCTCTATAGAACCTAGGAGGGTAATCCTATGTGACATGGGATGCATATGTTCAACTTATAGTGCAACACAGTGTAAAGCAGATAAACTTCATACAATATAACAAGAGTGTGTATGGCTGCCTCAAATAATGGTACACCCCTTGTTCTCATTTCATTACAGGCATGAAGTTGAGACACAAAATAAACATAAAACTAAAGCATTAAAATGTTGAATGTATTTAAATATTGTTCCTAAGAATGAGGAAAGACAACTATGCAAGACCATTGCCTACCTTGGGCTACAAAGTCACATATCATACACATCATATCATAATACTATAACATAATATTGATGACCAAAACACTTCTATCACATTATGATAGAAAGGTCTACTTAAGCCTGTCATGAAATTCTACTTAGCAATCCACTTGAAAATATAATACCATCATTAACTACTTGCAAGCATTTACCCCACTCCTTGAATGGGAAGCAAACAAACAGATAACTCAAACAAAAAATGTGTTTGAAGAACCTCAATAACTTTGTTATTTCAATTCAAAAGATGTTACATCCCAGACATGGAGACAATTACATAATAGTATGCATTCATATCTTTGCATTCAAGTCATAGGAGCATTACAATATGTGGATTTACAACCTATGGATCTTTTCCCTTAGTAGTTAACAACTACAATGCATAATATCTTTCATGGATAAAAATTAAAAGCTAAGAGCCTCCTAGAAACTTAGAACCCTTACAAATGAGACATAAATTATATTTTAAAGAAGAGAATAAATCTTAGATTGAATCTCTTCCTAACGACTAATAGAAACTCCACCTTTAGATTTGCAACAAATTGGCATTTAGAAGATGCTCCTTAAAACATTATTTTCCCTCCTCTTTATAATTTGAAGTTTATGTTCTCTTGCATTTGTAAATCATGTGCAACTCTCTCACCTATTTGTAAAAGTAGTTTTGCTGTACTACATTTTTACCTGTAAGTGAAAAAATTCACTTTTGGGTCAAATCTATTTCATTGGAAATTAAAAATTCCTTTCAAATTGCATTTTAACCTTGCAAATTGACCCACATAGCCTTCATTTCAATCTTTGTTTCCCTACAATTAAGTTGGCATTTAAAAACATGATTTGAACGTACACTTCAACCTTTAGATCTCCCATTTTACACTATACTTTATTTGACATTTTGTCAAAATGTTGGTTGGTATCCATTTTATCTACAATGATCCTATTCACCTTTATATGCATTTTAGAAGCCTTCCAAAATGCTCATAACAACACTAAAATATTGAAGTATTTAGAAATATTGCTTGGTCGTGATAATGAATTGTTGGTCATTTTTCCCTCATAGGCAACTAAAAAATGCTTTTTTTTCCCCCAAATTGCTTCTTGGACATGTGAAATGGATTGGGAAATCTTTTGGATGAAGAAAAATTCATACTAAACCTACAAATGCTCTAAAAATTTTCTCCAAATGCTAAAAATGAGATTGACTTTCATATTTTGTGAATGAGAGGAGTTGTTCAAATCATTCTCAATGATGCAAAGCAATTTATTTGATTGTTAGGAATTGGAAGGAGTTGCAAGGAATTTTCCTTGTTGATGAGCATTTTAAAATGCTTCAAATAACATCCAAAATATTGCAGGGGTGTGAGAAAAGTTGTAGACCATTTTTGGAGGGTAAACTTGGTAAATCTCATCAATTTGAAGGACTCAAAACTCCCCCCCAAAGCATTCAAATGTGGATATGAAGCATATCTAACAGTAATACAAGCTTCTAGGAAGCTTAAAAATGCCATAAAATGGCTTCTTCGCATGCCTGCACCCCTCTCAAAACCCCTATTTTTGCTTGTGCGAGTGTGCAAACAAGAGATTTGGGTGCAAAATTTTAAATTGTATTTCATCATAAAACATATAATAATTCTTTTCAAGTGCCCGTACAACATTTAAAACATTAAAAATGCTTTAAATCTTGTAAAATTTGGAAAATGCAAAATGAAAAATTCATTTTTTCTTGTTGGCAAAATGGTGGAATTTCGCTGCTCTCAAACAAGAACACTTGGAGCCATGATTTTTTGTGAGTAGGCCTAAATAATTAAATAAAACATGGGTTTGTAATTAAAACTCGCCCAACAAACCTAAATTTGGTACTTCCTTTGTAAACAGGCCTACTAGAGGTGTTTGCTACAACAAAAACACATTAAAATAATGCATCACTTGAGCTTAGATCTTGATGAAATTGGGAATGAAGATTTTTAGGAAAAAGTAAGAAATTGGTTGCCCTCAGAAATTTGAAATTCACAACTTTTCAGAACACCAAATTTAGCCAGGTCACACTCAAAAAAGCATTAAATAGCTTATCAGAGCTCATCCAAAAAGCACAAAAATTGAATGGGATTACTACCATATGTACCAAAAAACTTTCTACCATACGGATTTGCATGATGATTCTGGAGTTGCAAAATTTTACTCGTCAAAGATAGGCTCTAAGGTAGATTGAGCAGTATGCTAACCTAACGTATGTCAACACATTGAAAGGACATAGGCACTTCAAATTTGCAAAATTTGAAGGTGTCATTAGCACCAACTCCCTACACTAAGCACCTACCCAGTTATCTGATGGCACGCACCAATCATATTTACAATGATTTAGCTATTACAAATTGTTCTACTGAACACAATTCAATGGTACAACCCTATTTCAACTACTCAATTCTTTGTTGTTGTCTCCACAACATAATTCTCTGCTCTACACCTCTCTTTGTTTTGGACCTTCCCTTTTTCTTTTTGGTGCATTCTCTATCTGCCTTAAGAGCTCACATATACATTGCTTTGTTGCACTTTGCTATTTCTTTTACTACATTCTTTGTCCACCCCAAGAGTTCACTTTTCTTGCATATCTTCATCGACCTACAATAATTACCTCGAGCTTTGCACACACATCTGTATAAAATATATGTTAAGGTTTTCTCATTATCTTCTTCAGCAACCTTCAAAACCCTAAACTTGATATGCATTAAATGCCATATCCTTGTGTATCTGATCTGATTTTGATTTCATTCACCTTTGTAGTATGTGCCACCACTCTAAACATCCTGTCACCAATCAAATTGGTCATTGGAGTTGGTAACCAATTAAATTTGAGTACAGTGTCGATTTACAGTCAAAAACCTCATCCACACTATCATAGTTAAATGTCTTCAACTTTAAACTTGGGCCATCAATGTTTGATCTTCGTGCCACATTCCATCACCCCTCATTTAATCTTTCAACTTTAAAACATAGTCATGTGATTAAAACCCTTTTAACTATAGTCGTTTGATCACCATCGCATATCACAACCTTGCATGGGGCATCATTCTTCATTCCCGTGATGTGAAGAGCTAATGTGATCACCATCTGATAGACCTTCCTTAAAACTGGGCTAATGGGTCACTTATGGAAATGCAATGTGTGCATCCTTTCAAAGATTCTTGCTTAAGGATTTTTGGTTGTTGGGTTGTGAACTACTTACATGAGGGAAAGTCAAAAACTTACTAAGTTTTTCTCCTTCTTTATCTCCTCTTCAGGTGTTATTGTCAAGGATCCATATCCCTTCCCAAACCAAGTTTGATAAGATGATTTGGTATCCTTCTGTGAGTGGGAAGTTCTTGGTGTCTTCAGATTTTGGTTTACTTGCTAAGAATACTAACCCTCCTCCCTTTTGGAGTATTCTTTGGAATGTTTTTAATTCACAAGATTAATATTTTTTCTGGATCCTGGTTCAAAGAAGGTCCTAACTGTTGATAATTTATGTAAGTGAGGGGTTTCCCTACCCAATAGATGTGCTTTGTGTGAATGTTGAGTTGAAGATTCCTTTCATATCTTTCTTAATTGCAAGTTCTTGGGTGATGTGTGGGACAGGTTCCTATCACTTTGGAACCTTGGATGGTTGTTTCTAAACTCTTTCAAGGAGTTTTTGGAGCAATGGTTGTGTCCCTCTTCTAATCCTTCTCTTCAATTGATTTGGTATTTGTTGACTCCTCATATTGCTTAAGGACTTTGGAAGGAAAGGAACAATGGGGTCTTCAAAGGGGAGAAGCTCATGGAGGAGGTTGTTTTCTGAAAGATCTAATGAGCTATCAAATAAATTTTAATTTCTAGGCTTTAGGATAGGCAGATGATTGGTTCGATTTTTTTTTATCTTCAAGTATGATGTTACACCCCAATTGTGTAATTACTATTTACTATTACTATGTAGGGTAAATGTGAATGTAATGTGAATTTTGTGGATGAATAAATTGTACTTGCACTTTGTTATCACTGTTTTAAGAATGAATGTCATCTCATTTAATGTTATATGAAGGAATGCACTTATGTGATTGGATGAATATTGAATTGATATTCTAACTTTGGAGATGTATTATGTATACTGCATATTTTGTAAAAAGCTAACTATCATGTGCAAGTGTTAGTGGTTGCAAGTATATGTTCAATTCCTCCAGGTGAAGGGGAAGTATCACTCAAGAGAAGGTCTTGGTCAAGTAACCAGTTACGTAGCCTATCTGAGTTTACACACACCACAGTAGAATAATTGATCCAAGTTACTAAACTTGTGGGAAGTTGGTAAGTCATCCCTACTGAATATGTCTACATTAGTAAGGGTCTTGTTTACTATTAAGTGCATTATTGGGTGATGTTTATCTATTGAGTTTGTGAATCTTTCTTTGTTACTATGCTTGTATTGATATGTGGAACATATGAGGAATATGTATATGCACACACATGCATGGCGATGATAGACCATATGCACAAAGGAACACATACATGAGGGTACATAGGTAGACGTATGCACACTCATGCATGAGTTTCTTATGTGCATGGAACTAACTTATGGATCTCACGTGGCATGTATATGTATATGTATAGATATATTGCTTGTACGCTCTTTTCAATACCATGGTAATTGTATGTGATTTTGTTGTAGGAATCGAATGTGCATATATATAATGTATATACATATATCCACATGTATATATGTATCCATATACCTGTATGTTGGAAAATGGACACACCCATATGAATGTATCGATATATGTATACATATGTATAAATGTACAAAGAGGTATATATATGTCAATGTGATTGATATCTTGATGTATTCATTTGCATATCGATTATATATACATGCTTTATTAACATATATGTGTGTGTGCTAATATATATATATATATACATATATATATATATATTTAAATGATATTTATTTTGAGATCGACTATCTAAAGCAATGATTATCAATCAATTTATAATTAAATCAAAGGCTGAACTATGAGATAGTAATGACTATATTCTTTAGCCACATTATACTCTTGTTGTTTGCGAAAGAAGAGCTTATAAATTGCAAATATTGAGCAATCATAAAGTTGATGAATGATGATAGAATAAGTCGACACCCCCTGTTTGGAAGTCATGGACTTAGTAAACTCTATTTACCATGTTTCTAAGTATCGACCAACATCTGTAAAGGCGTGTAAACTAGTCAATGAATTTGTCAAATCGATTTATTATGTGAATCAACTCACACCAAGACTGATTCAATATAAGCTTGGTGTTGCAAATCCGATGTTGATTGTTTCTAATAAGAAGAAAATCATGCCATCTTTGAGAATGAATAATGAGGATTTGGAACCACCTTTGAATCCTTATACCTGTAGATGTCCATTATGAAATGCAAACCCAATTCTATCATGTGGAGATTTGAATTGGTCTCTAATTGTTGTCATTCAACAAAGTCGATCTATAGCTATTTAAGCTAAGTATGTGCTTACATTTTTTCCACCTTTTAGCTGAGATAGATGTGTTGTTATGCATTCTTGCTGCTATCAAGACTCATGCCTAAATTGTAGGATGAGTAGTTACCAGATCACTGTATAAATAGCGGGCTTGTTCATTTGTTTAGACACATTCTTCTACACATTGTTCCTTGAGCAAGTCTTTGCATTGTATTTACTTTTATGTCTACAATATTCTACCAAGTACAGTGAGTGAGAGCCTTGATTATTAGAGAGAGTTTATTATTATTATTGAGAGAAGTATTTTCCAACTTGTGAGATAGTGGTTATTAAGTCTTTGTTGAAGGATCGATACTAGGCTAATTGTTGATTTGGAAGTGTTGTGACCATGGCCAATTAATTGGAAAGCTTATCACATGCATGAGGATATTCTTCCCTTGTTTTTGTTAGTGTTGAATTATTTTCTTCTTGAATGTTTTAACCATTCTTTTATAGTTACTTGCATATAGGGAAAAGTAATGTTTTCTTTCAAATAAAAGTGGAAACTATTTACTGTATTTGTGTAATGTTTGTAATTACTCCATGATAGGAGAGAATTTTTGTCATAGCTATTATACTAGATGTGATTAAACATGGGTAGAAGAGATTGTTTGTCATTGGTATTGTTATTATACCATAAGTGATTAAACATGGGTAGAAGAGATTGTTTGTCAAAAGTATTGTTATTATACTAGATATGACCAAACATAAACAACTTTAGGGATACTCATTACTAGATATTTAATTATGCTAGATGGCTAGTAGGTTACTCCTGGGAATGTTGTCCAATGAAGGGAGGGAACTAGTACTTTGCTTTAAGAGTTGTGTTTCCTTAGGTTGTTAAAAAGATAGGTTATCTTGGGGAGTAGCTTTCCCATGGAGAGGGATTGCCTACGCATAGATATAATGGCCTTAAGTCAAAACAAGCTTGCTATAGTGTAAGTGAATGGTAGACCATCACTCGATTATACTGAATGAAAACACTTTGGCCAAAGTAGTGTGATTGTTTGGGGCTCCACTGTCAACTCATCGTGTCCATTTAAATCCATGAGGGATACCTAGCGTAGGCTATAAATCCTAGTCATGTAGGGCACTTGACACTAAGCTCAAATTGGTATGTCATATGGGGTTACCCAACCAATACCTTCGTTGAAGGGTAGAGACATCTATCGTTGATAGATGTGTAAGGACCACATATGAGTCCCTGGTTGGCGGAAAAGAACTTGAGTGATGCTTCTCCTCCTCAGGGGTGACAAAAGACCAAGGTTTTGAAAGGAAGATTCCTGGACCATCTATATCTTATGCTATGAAGCTCGAAGGAGCTTTGTATGTAGTTTTGTACCTTCTTAGAATATTGTACTTTGTGAAATATTTTAATGGAATGGAAATCCTTATTGTATGTTGTATAGAATATTTGTTCATATATTTTCAATAAATGAAGGAAAAAAAATTATTGCAATGGCATGTTACATAGTTTATTTTACTCGCATAGTGAAAACTTAGGAAAATTTACTTTGGTGAACTTTTGGTATATTGCCTGTGGTATCAGAACTACTAGATTTAGCTCTGGAACCTATGAGCTCATCATTCTTCATGTCCAACATTATCTAATGTTGTGAATTATTGTGCCAGGATGGTGCATGTCATATTAACGACTTGAAAGTCAGTAATCAGAAACGAGTGTTACCTCAAGGCCAAGAAGGAAAGAGAATCCATCGTTAGAGAAATTGAGGGAATCAACTACGACAATGTCATTTGGTTGAGTGACACCGAAATATTCAGTCATGCACTTACTCAGATCAGTGGTGTGAAGAGGAAGATGAAGTTGGAGGCTATGTACAACAATCTACCTTCCATCTCACAAGAAAATTCTGAGTCGCTATCACTTTCTAGGGATATTCCCTCAGAAGGAAGTGTTAGTCTATAATTTATCTTTAGAGACCCTAAAGTTCTTCCAATGTTTGAAGAAATAGTAATTTCCTCGAGTAATGAGTTTGAGTGATATGTACCTCAGGAGTAGCCAAATCACTAGTACACAAACAACAATACATGACTAAATAAACTACTGAAAAATTGCATATAAATTCGTGGATCAAGGTTTTGAAAGGAAGATTCTTGGACCATCTATATCTTATGCTATGAAGCTTGAAGGAGTTGTGTATGTAGTTTTATACCTTCTTGGAATATTGTACTTTGTGAAATATTTTAATGGAATGGAAATCCTTATTATATGTTGTATAACATCTTTGTTCATATATTTTCAATAAAGGAAGGAAATTTTTTTATTGCAATGGCATGTTACATAGTTTATTTTACTCGCACAGTGAAAACTTAGGAAAATTTAGTGAACTTTTGGTATATTGCTTGTGGTATCAGAGCTACCAAGTTTAGCTTTGGAACCTATGAGCTCATCATTCTTCATGTCCAATGTTATCTAATGTTGTGAATTCTTGTGCCAGGATGGTGTGTGTCAGATTAACAGCTCGAAAGTTAGTAATCAGGAACGAGTGTTACCTCAAGGCCAAGAAGGAAAGAGAATCCATCGTTAGAACAATTGAGGGAATCAACTACGACAATGTCGTCTGGTTGAGTGACACCGAAACATTCAGTCATGCACTTACTCAAACCAGTGGTGTGAAGAGGAAGATGAAGTTGGAGGCTATGTACAACAATCTACCTTCCATCTCACCAAAAAAGTTTGAGTTGCTATCACTTTCTAGGGATATGCCCTTGGAAAGAAGTATTAGTCCAAAATTTATCTTTAGGGACCCTAAAGTTCTTCCAATTTTTGAAGCAATAATGATTTCCTCGAGTAACGAGTTTGAGTGATATGTACCTCAGGAGTAGCCAAATCACTAGTATACAAACAACAATATATGACTAAATAAACTACTCAAAATTGCATATAAATGACTAACTTTAGTCATGTGACTATTAGTGTTTTATTTGTAATCATTTATAACACCACTAAATTTATGACTAAACAATTTTAGTCATTTATTTAGTCTCTAATTTTAGTAATTAATTTTAGTTACGTGACTATTTTAGTGGTTTATTTATAGTCATTTATAATACCACCAAATTTATGACAACTATTTTAGTCATTGATTTGTAGTCATTGATTTGATCATTAATTTGGTCATTGATTTGGTCGTTAATTTAGTCATTGATTTAGTCATGGTAGTGATCTATTTAGTCATTAATTTAGTCATATATTTAATCATTAATTTAGTCATTGATTATTGTTAACTAGTCATTTATTTAGTCATGGTAGTCATTTATTTAGTCATTACTTTAGTCATATATTTATTTATTAATTTAGTCATGTATTTAGTTATTAATGTAGTCATTACTTTAGTCATATATTTAGTCATTACAAATCAAATCTAGCTTAATTAATCCTCACAAATTAATGCATATAAACTTCAAGTATCATAGATATTCAAATGTTGAAGAAACAACATGAAATGAAGACTAAAATGCTTAAACAAATATGATTGATCAGACACAAACACAAACAGTTGAACAAATATGATTGATCAAACACAAACACAAACAAATTATAAATCAAGAGGAGCCACAACACAATATTTATGAGTGGAGAAAAAACCACTCTGAAAATTTACTTTATTAAGTCTCATTGGCAAATCAACATCTCATGGTTACATTCAATGTCTTAGTGACACTGTACAACTTGCAGACACTATATAAACAAAATACTCTTATTTTTATATACTTATATTGTCTTCCCCTTCCTTAACTGCAATCCTTTTGGAAGGGTAGGGACCTCCTATAGGGGCTCCACCCATTTAATCCCCTTGTAAACCTACAACTTTCCCATCGATATTGGTTTCGGCTCCTCCAAACTCTTCTTCGTTGGTATTCACCTTTCACTTCTCCAATTTGGAGCTGCAACCTAAAAATAAGGTTTCAAAATTTGCACATCAAAAACTCAAAAAAAGTCAAATAATATAGAGGATAAAATTCAAACATTTTCTTTTCCTTTTCCGACTATGGCACCCTAAACTTAGGCACTAGATATAATGTTTCTTATCTCTTACAGTTTTTAAAAAGATGAATTCATGCAAGACAACAAACAAATAGATAATATTCAATTAGTGATATACAATTGCCTTATTCCTAAAGAGTTGATCAATAGCTTGATTATTGATTGTAAATTTGTAATAAATACGCTCATATCATTTGAGTTTGGTCCATTGATAGTGAATGAACTTTCTTTCCACTTGTACTACCATTTGGAGCCACATGCTCAGAAGACACATCTGTAAACTCTCGAGAGACCTGCAGGAAGTAATTGTCATTCCTATCTCCTCTGTACAAAAGGCTAATGGATAGAAGTTAAAACTATGCTAGACCTATTATAGCTTTATCCCACAGTTGTCAAATGCATTCCCCAACTCTAGGAAAACACCATACAACCAACTATAAATTAACACATGCAAACATAATAAACATGAAATTTGTAGAGTATGTGATATAATAAACAAGCTTCTGGTAAAAATAACATTTAATATCATTGACAATCCAAATCACAGTCAGTGATCTATCATCAGGATTAAAGAAAATTATCCTAATGATGGATCATGGAGTATGATCTAGAACGTTGATGAAATTAAATGTACAATTTTTTTTACTAGAATCTTGTTACAAATGCAAACAACACATATTCAGCCCATCTGGTCATATCTAGCAAGGGCATACATTACAAAATAACCTATATATACTATATAGATGCATTTATTAATTTTACTATTCTGAAATAAATATGCACTAGATGGTAAGCTTCAATGACAATTTCAGAAAATATGGATGACAACAAAGTTACATACCAGTGTTGCAACTTGTAGCAGTTTAGAAAGATTATGGTTAATGTTTTCCTTTGAATTCTCAATGCCTACAAAAAAACTCCTTAGCCAAGCTCCAATAAGGTCTGCCAACCATAAACATGCAATAAACCATCATGTACTTAGGAATGAAGTTATATTTCAATTCAAGCATTGCAAAACATGAAATAACAATGAAAAACATGAGATAATGGAGTTTAGTCCCTTCATTACAAATAGTTCATGAATATAACCTCTACAATGTGATATTTTAGTGAGTCTATGTTCTTGTTGAATCTACCCTATCCTAGGAACACTTTCTTTAACCTTCATTGCATCTGTAAATTTAGGCTTTTCACATCCTGAAAGATCCAACTGCCTGCAAATTTTTTGCATGCTACCATCTATTGGATTTGACAGGTTTTCAAAGGCCTTTGCAACCATACAAAAATAGGTACATTGAGGGGATCTTGCATTTTTGAGAAGCATAGGGGACTTCAAAAGTCCTATGTACTTCCAAGAACCATTTCCTCCAGGTCTCTTCCATTCAAGGTAAGATTTCAAAGCCAAAATACAATTTATGATTTTTGTTGTAGAACCTAGGTGCAAGCTCCCCTGAAGAAACAACAGTATTAGGCAAAGGTATAGAGAACTAATTATTTAGAATCTAATAATATTGGAATGAGCATGCTCACTTGTTCTAAATCAGAAGCTTCAAATGTTGGCAACTTTAACTCCTCAATAGCTACAAGAAAATTTCTAACATTCTCAAAATATTGATAAGAAAATAAAGGTTGGCCTTCAAGACAAAGTGATGGAATATTTTCAACCACCTGCTTTCCAATTATGTAGACATTATTATCATGATTGTCAGCATAATAAATCAGAAAAGCAAGAAGTCAATTAGAAAATTATGAAATGTTGATAAATGAAATTAACTAGCTAATTTCAACATGCTCCCACCTTTGGCACTACTCCTGGCTGAACCTTATTGATTAAGCTACAACATAAAATAAATCCATTTCTCAGACAAACAAAACTCCTCCATAGAGGGTTCACATGGAACGTCTGAAGGCTCTGGCATGCTCATAATCCATCCTACAGCTAGAAACCTTCTGCTTGTTGTGAAATGGTATACAGAAAAAGAACTCATTATAACTTAGAATTCCAAGAGGAACACATTTCCTTTGCTATAAACATCCATAGCAATGTACATATATTGTGATGTGAAAAGATAACTCCTTCCAATGTTCATTTCTCCCATCGATGGAAACTTCAAACTGATCTTTGTCCCCTGAGGGACTTAACTCTATCTCCCATTGAAGCTTCTCTCGTTGATGAAGTCCCTCAATGTTTTTCGTTCCATCGGAGGGACCACAATCTTTTTCTTGCCAATGTCCACCTCTCTCACTGATGAGTTTGAGTGTTGTCAAGCTATCGATGGGACTTTGACGTGACTCCTAGTGACATGCAAGAGTCCTCCCAATGATTGCTTCATAACTACTTGCAATTACAACATATGGTAAGTATTCCCCTTATTGTCATGCTTTGATGGATGTCTGTGTGTGATATTTGTCTCAATAAAATTGCATCCATAGTTGGTGTTACGCTTCATTGGCTCAAAAAATTTCTCACGGAAAGGTAAGGACGTTCTTTATCATTTGCAGACAATCGAGATCATTGAAGGGTGTTAGAGATGCCATCTCATGGAATACAATGATTGCGGGATATGCACGAAATGGATTTATTGAAAAGTCTTTAGAAACTTTCAAGCAAATGCAATTAGTAGGTGTGAAGCTTCAGTGGCTCAAAAAATTTCTCACAGAAAGGCAAGGACATTCTTTATCATTTGCAAATAGCCGAGAGCATTGAAAGGTGTCAGAGATGTCATCTCATGGAATACGATGATTGCGGAATATGCATAAAATGGATTTGCTGAAAAGGATTTAGAAACTTTCAAGCAAATGCAATTAGCAGCTATGAAGCCAAATTCCACAACCTATGCCAACATCCTCCCTCCCTGTGCCAAAATGGGAGCTTTGGAGCAGGGTATGAACATCCATCAAAGCATAATAGATGGGGGATTTTTGTCAAATATTATGGTTGGAAATGCTCTGTTAGACATGTATGCAAAATGTGGAAACATACACAAGGCACGTGAAGATCATCAACATTCATAGAACAGAGCATTTGATAGTCAGTTGAGAACAAAAGGTTTGTGGAGAACTTCCTTGACTTGCAGAGCCAAATGGAACATCATACATAGCACATAAGGACCTGATAGACCTTCCTTGAGGTATGCACCAAATTTCATTCGTTTGTAGAATAATACCATGTGTTGTAGGTTGACCTACATGTTTCTACATGCTACATCATTCATTGGAGTTTGTAACCTCTTGTGGCTAACACAAAGGATTATATGAGCTTGAAGATGATATATACACCTCTTAAATGTATTAGGAAGTCAATTCTCTAGTTAAGTAGTTTTAGATAATAAGATAGAAAGTTGAATTCTTTTCAGAAGGTACTTCAATGCCATATCTTTCATTTGTATTGTAACCTAGAAAGAAAGCCTATGAGCCCTTTGATTGTAGCCTGCATGTTGCCAACATATAAGTATTTTGATTATCTAATATATTCAACATTTGAATCTTCCATTCCATTCTATATTTGTGTTGTTTCCATTATGTTTACTTTAGTTGCATGGTTTAGAAATTTCATTCTTTGGACCCTCCATCTATGATTGCATCATTTAGATTGTAATGATGTCAAATAAAATTCTTGCATTTGAATGGTTAAGTTAACTTGCAATGAGGAACTATATGATATGTTAATGGTCGATCCCTATCAGAAAGTTTATACTTGAAAGTATTAGACCGATTGATATCTCTAAGTTGAAAGTTCTTCAACCATGTATTAGATTTTTATATATCTTTTCTTTGATAGAGAAGTGGGAAATAGCTTCGCTAGAAAATAGCTAAGGCTATGCCTATAATATTTAACATAGACATTTAGTATCCAACTAAATCATTGTATTATAGAGCTCATGATGGATATATAGAGCTCACTGTATTATAGAGCCCATTGTTTTACATATGGAAGCTCACTATGAAAGATATATATGTATTCAAGCTTAGTGTGTAATATATTATATTGACCATGATATACCATAAGCTTACTAAGTTATTTAATAAGCTTTTCTAGGCCAACTATGGGCCATATGTAGTTTTCATAATAGACAACCATAGGTCATTGGCATCTTGCATAACAGTTCAACTATGGGCAACTGTTATGTCACTACCATGCCCGATTGCTATATCACTACTATGGCTGATTGTAATTTCTTACTATGGCCAACTATTATATCTTTGATTGGCCAATTATATTATCTTGACTGTGGCCAACTATAATGGTTTTACTTGGCTGATTGTATAAACTATAATTGGCTAAATGGGTTATATATTATACCCACAACAATAATTTCATTAAGTTGTTGTGCCTTAAGTGTGGTTGAGTGTGCCAAGGAAATTAAGAGCTTGGTTATGTAAGGAATAAATTCGACATAAAGTGTCACTAACTCATTTGACTGCAAAATCCGACGAAAGTTTCCAACTAAATATTTATAATTTGATGTGTTGTCGGGTGCTTGTGAAATTTGAAGTGTAATTTTTATCCCCGAAGTTTGTCGAAATTTCAATGAACCTGGTTTTCATCTAAATTTCGATGAAGTTTCGTCAAAATTTCAACAAACAAGTTCATCAAAATTTTGACAAAAATGGAAAATCAGAAAAAAATGAAATTGTGGCTGACATGAATAAAAGTGAGTTCGCCTATTTATTGCGACAATGTTTTGCTATACTTGCGAATTTTCTTTGCTTGCGACAATTTGTGGAGAACTAAGGACAATTTTCTTGGGAAAAATTAAAAAAAATTCAAGATGTCGCTAGGTTGAGGGTAGTCATTGTCTTTCTTTTGATGTATTGTCGAGTGCTTGTGAAATTTGAAGTGTAATTTTTAATTTTTTAAATTTTTATCCCCAAAGTTCATCGAAATTTCAACGAACCTAATTTTGGTCTAAATTTCGATGAAGTTTCATCAAAATTTTGATAAACAAGTTCGTCAAAATTTTGACAAAAATGGAAAAAAATAAATAAATTGTGGCCAACATGAATAAAAGTGAGTTCACCTATTTATTGCAACAGTGTTTTGCTATATTTGTGAATTTTCTCTACTTGCAACAATTTGTGGAGAACTAAGGACGATTTTCTTGGGAAAAATTAAAAAAAATCAAGAAGATGTCGTTAGGTTGAGGGTAGTCATTGTCTTTTTTTAAGAATTCATTTGTGAAGTCAGATTTGTACTTCCAGATTTGAAAATATATTTTAAAGCAACATTTCATCAGTTTTCATTGTTAGACTTGTGCATTTTGATAATTTTATTTCCAGATTTTGTTGTGCAAGTTCAATATTCTGATTTTAGGAGTCTAATGGTTGGAAATCATAGTAAAATCATAATTTAATAAGTTTTGGAATTAGCATTTTAAAGTGTTTTTTGGGTTCATTAACTTCAGACTATCTTCTCTTTTGCAAGGGTGGTTGCATGCCAAATTTTTTTGGTGTAAAATATCAGAATTATTAGATTTTGTTACCTGTCTATGATTAAAAATTATTAGAGTTTGATTTTAATACTTTTTGAAGATCTAAATATTCAAGCTTGGTAAAGAAAAATCATGTCAGATAATATTAGTGCAACAAAATGAACAGACAATTGCTAGAATGTGGGCTAGATTGAAAAGAAAAGGTGATGGGAAATGTTATTGTTGCAATAATTGCAAGGGTTTAAAGACAAGAAGAATTATAATCACAATAGTTGAAAAACATTGTAGGCAGCATGGTCACGTTGAAGGGGGGCATGATTATCGTTTATTGGTAAGTTGTTCATTATATGTCTTTATATTGATTGAATTTGTAAATGTTTATATCGTTTTAACATTTCTATATATATAAAAAATCACTTGGTCATGATCATGGTTTATTTGTGTCAATCATTATTATAAAGGTGGGGCGCCATAGGGCACAAGATATGGATTATCACGCCTCAAAGAATGTGGTTTTGCAAGCAGGGGAACATGGAGCTGTGAATATCGAAGATGGAGTTAATGATCCTATGGAAGAAGATGATCATGCGCCAGAAAACACAATTGAAGATGATGGTACAAATACATTGATCCATGACACATTTAGTGGCACAACTAATCATGATGATCGAGATGACTTTGATGATGTTCACGATTTACTTGTACTTGAGAAGGAACACAAGCCCCTTTATGAAGGCTCTGAAACAACTCTCTTCTCTCTGTTGTATTGTTGTTGGTGAACTTGAAGGTTATGGATGGTTTATCCAACATAGCAATTCCACGGATGTTAAGGTATGTCAAATATCATCTGTTTTCATCTATTTTAATTGTTGTTAGTTCATCATTAGTAAATAAAGGATGAAATACGTACCATTAATATTCTTTATATTAACAAATTATTTTTTGTTGTAGATTGATTAGCGAATTTTTTTACCACTATCAAATATTTTACCTCACTCATACCAAGATTTATCTGCCATTATGAAAGATATTGAAATGGAGTATCAAGCAATAGATGCATGTCCCAACGATCATATTATATATCATAAACAACATGAATTTGCAATAGAATTCCTAGAATGTCATATCAGTAGATATCAAATAGATCAACTAACAAAAAAGGTGTCTCGCAAGGTTCTCGTTACATTCTCATTATTTTACGTATGCAATGATTATTTAGGTGCGAAAGCTTAGCGCAATTTATGGATTACCATGCATGGAATAGAAGTGGAGATGACATTCTTCAAATGCCTATGGATGGTTCAACATTTAAAGAAATGGAGGGAAAATGGCCACACTTTAAAGAAGAACCTCATAATCTTAGGCTTTCATTAGCAGTGGATGGTGTCAATCCATTTGGAGAGCTGAGATCTATTTACTCAGTGTGGCCTATTTTTGTTATCAATAATAACATTCTTCCATGGATGTCAATAAAGAGGGAGCACATAATGTTGGCAATGATTGTTCCAGGTATTCGTTTACATCAATTTTTTTTTAACATAGTAGCATCTCATTTGCCTTATTTGTTGCATAATGACATTTTTTTCATTTAATAGTCATGTACATTAATTTATATATATTGCAGTAAAATGGTTATAATAATTATGTAATGTTTATGTTCATTCAACTAGTTAAGTGCCAAGTTAAAGATATAAATGTATATATCGAGTCTCTTATCGACGAGTTACTAAAGTTATGGAATTGTGTCACTGTGTATGACGTCTCTAGACCAATAAGACAAAAACAATTTCAATTCCATGCAATGCTTGTATGGACAATTCATGATGCCCTAGGGCTAACACATTTTTGTGGTATGTTATAACGTTTGACTGCACTTTAAGGATATTTAATTTTATGAATTAAATATCATGCATGTTTTTTAAATAATCTATTCATTATATATAATTATAAAAATTGACATATTTGATCTAATTATATATGATCTTGTAGGTCTTCAAACAAAGGGAAAATTTGCATTTCCAATTTGTGGTCCAAAGATAAAATCTCATCGTTCAACAAGTTTAGAAAAGCGGGTGTTTGATGAGTATAGGCACTTCCTCCACATAAATCATAAGTATCGAGCTATTGAAAAACATTTTTTCAATGGGAAAGAAGAGATTACATCAAAACCACGAAGAATGACACCTCGCCTATGGAAGTTGGAATATAATAGAATTAATCGTCAAAGTTATACATCGGATCAAATTATTTATCTATCATATATGATATGTTTATAATTTATATTTTTATATTGTGTTTTGTTTGTTCATGATGTAATTGACAGTGATTATCGTTGTTAATTTGTTTAACTTATATGCTTCATGAAGTTCATCAAGGCACTAATGGTCGGCTTCGAGAGGGAATGAAAAGTTATCCCAAACAATTTAGTAGGTTTCCCTACTATGAGAAACTACAAATTGTGCATTTGTTTGATACAATGCATATTGGAAAAAATATAATAGAAACGTTATAGAAAATATTGGATGGAAGGCTTGACAAAGAAAAAATTATCAAAATTTGTAGTGACATTTAGGAAGCCAATCATATGCAATGAAAAATGTCATTCAATTAAATAGCGATGGAGACCAAATTAATATAAGTTCCCTTCCTTGGTTATTAACGGAGTAGCAAAACAATGCTATAAAAGTTGTCATACAAAAAAATTGATTTCCCACAAGATTTGCTGCAAACATAAACAATATCATAACAAAAAAAGGTGAATTTGGGTCAGGGATGAAAACGCATGATTGGCATACCTTCATTAAGGTAATTATTTTGGTATATTATATATATATTTATATATTGCATGTACTTTTCAATGTATTATGTTTATTACTTTTGAAAAAATAATGAAAAGATTATTTTATAATTGTTGCAGTACGTTCTACCTCTATCTCTCTCAGACAACTTCAACAACAATGTCAAGCAAGTTATATATGATCTTGTAAAATACATGAGGTAAGTAGCGATATTTGTTCAATTTGTTGTATAGATCTTATAATTTTCATTTGTTTTACTTGTTATGTAATATATTGTATATTGTTGTTAAATCTTGTTAATATATTTGCACCTTAAATCACTTGTAGATGGTTGTCATCTAAAAAAATTTATAAAAAAGATATAAATTATTGGAAGAGAAAAACTCTTTGTCTAATGTGTGAAATGAAAAGGTGTCTACCTTCGACATTTTTCAATGCACAAGAGCACTACCTCATACACCAAGTTGAGGAGATTGAATTGTGTGGACCTGTACACATAAGGTCAATGTGGATAGTTGAGAGGCACTTGAAATTTTTGAAGGCTTTGGTTAGACAAAGGGCATATCCTGAGGGTTCTATGGTGGAGGGATATATGGTATACCAGACCATGGTGTACATTATTGAACATCTTCCTAAGTTTGCAGCAAAGATCCATGTAGATCGCATTTGAGATCCCAACTCCATTAACAAATTTGAAGGGGAGTACCTGATGGGGAAAGGTAGATTGAGGAAAGTGAGAGGTAATTATAATACATTTTACATTTGGTTTTTATGTATATTGTACTTATTTAATTATTAATCTTCAATATACATCAATTATAAATTAAGGTTGTATATCGTGGTAATTAACTAATTGATGTAGACCTGGGAGGCTCAACTCAACCAACCTATCAACCTACCTTTAAGAGGCTTCCAAAATTTTTAGAATGACCACTTTAAACAATCCAAACAACTCTCAAAGCCTGACAAATGACAGAAGTCAAATTTCACACTTTGATTCCTTAAATCCTTGTAGCAGTGTAAACCTAGTTGTTTCCAATAACTCAAAACTTTCCCAAAACACCATACAAAATCTTGATAGTTTTAGACACCCATTTTGGTGTTATTAAACATACTTCAAAGGAAAGTACAAGTCCTTTTGACTAAATCACCAAAATCATATTTTTTAGGCTGTGTTGATTAGGCTGATTAGGCCTATTTTACAAAACAACTAATCTTTAAACTTGTCATATGTCCATGAAATCTTGGGGCAGCAATTTTTATGCCTCCAAACCTCCAAATCCACAAAAATATTCCACTTGTATGACCAAATTCTTGTCAAACCCAAAAACCCTTGTTTTAGGCCAAAATCATGAGGGTTTATTCAATCTCGTACTTCCATGACCTCCTAGACCTCAAAAACAACTCAGACACAACCCATTAGGTTTGAAAATGGGTAAAAATTCATAAAATCAGATCTCTCATACATTTTTTTTCAAATGTAGGCTTGAACCTCTCATTTCACATGTTTTTCCTCACAAAACTCTTGAGGACAACAGCTATACCTTCTTTATTTCTTGTCCTATAAGGGTTTACAATGATCACTTTATGCCTTTTAAGGCCCTTTACACCTCAACTACTGAACAACCACTTCTACTATTGACTATTTAATCTTTTATGATCACATGAAACATAAAACACACTAATTTCAAGGTTATTAACATCATTATTGAAATGTTTTAATTTTTTGAATTTGTTAACATCGTTTGTGAATTTCGTTTGTGAATTTCAAATTTTTTTTATACAGTTGATCGATAGTGGGATGCACTACATTTGTACGTCGCAAAAAATCTTAATTAGATGATGGTATGAATTGAATGATGTCAACAATCTGGTCGCGCATTAACATGGGAAGGTGTGGCTTCATTGGTTAAACAAGCTCATCATAATGGAGATTCCAATGTTACACAGAGGGAAATTGATTTAGCATATGGTTTAAGAGATAAAAAGGTACATATGAATATATTAATCACCCATATTATTTAATTATTTTCAATTATATTGATGTATATATATGTTGAAATTTTTTTCTTTGCATACATTCAGCCAAGAATAAATATGTTTATCAACTAACGATATTGCAATAATTTATTCATGTTTGACATATTGCAGGTGAAACACAACAAGGCTATGTGGTGAGATGGTCATAAATTTCGAATCAAATAGTTGGATGACATGAAGAAAACTTGTGATTCTGGGATAACTGCAGTGTTTCAGGTGAGTAATGTTTCATCTAGAAGTGACATACATCCAGAAGTATCAAAAAATTGATACTATGGGATTTTGGATGATATACTTGAGTGTGATTTTAAGTCGTTCAAATTAGTTATATCCATTGTCCTATGGTATAGGCTATGATTGAATGAAAATGATCCTGAAAGAACTGTTAGTGAACATGATAATGGATTTACCATGGTTAATACAAGGTCGATCGAGCGAGCTGGAAATGAGCCCTATGTTCTTCCAAGCCAATGTGAGCAGGTATTTTACTCAGAGGTTCTAGGTAAACCGGGTTGGTCATTTGTTGTTAGACATGATCCAAGAGGAAGGCTAGTAAAGTATAATGTGGTGGAAGAAGAAGATACTGAAGAACTAGAAGATGATGTTAATGATGATCAAGATCAACAATTAGTTGATGATGTGCCCGACGAAGATGTCGAAGAGGATGAACTAGATCATAATGATGGAGTTAATGTTCATGAAGATATCTGTGTGGATGATGACATTATCGAAACTGATATCAATAACGATGATGATGATATGACCAATCCTTACAATGTCAAATATGGATCGGATGATATGTCAAACAAAGAGTTTGATGAAGAAGAAAATCAATGACATTGAAATGTATGAATTATGTGATTGTATTATCTATTTGATATTCATTTCTTGATAGAATTATATTTGACTTATGTGGTTATGTAATTAATTCATGATGTTTTTTTATTTTTATGCCATTACATAATTAATTCATGATGTACTTTTTAATGTTTAATTTTAATTCATGATGTTACAACTATTGTCGTTCTCCTAGAAATTTCCATATGATCATAATGAATAGTGTTTTGGGAAATTTCATGAAAGATGACACATTGATCGTAGTAGTGAAATAATTGCAAAGTCATTTAGATTTTTTAGACCAATTGTCACCCTTCCTATGTAGTGACTTATTTATCCTAGAGAAACTAAGTATATAGTATACAAAGAAAACGAACAAACCCACAACTACCCCTATTTTGAAGGAGTTTACTTTTCTCCCCCTTCCTCATCTCCCTAATATTGTCTAATTATTTTAAAGAGACCAAGGGTCATAACACAACTTTATTCAACCCACTAAATATATTGGTTAATGAAACTTGACAAAAGCAACAAAACAATTGTTACATTTGGCATTTCATGTGGAATGAAGAGTGGTGACAATAATCTACTTATAGTTTAATAAAACACTATTTTTAGAAGGCTTGACATTAGAGAGATAGAGAAGAGGGGGAGAGATAGGTTGAAGAGAAGAGAGAAGATATGAAGATAGATAGGACGTACAAAAGGGAGAGAAAGAAGAGGGGGAGACTAGGGAAAGCAATATGTAGAAAGGGAGAGATAGCTCAATATATATAGAGGGAAAGGGAGAGACATAGAAAGGGGGGATATAGAGAGATAGAGGGGGATGGTGTTAGAGAGAGAGAGAGAGATAGAGATGGTGAGGGGGGCAGGAGATAGTTGAGAGGGGGAGTGAGAGAAAGGGATATTGATAGGTAGAGGAGAGATAGGTTGAAGAGGAGAGAGAAGAGATGGAGATAGATAGGTAGAAAAGGGAGAGAAAGAAGAGGGGGAAACTAGGGAGAGAGAGAAGAAGATAGGGGAGAGAGGGAGAGATAGCTCAATATATATAGAGGGAGAGGGAGAGACATAGAAAGGGGGTGATATAGATAGATAGAGGGGGGTGGTGAGAGATAGAGAGAGATAGATATATATGGGAAGAGAAAGAGAGATGGAGATATATGGGAAGATAAAGGAAGAGAGGTGGAGATAGAGAGTCGATGGATAGGGGGGATAGGGAGGGAGAGATGGTGAGTGATAGAGAGGGGGCCAAGAGATAGCTTAGAGGGGGAGATAGGATGTACAAAAGGGAGAGAAAGAAGAGGGGGAGACTAGGGAAAGCGATATGTAGAAAGGGAGAGAGAGAAGATAAGGGAGAGGGAGAGACATAGAAAAGGGGTGATATAGAGAGATAGAGGGGGATGGTGAGAGAGAGAGAAAGAGATAGAGATGGTGAGGGGGGTGGGAGATAGTTGAGAGGGGGAGGGAGAGAAAGGGATATTGATAGGTAGAGGAGAGATAGAGAAGAGGGGGAGAGTTGAGGGAGAGATAGGTTGAAGAGGAGAGAGAAGAGATGGAGATAGATAGGTAGAAAAGGGAAAGTGATATGTAGAAAGGGAGAGAGAGAAGAAGATAGGGGAGAGAGGGATATATATCTCAATATATATAGAGGGAGAGGGAGAGACATAGAAAGGGGGTGATATAGAGAGATAGAGGGGGGTGGTGAGAGATAGAGAGAGATAGAGATATATGGGAAGAGAAAGAGAGATGGAGATTTATGGGAAGAGAAAGGAAGAGAGGTGGAGATAGAAAGTCGATGGATAGGGGGAGAGGGAGGGAGAGATGGTGAGAGATAGAGAGGGGGCCAGGAGATAGCTGAGAGGGGGAGGGAGAGAAAGGGATATTGATAGGTAGAGGAGGAGAGATAGAGAAGAGGGGGAGAGTCGAGGAGAGATAGTTTGAAGAGGAGGAGAGAGAAGAGATGAAGATAGATAGGACGTACAATAGGGAGAGAAAGAAGAGGGGGAGACTAGGGAGAGCGATATTTAGAAAGGGAGAGAGAGAAGATAGGGGAGAGAGGGAGAGTTAGCTCAATATATATAGAGGGAGAGGGAGAGACATAGAAAGGGGGTGATATAGAGAGATAGAGGAGGATGGTGAGAGATATAGAGAGATAGAGATATATGGGAATAGAAAGAGAGATGGAGATATATGGGAAGAGAAAGGAAGAGAGGTGGAGATAGAGATTCGATGGATAGGGGGAATAGGGAGGGAGAGATGGTGAGAGATAGAGAGGGGGCCAGGAGATAGATGAGAGGGGGAGGGAGAGAAAGGGATATTAATAGGTAGAGGAGGAGAGATAGAGAAGAGGGGGAGAGTTGAGGGAGAGATAGGTTGAAGAGGAAGAGAGAGAAGAGATGGATATAGATAGGTAGAAAAGGGAGAGCGATATGTAGAAAGGGAGAGAGAGAAGAAGATAGGGGAGAGAGGGAGAGATAGCTCAATATATATAGAGGGAGAGGGAGAGACATAGAAAGGGGGTGATATAGAGAGATAGAGGGGGATGGTGAGAGATAGAGAGAGATAGAGATATATGGGAAGAGAGAGAGATGGAGATATATGGGAAGAGAAAGGAAGAGAGGTGGAGATAGAGAGTCGATGGATAGGGGGATAGGGACGGAGAGATGGTGAGAGATAAAGAGGGGGCCAGGAGATAGCTGAGAGGGGGAAGGAGAGAAAGTGATATTGATAGGTAGAGGGGGGAGAGGGAGTGACATAGATAGTGGGAGATATAGAGAAATAATTATATTATAATTATTATAAGTATTATAATATTATATTAATTATATTATAATAATTATAATATTATATTAATATTATAATAATATTATAACATTATAATAATATTATAACATTATAATAATATTATAATAATATAATAATATTATATATTATATTAATATATATTATAAATTTAGCTAATATTATATAATTATATATAATTTATTATGTAAAATTTAACAATATGGTGCCACAATTTTCATTTTAATTGACATAATCAAAACCTAGCTCGTCAATTGGAGAAGTGAGTCGCGTGCCAGGAGGAAAGGTTGCAGGAAGCCTAGGGATCAAGCTTGCTTGGCTGCAAAATTGGAATTTTTGCGATTTGTTTTGCCGTGAAGGCCTTTGCATCTCGTTTGTCACCAAAATTGTTTGTATTTTTCATCTGAAATTTATGAATCAGAGTGCTATAGGGTTTTTTATTTGATTTGGTTTGTCTTCAATGCCGGTGGTCCATTATATTGTGTTCATTTCACCTTAGTAACCGTACATTGTCTAAAACATTTGATTGAATCAACACTGTGCATTCACATTATATTGTGGTGTCATGTTTCTTCCTTTTCATACTCAGCCTCATCACTAGGTATTGCAATTTTGATATTGTTGGCATTCTTAAATCACATGCTCTTTCCTTATATGGATGCCTCTCAAGTTATTGCATTGCATGGAGCATGGAAGATTCATACGCCACAAATTCCTCTCCTTACAAAGTTACTTGCTACTATAGTTTAATACTCAACACCTAAAACCACTAAATACCACTCAAAACAAAACAAACAACCAAAGCATTTTTCATACATGTCTACCAAATAATTTTATCAAACAGTTGACTGTCATGCTGCTATGGGCTAAAAGCCTAAAACAAGTGCTTTTGAACAAGCTATGGGAAAAAATTTATCAAAGCATAATAGCAATAGCATAGATAAGGCAATGAACTATTTGGAAAAATGCCTCAAAGAATTGTGGTCTCATGGTGATGGAATTCCATGACAAATGCCTATGGCTATGGATTGTCGTGGCATTCCATCTTCATGAGACTACATTTCTTTGAGGCATTTTTTCAAACAGTTCATTGCCTTGCTATGCTACGACATTTTTCATACATGACTACCAAAGCATTTTATCAAACAATTCACTGCCTTAATGCTATGGCTAAAAGCCTAAAACAAGTGCTTTTGAACAAGCTATGGATGCTTGGAAAAAAATTGTCTAAGCATAATAGTAAGCAATAACATAGACAAGGCAATGAACTATTTGACAAAATGCCTCAATGGTGATGGAATGTCATGACAAGCCATATACAAGGCAGTGAACTATTTGAAAAAATGCCTCAAAGAAATGTGGTCTCATGGTGATGGAATGCCTCAAAGAAACATGGTCTCATGGTGATGGCATGCCATCACCATGAGACCACATTTCTTTGAGGCATTTTTTCAAATAGTTAATTGCCTTTATATGGCTTGTCATGGCATTCCATCACCATTGAGGAATTTTCCATCACCATGAGACCACATTTCTTTGAGGCAAGCTCTTGGGAATTTTTTTTATTACCTAGAATTATCCTTGAAAAAAGACAAGAAGAGCAAGCTCATTGTTGAAAAAAGGCATATATTCAAGGATACCAACATATGCCTCACTAGAATGAGAGTCATCCAATTTGTCAAGAATCTCATCTAAAGTATCAAATTCATTCTCATAAATTTTTCTATTGTCTATTTTATTATTTCCTACATAATCAAGGATGAAATTCTATTAGCTACAAGTCTATTAATATTCTTAAGAATTTTTGGGCCATGCCTTCTTTGATGACCATCCATTTTACGTAGAAAACAAGCATTCAAACCTCTCAAAACTTCAATATCATGTTTAGTTTGATTATCACTCAATTGAAAGCACAAAATATGTAGAATACACTCATCAGATTTGAGAGATATAAAAACCCGAGGTAAGATGGGGAAGAGTAGACCTGGTTTCTTCCACTTGCAACACATTACCCAAAGATTTGAGGACTTGAGGGATAAAAGTTCACATATAAGTAGAGATATTTTAAAATTCTAACCACCTTAACATATAATTGGCTAAAGCATTACATAGGGTAGAAGCAAGGGTTCAAAGATGGACCTAAAAACAAAATTGCCAATATTCTAAAACTCTTTCTTTTAAAACTCTTGATTGCATACCATGATTTTTGAAGAAAGTGAATAAATCTTTATGTATCATGTTCTATAGAAAGAAACATAGACAAGGCAGTGAACTGTTTGGAAAAATGCCTCAAAGAAATATGGTCTCATGGTAGTGAATCAACCTACTCTTGGCTGTCACACTTTTACTTATCAAGGAAAAATCTTATGATAGTCCATTCAAACTTCCCTTCATGTGCACAAACAACCAAAGCAACTCCCATCACAAATGAGATAGCTTCCAAAAACTCTCAGGAAAATAATTAAGGTCGTCTAGTTGCTTAATCTCATGGAGTGTCATGTATATGCTTTTTTATTTCATCACAATCCCAAATCTCCCCTTTTGACATCATACAAGACCTACCCCACTTTTATGTTTTAGAATGCACCATTTTCTTTCACATTTTCCTTTACATCAAATTGCCATTTGAACCCCAATGAGGATTTAAACAAATGCTCTAAAAGGTTTTTTTTCTACTTGATCCTATTGTAGAAGACTAATCTTTAATCTTTAGATCTACCACCTAATGCATTTGTTACTATTCTTGATTTTCAACCTTGGATCTTAAAGGAAATTTGAACCACCTTCATAGCTTCATGTACATGCCTTTTCATTCATAGTCTTCATCCTTGTCAAAACTTCCAAAGCTGTTCATTTATCAAGGTTTACACTTCCAAAGATATGATATAAGGGATGAGGATGGGATCATGTCTCAAATGATTTTGGTGAAATAGGTACCTCTCACTCTTTAGCTTTCAATGAAAAATATATCAACATAGATTCATGTTCCCATATTCAATAATAAAGCGAGCTCTAGAATGATATAAAATCCTCCATTAAAAAAAGGACGACAACAACTAATCAATATCAATTTCCAGAGGAACTGGTGAGCAGGGGAAGCTTCTTTAGATGATCAAACCACCAAATTAGTACAACTCTCTCAAATACTCTTTAAGTGGACCTTTCCAATCCATCATTCCTTCAAGGGAAAGACCCCCCCAACTAGGGTTGTACTCAAACAATCAAGAGGGCTTGTATCAACTTGGATCATGTCAAATAGGACTAAACTAAACCATGACACTCAATTTTGCACTTAGGAAACTCCATTTTCTCATCACTCTAACCACTAGGCCTATTTACCACCAACTTAGCATAGCTCTCTCAAATACTCTTTAAGTGGACCTTTCCAATCCACTATTCCTTCAAGGAAAAGACCCCCCCAACTAGGGTTCTTGTACTGAAACAATCAAGAGGGCTTGTATCCACTTGGATCATATCAAATAGGACTAAACCAAACCATGAAACTCAAGTTTGAACTTAGGAAACTCCATTTTCTCATCACTCTAACCACTAGGCCTCTTTACCACCAACTTAGCACAGCTCTCTCAAATACTCTTTAAGTGGACCTTTCCAATCCACTATTCCTTCAAGGAAAAGACCCCCCCAACTAGGGTTCTTGTACTCGAATAATCAAAATGGCTTGTATCCACTTGTATCATGTCAAATAGGACTAAACCAAACCATGACACTCAAGTTTGCACTTAGGAAACTACATTTTCTAACCACTAGGCCTCTTTACCACTAAAAGGCTTGTAGCCCTGCCTAGTAGGACAATCAAAATAAAATCCACATATAAGCTTCTATCAAGCCCAAAAAAATGAACTTAGACAAGTAATATATGCCCCTACAAAGTCTCAAAACCTTCTTTCTTGATAGTGGACAATAAAAGATAAATGGACCAAAACAACGCTGCTCCAAGAGGCCTAATTAGCAAGCTACAACAGGACAGTTGACTATCTAGGCTTTCCCCTTCACCCCAAAGCCTTGAAATAGGTTATTATAGGCTAGTTACACCCATGTATCTCACTCCTAAGTGCCTTCATAGTTAAAATCACCCTAAATAAGAAAAACTCAACTTTTTGCTTCACAATCTAGGCCTGTCACATGAGGATGCCAGGCCTAGAACATTGTAAAACTTCCTCCACACAACATGTCATTCTCCAGAACCCTGAAAATATGAAAATATACAAAAATATCTTCCATCCCACCAAGAATTAGCATTATTACAACATGGAGATGGAAGAAAGAGCCATTCTTCAATCAAAACCCTAGTTTTGAGGGTTTTCATACCAATTCCTGCTAAAATGGTGATATCTTCTTTTATACTCAATGAAAACTTGTCAAATCACCTCCAAAAGAAATCCAGGTCTTCCCTCTATCCAACCATAACAGAAATTCACCTGTAAAGTATGTACAAAGGCCGTACCACACAGTAGAACAAGAAATTTACACAAATTTTCCAAAAAACAGCAAGCTTTTGCATTAGAACTTCAAAATGATTCATCAACCCACATGCGTCAAACAAGAGAGGCTTATTTCTATCTTCAACCAACCTTCCCAATGTCCCACAATTGAAATTTGAATTGGTTGTATGTTGGGAACTAACAAAACATAATTTAGACACCTAATTGCCTAGTTAAGGCAAGTTAATACAACTTCCACAAGCCGAAATACAAAGAGCCTTCAAGAGGTGTCAAAAGGCATCAAAACCATTTAAAAACACCAAGAAAACTCCCCTCAAGCACCCGGTTGCATCATGGAATTTTCATTCTTTAATTTTCCAAGGTGCACTAAGCTTACAAAGTGAGGATGGAGACCTTGTGATTACATTGAAACTTATCACCAAGATTCAAAACCTACTACAAGCCTTTGAAGAATCAAAATGTTGTTGTTTCAAATGACTATGAGCACTAACTTTCACTAGTTGAATATGTTGAAATCTTGTCATAGAGAACTAGAACATTGATGCAACCACTCATCCTACCTTAAAACATACCAAAAGTCTCCAAGCAATTAGACATAGGAAGATTTAAGATGACTTAAACAATTTTTATTGCCAAAGCATAAACTTATGATGACTTAACCAGTCCTAGTACACACTCCCTCCCCGTTAACCACTTAGGCATATGGAGTTTATCAGTGGATAGATGAACCACCTCACACGTGCACCTGAATTATGTCTATTAGTGTTCTAATTCATCTTTTTCAAGACAACTTAAACCAAAATATTATGTATGGTGAAACCATTCTTCTGCACAATACATTTGAGGCCTTGGTTGTGTAACTAGTGGACCATATTCACATTTAACACTTGTTATAAAGTTTAAAGTCATTAATTGCAAGGGTCAGTCTCCATACATTGATTTGATTTGTGATGGACACATTTGGATAGTAGTAACAATAACTTGCAATCTATCAAGACTTGATTACCTTATAACCAGTCAAATTCTAGCGATGAAATGATAGATTAGTCATAATGTCACCTTGGGATCACATCACCATGAAAGAACTTCATCCAACATCCTTATGAGTTCAGGGACCACCAAATAAGTATTTTTCAGATCTATCTTCCTCAAGTGAGGGAAATTTAGGAAGAGAAGAGGAAAGTGAGACATGTAGTAGGTCTAAAAGAGGGAGATCAACTAGAGGTCAAAAGATTAGAAAAAAAATTTGTAAACGCATGGAATTTTTTCTTGCCGAAAGGGGGTCATGTTCTTATGACGATGAGAGTATAGGAAACATCGAGGTGCCCTTGAGGTACAAACATCTACAAAAACAATGGGTACCCAGGGAACATCCTCCAATAAACACTGATTTTTGTGTCAATGAGAGGATATATCACATAGCACCATCGTCATTACATGGTTTGGGTCTATTTTGCATGGATGGCATAAAGGTATGTTACGACAAAGTTACTAAATTGATGGAGTATGTCAAACCCTATTACAGTTACAAAGATATGATGCAGCTGGTTCGAGATACACGAAGTATGCATAGGTATGCACTGTCAACAAATTATATACTTGTAAAATATAAGGATCAAAATAAAGGAGTGGCTGTGTACATTGAGGGAAGGCCAAAAGCATTAGGGAATATTACAGGGTTTATAAATAGTACATGACTTGGGTCAACAAATAAGCAATCCAATTGCATATTCAAGGCACACGAGGGAAACCGTGTATTCGTATGTGCGATAAAATTAATAACTGCAGGGGAAGAGTTGTTAATCGATTACAATTTGAATCGCTTAGATACAAACACATGGGGTGGTACGTACTATATACCATTTTACCCAACCTCCAATTAATGACTCTAATATACCATTTTATTATTATGTTTATTTTCATAATTCTATTGGTTTCATTTTAGTAATGTTTTTTTATATTTAATTTTTGTCATGGTAGGACATTGATTGTATGGAGAAGGCTTCAGCCCAGACCACAGATCACGATGCATCTTCATGCGCTTCTACCTGACAGGTTTACCTCATTGTAATTGTATAAATTATATACGAGCAAAATATTTTATTATTATGTTTTTTTCATAAGTTTATTGGGTTAATTTCAATAATGTTTTAAATATTCTTGTTACAGACAGCTGATTGGGGAAAGAAACCAGCAATAGAGGAGAGCATCCATAGGGTCGAGTTGCAGTCATTGTTGTTGGATGATGACATTGCATATTCAACAAACCCTATCAATATGATAAGGAAGACACAAAAAAATGCAATGAAGAAATCCTTCAATTGTTATTCATAGTCCCTCAAACAGATGAGATAAAAGAGAGGGTTAAAATATTGACTGAGAGAGTACAAAACTTGCAAGTAAGTTGTCATGAGGTCTTTAATTATAACATATGTTCATTTATGGTTTTATAATTTGTAATCTTTTGTCATGAACTAAATGTGTTGTTTTTTATAGGATTTGTTGCATCCTCATGATGTTGTTGCCCATGATCAAGGTATTGCAGGTGCTGCTCATAGAGTAGGGGTTGGTACAAGTGTCCATCCTGATCTTCCTGCACATATATCACATGATCATCTGACCCCATCATTTGTGCCTATATTGTCAACTAAAATTTTGGCAACACAGCATGCAGGCATCAGGTAGTACTGGTGATGCAGAGGCCACTAGTGTTGGTGATGTTTTAGCAGCATTTCCTGGATCTTCTCATATTACTAGTATGAGAACATTGCTAGTCACATTTGTGGTGACCAAGTATTTCGTTCCCATAAAGATAGAGAACGTCCTAGGTAATTTAAAATGTTTTAATTATTATTATATATAATCCAATTGAAATTTACTTATTGATCACTCTTTTTAGACTAATGATCCCATGATCATTTTGCAAGAAATGATGTTTTTATAAACATCTAGGTGATATAACACTGGAGCTCTTCGGGCCCACCATACGTACATGGTGGAATGCCCAAAATCAAGATTTAAAGGATGAGCCCATTAACCGTTTAGTTGTGTTGTTCGGTGATAAAACATTCAACCAAACGAAGGTCCTTAAGAAAGTTGGTACAAATCTAAAGTATGTGAGGGACCAATATAGGTCACATTTAGATAAGAACAAAAAGTACGAGCATTCCCCCATGATTTTGGAGAGGGAGTGGAAGGACCTAGTGTCGGATGGAAAGGAGAAGGTTCAAAATAAAAAAGGAAAGACACTACCGGGCCAAAGAAGGTATGTGATACTATCAACAATGTAATTATTTACTGATTACTCTTTCTTTTTACATAATCTAACATATTTCAAATTTTCCATAAGTTTTCCAACACATCGAAGGCAACAAAGGCAAGACTAGAAAAACACGGGCAACACAAACTTGGCTCTGGTGGTTATATGGAATTAGCCGCAAGAATTGCAAGTATCAATAAATGAAATATTGCATCCAAATAATACATTGCAAACAATTTTGGTTTTATCACACCATAGAAGCAAAATTCATGATCTTATGCAAAAATGCAACACTCTGAATTCAACAGAGCGCCCACAGAAGAGGAAATGAAGATTGCCTTCTAGCATGGCTATGAAGTTGTGGTTGAATGCCTAAGAGTTTTGACTAGGAAAATACAATCTTCCACTACATCCGACACACAGGTAAATAAACTCAATAAAGTTTATTTAAAATTGAATACTTGTGCAATCTATTCAATATTAATTTCCACCATAAAATAATTATGTGTCTATTTGTTTTAAACAGACAGACAATGATAATACTGCACCTGACATTGGAATGTAGCCTGGTGAGGGTGGAGCACAACCTGCAGATGAAGGTCATGGTGTGCATCCTGGTATTGGATGTATTCATGTGCAATATAAAATGCAGTATGGATTAATACAATTAAACATCTTTAATTGCAATTGGTGTATTAATTAATGTAACCTTTCATGTTTCAACTTTAGAGCATGTAGAGTGTGATCAACATGTTGAGAAAATCAAGCTAGAGAAGATCAGGAACATGATGTGGCCCCATCAGGTAAAGAGGAACACTCTAATATTTTTTTAAACATATTTAATTACAATTGGTGTATTCATTAATGTAACCTTTCATGTTTCAACTCCAGATCAGGATTTAGAGGGTGTTCAACATGTTGAGCATGAGGCTATACGACAAGATCAGGAACATGATGTGGCCCCATCAGGTAAAGAGCACCACTCTAATGTTCTTTTAATTAATAAAATACTTGTAACAATAATAACAAAACATATCAATTTAACATTTCTTTGTTATTGCAGCAAACCCCCCTTGAAGTGGCCTCCATGTCGTGATCAATACACGACTAGGCATACATTAAGATCAAGAGCAGAGGATAGAACAACTGAAGGGGGGATAGATGATTTAGAAAATGATACTCCACTTCAAATTTTTTAGCTTCAAAATTAAAGAAACAAAAAAAAGGTGATTGTAATCATATTATGACCCATATTTTTGATAATATGTAACAATTGAATGAATGAATGTTATATGTTATTAATGGATGAATGAATGAATGTTATATGTTATTAATGGATGGATGAATGAATGATTAATGTTATATGATTGGGTATGGGGAATTGAGAGTGATGTGAGGGGCGAGTAGGGCGAGGCCAAATGAGCCTCCACCGTCATGTGGCTGGCCCTGTTAAGTAGAGAATATTAAACTATTCTCGAAACAAAGAGAAGCTCAATCAAATTACTAAATGCAAGTATCTTTTTAATTCCTTTATCTTTCATCAATCTCTTTACTATTTGAACCTCGTACAAATGTTTTACATGAAAAACCCATTATTGTGAAATGTGCCTATAGTTGAGTAAACTGAATCCATGCTCTACATCATAATTTCAAGTTGTTTCCATTCCAATGTTCTGAGTTTAGTTTGTTTGTATGGCTTTGTATGAATACCACATTGTGTTGTGTGTGGATTTGGTTTCAAAGCTCTGTTTATTTTTTTTTTAGTGGTGACATAACTATAAAATTTGATTTTTTTTGCATAACAGGTTAGTGGAAAAATAAACAGCTTTGAAGGGTTTAGAGGCTCGATTGAGATAGATACATGAATATTTGGATCTTGTTGTTGATGGGACGCTTCCACTTAACCATGAAATTTTGTACCATTTGCAGGAATGCAAAAATTTCTCTACATACATTCATTCAACTTACTATCTTCCTCTCAAATTTATGCATTCATGTGTCATTTGAGAGGGTAACTCCATAAAGGTTTTTTCACAATTGAAGAATAATGCATTAGCTTATGTCCATCACGAAAATAACAAGGGTTATTATTGTGAAATTTGATAGGAAATGAGTAGATCCCAGAGTATGCTACAAGACTTCATACTACAACCTTGTTCATGATAGAAGATTCTTGTTTTGTGACATGGAAAGAATACATTAAGTGATTGACAGACCAAGGATAGTGAACTATGTAGGAATAAGTGATTGAAAGTGAGTAGGGGAAGCTTCTTTAGATGATCAACTAGACGATCAAACCACCAACTTAGCACAACTCTCTCAAATACTCTTTAAGTGGACCTTTTCAATCCACTATTCCTTCAAGGAAAAAACCCAACTCACCTAGGGTTCTTGTACTCTCACAACCAAGAGGGTTTGTAACCACTTAGATCATGTCAAATAGGAGTTAGGACCAAACCAAAACTTAACACCCTAATTTTCACTTAGGAAACTCCATTTTCTCATCGCTCTAACCTTTAGGCCTCTTTACCCTTTCAACCCTTGTAGCCCTGCTTGGTAGGATAGTCAAAATAAAATCCACATACAAGCCTGTATCGGGCCCAAACCACTGAACTTAGACAGGTATTATATGCCCCTACAAGGCCTCAAAACCTTCCTTCATGACAGTGAATAGAAAAAGAGCAATGGACCAAAACAACATTGCTCCAAGAGGCCTAATTGGTTGGCTACAACAGGGCAGTTGACTATCTTGTGGATAGCCTTGTGTTGTGTGTACTTCTTCCTCCTATCTTTTCTTTTTTGCACTTCTAAATTCATTGTAACAATCAACAAGCATGGATTCAAATGTTCTAGTTCCTCTTCTAATTCCATTTAACTGCCATCAATGGAAAACTAAGGTTCAACTAATACTAAAGAACAAGAGGTTATATAGAGTTACAATGGGGGTAGAAAAAAAATGTACATATGAAAGTGCTAAAGTTAAGTGGTTCAACAAGGGTAATCAAGCTTTTGGATTCTTATTTTATATTGAAGCAACATAGGCCACCTTCCGACTTGAGTTCATAAATCATATTGATGAGTATATTGTCTTCCAATCTTTGGATCGTGAACAAATAAGTAGCATTGTGAGATTACAGGTATGTAGATCATTTTTTTTTTGAAAAACTTATCATTTATAAAGTACAAACAAAGGTAGAAAATTTGTCTGATTAGTTAATAAAGAATTTATTTGTGACTTATAATAACTGAAGATGCACATAAAATTGTATAAGATCCAAGTACTTTAGGGAATTCATAATAGGATATGCAGCAAGGGGGTAACTCAAGTGCTTAATACACACTCTTTCTATGTTTTATGCATTTTTTGTAATCTACTTTATATGCTTCATAGAAATTAATTTTGGGATAGAAGCAATCAACTCCAATTCTTGTCATCCTCCATTTTTGTTTAGTTGCAAATATTTGGTTGCACTGATTTGGTCAACAAACCTTGTTTGCTCCTTTGTCTGAATGCCATGTTACTGTGCATTAACTCCTGAATTATAACCATTAGGAAGCTTTATATCTCATTCAAGCATCTTTAGCTAGATCACAACATCAATTATATATTTTTCCTAGTATATCTTTTGTTATATGATGAAGAGAGAAAACTCACTCTTTTGTTGTTGTGCAATGTGAAAGAACCCAAAAGTTTTCTATCCCAAAATTCCATCCTCTTACAAAAAACAGAATATATAGCTTTTCAATCTGTTGTTGATTTATAATTGATTCTTGAGGTCATATATTAGGGAAGTCAGCATTCCAGTGGCCACTAAATAAATAGATCTTCCATGTAATACTTTCCCACTTCAATTCCTTCTCAACCTTCTCTATAAATGCATATAGAGTTTCAAAATCTTTAGGTTTATCAAAAAAATTTAGAGGAAATTTCTTCCCTAATGCCTTCTCAAATAAAACCACCATTATTATTATCATTTGCAACCCTTGTGTAGTAACTTTGAAACTTGGTTATTTTATCGTTATTTTCTTTTGAAGTACACACATGCAAAATAGTTGTTTATGCACATAAGAGATAACAAAAGTAACCACATGTCAATTGCATACAAATTGATGGGGAGAAGATAAACACCCAAAGCTATTGAAACATCATTAACATATCCTACAATCATTGCATTCCAAGAGATTACATCTCTTTGATCCATTCCATCAAATAGTTCACGTGCCTTATCTATACTTCCACATTTTGAATACATGTCTACTAGAGAATTTCCAACTATAATATTTGAAAAAACTACCCCTTCCATTATGTTATGATGGATGTCCATGCCTTTTTCCAAAGCTCCCCTTTTGGCACAAGAAGGGAGGATGCTCACAAAGGTTGTCAATTTTGGCTTTACACCAGCCAATTACATTTTCTTTTAAACTTCTAAAGCCTTTTGAACAAATCTATTTTGTGCATATCTTGCAATCATTACAGTCCATGAGATGACATTTCTTTGAGGCATTCTATCAAATAGTTCACATGCCTTGTCTATGCTTCGACATTTTGCATACATATTTAATAGGGCAGTTGTAACTACAATTGATGAAAATCATCTATCCTTTATGTTTTGATGGATGTCCATACCCTATTAAAAAGCTCCCTTTTTGGCACAGGTAGGAAGGATGTTGGAAAACGTTGTCGAATTTGGCTTTACACCAGCCAATTACATTTTAAAAAAAAAATGCACAATTTCGTCGAAATTTAGACAAAAACGACTATCAAACTTGTTGTACCTCCGACGAAATGACCGACATTATGAAATTTCCATTTCATTGCTATTTCGATGATTTTCTGGTGGTGTTCTGATGTTTTGGCTAATTTTTGCCACTTGTTTTCTAGCTAATGTATGTTGATAAAGTGACACACGTTTTGTCATAAGTTCGAAAAACATAAGAACACCTTTACCATGGTTAGTACCGACGAAGTCACATCATGAGTTTCACGTTTCAAGGTGTGTCGGTAAAGCGACAAAAAATGTTCCGACGAAAATTATTGCAGTGGTTCGTTGGTGTTACGACGATAGTTTGTCAAAATTTCAACAAACATTCGTTGGAAAATGGGTTGAATATAGTAGTGTATTGACTAATATCCTAAAACCAAGATCTTTCATAGCAATTTTATTATGGGCCAAATATGTTCTTATAATGATTGCAAGACATGCACAAAATAGACTTTTTGAAAAGGATTTAAAATCTTTCAAGCAAATGCAGTTGGCAAGTGTAAAGCCAAATTCCACAACCTTTGCCAACATCCTCCCTGTCTGTGCCAAAATGGGAGCTTTGGAACAAGGTATGGACATCCATCGAAGTATAAAGGATAGAGAAAAAATTTCAGATGTTGTAGTGGCAACAACCTTTGTAGACATGTATGCAAAATGTGGAAACATAGACAAGGCCTATGAACTATTTGAAAAAATGCCTCAAAGAAATGTGGTCTCATGGACTGCAATGATTTCAAGATACAAACAAATTGAACTTTTTGAAAAGGCTTTAGAAACTTTCAATCAAATGCAATTGGCAGGTGTAAAGCTAGACTCCACAACCTTTTCCAGTATCATACCCACCTGTGCCAAATTGGGAGCCTTGGAGCAGGGTATGGACATCCATCAAAGCATAAAGGATAGAGGAATTTTGTTAGATATTGTAGTTGCAACTTCTCTTGTAGACATGTGATGCAGAGCAAATTGGTGATGACTCAACCAATCTCTTAATAATATGATCCAAACAAGAAACCAGCCTTGACCAACTCAAAATGACAAATCTTAAACAAGGATTCAACTCTTAGGACTCTATTCACTCAACTTCACTCTTACACACACCCTTTTGGCTTGTAGCCCTCATAACCCAACTTTTCACAAAATATTTCAGAGTAGGCCATACTGTGACCTATGAAACAACTTTAGAGAGTCACTTCAACACATGAAACAACATACCAAAAGAACTCAATAGGTCTCTTGAGCACAAATTTTCAATAAACTAACCCTGTTTTGGGCTACTCAATTAGCCCTCTTTTACAACAAAAATACCTCCAAACCTCCTTGTTTCCACTCAAACTCAATGGACAATGTTAAATTGTTTTACAAAACACCAAATTTCACTTCTAGTTCACAAAGCCATGAATTCTATGACGTTGCACCAAGAAACCCTCATTTCACATGCAAATTCCAAGGGTTTATTCATTCTCCACAATCCCAAGCTTAACTGACTCAACAAATGCATTCAACAGACTTCAAATGGTCTAGGTAAACTAAAAAATTCATCACAAGACTTGTTCCTTCAATATTTTAACAAAACCCCACTTCAGTAACTCAATTTCACATAGTAAAGCGCTCTGCCCAGCCTAGGGCATCACTCCATAGCCCAATAACTTATCTTTCTGAATCTCAATACCATAAGAACAACTAAACTAACATTGAAGAAGTCAATCCACCAAGGTAAAACTTAATATAGTAGGAGGATTGACTTTAACAATATTTTTAACTACAAACTGAGACCTCACTAGCCTGTACATGCATTGTACAAAAAACAAAAGAAATCTCCCTTAAACCTTTATATAAAACCTTCAAACTTGTTCTAGATGAAAATTAATCCTTTCCTCCACACAAAACAATGTAGTTCTGAACAACTACACTCATAATGGGATCATGCAGAGCTTAAAAAGTTTAGAAAGGACAAAAATTACAGAGAATTTAGTGAAAAAATGTTGTGTATTGCTTTCCAATCTTCAATACAAACTTCCACCCTTTTTCTTGAGCCTTTTTTAGGCTTTTTATCATGTTTCCCAATAGTTACAATTGATTGATTCGATGGAGGAGCATTTATTTTCCTCAGAGCAAAATTTTTCATGTTGCACTATATTTAGCAATTCTACAAAACTTGACAAAAATGACCTACAAATAAAATAAAACTAGTAAAAACATATTCAATCCTAGAAAATGATTAAGATTAGTGGGTTATATGGAAGGAAAATTCAAGAGAGATTTGACATGTTGATTAGTAATGGCAATATTTTATCATATCTTAATTTTATGAATGGCCCAATTATTTAAAACAAAAATAACTAATAAATAGTCTATATTCGTTGATGAACAATATGTTTGTACATATCTCTCATTTCTTGGATTATTTTCCATTATGAATTACATGATATATGAATGTGAAAAATTATTGATCATGTTCTAGAAGAGCTATCTATTCATGTTATGCATTGTGGATATGAAGACAATTTAGAATGGAGAAAAGTTTGCTAATTCTACTTCTTTGATGAAAGAAGTTATTCATGTTATCAACTATGGATATGAAGAAAAGTTAGAATGGAGAAAATATGTAAAATAATTTGCATTTATACTTAACGAGGATTATAATTGCATTTTATCCTTATCAACTAGGTTGGATGGAAATTTCTATCTAAATTATCTATAAACACCTAATAAGAAAGTATCTACTTCAATTACATAAGATATTTTGTTATTCTATTGTATGTACATTATTCTATGCATGGATAATTGTATTAATAAGAGAGTATTTTAGCTATAGGGTTAGCTAATAGACTAAAAGAGAAGTTGCGGGGAGAGGAAATAGTGGGTCAAGAGAGATAAAGGGAAAACCAATAGAAAGTGATTATCATGTCTCTGGTAGATAGAGCTATGTACCAAGTAAATGCTTTTAGGTTATTGTTATTTTTTAGATAATAGTCATACTTTGAATTGTTGTGTTGATTGGTGATTTATGCATCAAAAAATCTTAAAATTACACCTCCTAGATAAATTAAAAATGCTTTCAAATCTGAAAAATCTAGTATGTTTTCTTTCAACATACAAGACATAGATAATTAAAATACAACCAAATTAGCCATACTAACAAATCACAAATGTAGAACAAAATTAGTCAAAATTTTCAAATTAGACACACAAATGTTACTTAATATCTAATGATGATATTCCACATAAATTGTACATAAAAGGAAAAGCTAGTGGCCTCGATGTACAAGTGAAAGAAAAATTGTGATAAATTTCTAAGTAACTTCAATGAATGAGAAGTACATATTTATACAAAAAAATTTAAAGTAAAACAAAGTATTAATGGAATGAAATAAAATTTTAATTTTCTCCACAATAAGAACAATTCAAAAATATTAATTGTAATGTTTATCCACAATTTTTATTTGATGTTGACTTTTGTTTGCAATTTTACAACTCTTTTGCAACTTTGTCTCTTTTACCCAATTGACTCTAAAATCATCCTAATTCATAGTGAGTGGTCTCACAAGACCTAATTAACATAAAATGACCTCAAATGCTAAAATGACCTACTAAGATGTAATGTCCTTCAAATTTGAAAATGGAAGCTTAGGTGCTCCTACACCAACATGTAAGCTAAATGTGGGATCATAGACAAGGCACTTGAAGTGTTCGACAAAATGCCTCAAAGAAATGTGGTCTCATGGAATGCAATAATTGTAGGATATACACAAGTTAGATTTGTTGAAAAGACTTTAGAAACTTTCAAGCAAATTCAACTTGCAAGTTTAAAGCCAAACTCTGCAACCTTTGCCAGCATCCTCTCTGCCTATTCCAAAATGGAAGCTTTGGAACTGGGTATGGAAATCTATCAATGCATAATAGAAGGGGGATTTTTGTCTGATATTATAGTTGGAAATGCTTTGGTTGACAATGACATGTATGCAAAATGTGGAACCATAGAGAAAGCATGTGAAGTTTTTGATAGAATGTGTCAAATAGATGCCATCTCTTGGACTACAATTATTGTTGGATATGCACAAAATGGATTTGTTGAAAACACTTTAGAATATTTCAAGCAAATGCAATTGGTAGGTATAAAGCCAAATTCCACAACCTTTTCCAACATCTTTCCTTCCTGTGCCAAAATGGGGGCTTTGGAACAGGGTATGAACATCCATCAAAGCATAAATAATAGAGGCATTTTGTCAAATGTTGTAGTTGCAACTTCCCTAGTAGACATGTATGCAAAATGTGAAAGCATAGACAAGGCATGTGAATTGTTTGATAGAATGTTTGAAAGAGATGCCATCTCATGGAATACAATGATTTTGGGATATGCACAAAATGGATTTTCTAAAAAGGCTTTACAAACTTTCAAGAAAATGCAATTAGCAGGTGTGAAGCCAAATTCCACAACCTATGCCAGCATCCTCCCTACCTATGCCAAAATGGGAGCTTTGGAGCAAGGTATGAACATCCATCAGTGCATAATAGATGGGGGATTTTTGTCAGATATTATGGTTGGAAATGCTTTGTTAGACATGTATGCAAAATGTGGAAATGTACACAAGGCATGTGAACTCTTTGATGGAATTCCTCAAAGAGATGTCATCTCATGGAATGCAATAATTGCAGGATATGTACAAAATGGATTTTGCAAGGATGCTCTCAAAATATTTGCTGGTATAATTTTTTGTAAATATGATTACTTAAAACTGAGATAGAAGATAGGTAAACCCACATTCCAACATGCTCACGTATTGAAAATGGCTTCCAACATAAAAAAGATACCTACTCTAGTCTTATTTGAATTTTTCTATAAAAGATGCTTATCATCTAGTAACTAAATGCTTTATAATTGAGTAATATAAACTCAAATAGATAATTTCTAATCAATGAAAGTTATTCAAGTGAAGCTTACGCCAAAAAAAAATGATCTTTATATTGCCTCATATATTCAAACTGTATAATGAGAATGTAGCTAACTCTATAGTGAGGATGATAAGTAAAATATACCTAACAACACCATAAAACCACTAGGAAATAAAGCTGGTCTCTGTAAGAATAGAAAATGTTTACATAAGCATCAAATGAATTCTAATTTTTGACACACTTTTGAAGTCCAATAATAAAAATATTAGGAATACACATGTTGTTATCAAGTTAAAAGCAATTGCATAAGCATACTCCAGTATAATTTAAAACCATAAATCATTAGAGAGCATATGACCTTAACTTGGCAATTCAAATGTGTGCATCTGTTGGCAACATCAAAAGATACTATTAAAGTAATCTTTATTGTAGAAGCCTTGATGTTCTCTTTTGTAAAATAAATTTGTTGTAACAATCTTCTCAAATTTGTTTGCAACAAATTGCTTCCCAAGAAGACATGTTATAACTTATAAGCATATTTATTTTCTTTGAACTTGTAGAGGAGCTAAAGAAGGGGAAAAAACTATCAAATGCATCAAATCAACTCTATAAGGGAAACTCCTAGTACGATTTGAATTTGTGAGATTCGACCCCCAGTATGATGGTGCTCAGAGTAGCTTCATCAGGGTTTCTGTTTACATTGATTTGTCCAAAACATTGCACCATTCTATTGACATTCTTTCAAATAGAGGCTTTTGGACTCAAATTCTGAATTATGAAGGTCTTCTAGTCAAATGTTTTCATTGCAATAAACTCAGACACAAGATCGTTGAACACAAGTCATCCAAGCTCCCTGGTTCATTTTCAGTTCAGATGCAGAGCATAGTTCATAAGGATGGAAATCAACACAAGGGATTAGGTCTACCAAGATTATGGGACCATTATCCAATCATCAAACAAATAAGATCAAATCACTTAAATGAAATATAACCTCCATAACAAGTCAATGAAAGAATATAATAGAAAGGTGACGGAAAAGGAAAAGTTCTTGGCCTTCACATAAATTTGATGAACCAATTTCCCATTAACGCAACTCAAGAACTCAACCAAGGTAGAAAAGAATTAAAAATCCAATGGGGGCAAGGAACCAATGCTTTGGAAAAGGATTTAGCCAACCACATAATAGGTGGGAGCACATTGTACAAGATAAAGCTTATGCAAAATTTGATTATAGCGGAAGATTATTTTGTTTCTAGAAATCCTCACAAACAAACCAAATCCTATTGAATCATTCTTGGTTGAATTATCTAGCAAGTTTAACAAGGCTACACATAGAGCCACAAAAAGATCAATTAGATTGGTTTTCAACACTTGTCTCACATCTTAGTTGGTGTGATTTGGTCCTCAATTGAGCTATGAGCATCTTCATTTTCCATTTGTTAGTGAAATCAAGCCCCACAAATTTTTTTTCAAAGACTATCTCAAGTGGGTTCGACTAAATATGAAGCTTATCTATTTTTTATCCTTTCAACACAAGAAGACCAAAACCTTGGTTTTGTTGGTGTTGACTTAGATCATGAGTGCCAACAAAATTGGCCCATCATTGGAACCACTACCCAAGTCCCGACGATAGGCATCAACTCCGCCAATGACATCCCCATCGGACCATCTCCAGAATAGGAGACCTCGTCCCGTAGATAGAAGAGCCTCACACTGATGAAAAAATAGAACCGTCAACACATCACTAGAACTAGAAGACACACCTGGCCAATAGACCGATAAGGTGGGGGCAATCAGTTCCATTTTTTGTAATGTGGTAAGAGTCATACAAGTAACTCTATGTTAGGCTTGGGAACTCTTCTTGGAGGTTCTAAATGATTTGCTTCTTTTTTAAAAGACTGTGTTGGCAATGCCACCTAGATCATAGTTGTTTGGTGGGATTCCAAACCTAGACAATGAGGTGCATTTGTGGAAATATCATAGAGAGAAGCTACAAGCCACCATGATGATTTTGTTGAGAGAACTTATATCAGAGTCTTGGTTAGCGTGGCTTAAGACATGTGCAGATGATATTTTCTCCGCAAATAGGATTGGGGGAAAGAATTTACTTGATCTTGTGAAAAGTGGCAAGGAACTTGCAGAGAATGAGACATTGATTAGAGAAACATTGGATAGTTTGGATTATTTGAAGGGAGCATGGAGTGGCTAAAAATGGATTTTGGTTCAAATGTTAAGTTTCCATGGCAATGCGTGTGTGAGATTGTTTTGAAGCACTCAAAGAGTCTGTGGGATGAAATTTTTGAAAGCTTGTTTGTTAGTAGGATGAAACAAATAATAGTTGATGGATTTTCAAATCTGCGTGAGAGAGTTAAGGTTGGTAAATTTCTTGAAGCCATAGTTACATCTCTAGCAAGTTACAAAGATGTTGAAACCCATTTGCACAAATTAACTACTAGTGAGGGTTGGCTTGTCAAGAGAGGGGACCTAAAAAGTTTCAATTTACCTAGGTTGAGTTTTAGATTTATGATGAAAAATGATGAAGACTAGTTTGGTCACCTTAACGCTTATTTTGGAACTGAGGCTAGTCAAATAAAAGATACCATAGATAAGGGGTCCAAGAATATTTTGGAAGACCTCCTAAGTTTTCTTCATGCACATAAATCTCCTTCAAGGATAAATTATTTAGCAACTTATTTGCAAGAGAAATGCTTCCATTTTATCTCAACATTGATTGTTGAGATTGAAACATCATGCACATCTTTCAGAAGCTATCTATCAAGAAATTAAAAATGAGGATATGCCCAAAAAAATGAACAAGGAGACACTAGAACCGATAGTTATAGTGGAAAGGGAACTTTTCTTAGGAAGGCTTTTAGTTGCTCTCAGTTTTCATTCAACTTCCCTTCCAATAGTTCTTGGCTCGTCTCAACTCTGGTTTGTCGAGAAAAAAGTTTTAGTTTTAGGGAAAGGATCTTCGACTTTCAAATATTCCAGTACTGATTTTGATTACCCTCTTCTAGATAGTTCTAGAAGACAAATGCTAATGAGAGGGATCAGTTTGAAGCCTAAATCATAGGATAAAAATAATAGCACCAAATTGAATAAACTAAGAACTATGCACAATCTTTGTATCAGAGCTAAGAGGTATCACAAAAATTGATCATAATCCTAAATATGAACATATATACACAAACCAAATGGGAAAATCTACATTTTTTTCAATTGAAGTTAATTAGTTTTATGTTTTGAGGGTGGATTTCTTGTATACTTGAAGTTGGCCATATATTCAGTCAGCTAGTTGATAACTATAATAGAAATTGTCCATGGCAGCTAAACAAGGGCATGCACATGCACATCTGTACACAAACAAATGGGAAAATATACATTTTTCACTTAGTTCAATTAGATTTGAAAAGATAACTCCTGCCCATCGATATGTTGAGAATTTCATATGTTTCAATGATTTAAGCAAGCAAAATGCACAAGGGCTAACTTTTTTTTCCTATAAAGTGCTTATTGAACACCCGACAGATTAGGATTTAAGCAATAGAGTCCTTCAACAATCAATTATATAATCTATGGAGAAACCTAAGTTGAACATAAGTTTTGAATGGAGGATAAGAACAAAGACTTTCAAGGATTTTCTTGTGCAAGCAAATTCAGATTAAATGATTTTACAATTCTAGTGTTGATAATTACATGCATAAGTTATAAAAGAAAACAAGAAATTGTTAGGTTTATTCATGTGAATAGAAAAACTAAACTTGACGAGAAATAAAAGTTCCTATTTTATTCTATCTACTACTGGAATCCATTGGGATGACACAAATCAACAACTGGTTCAACAGAAAATTAGAATGCTTAAAAAAATTCATTGATCTACATGAAATGATACAATATTACATGTTTATTCAAAATAATACCTCCCAATGTAACTACCTATTAGGAGGAACTTTGTTCAGGAGAATAACATATCAGAGTCCATTATGAAGTTGGCCCTGGTAAAGGTTTGGATGGGATGTAAGCTTAGAGATTAAGAATCCTTCCAAATCAGCTCCTTTGATTTAATGCTCCCAAAATTTTAGACCTTGCTTCTCCATCAATCCATCATCAGGTCATGATGTGCTTGCAACATGTGGCTCATCAAGACTTATTATTGCTACTAGAACTTTGGCTCTTATGACACAAATTATTCTAAAACCCCCATTTACATCGTAGATGGTCTCATTAGACCTTATTTAATGAAGAAAAACTACATCTAATGCCTAAAGACCCTAACACCTAGACTTTAGCAAATTGACCTCTTGATGTGAACTTCATATGGTTGGTGCTCTTGCACCAAATAGTGAAGTGGAAGATTGGAGGGGATTCTAGCATGATCACAAATCTAGCAAAAATTACATGGTTCAATTATCCCATGTCTCCAAATTTAAGTTATTGTGTATAATCATAGGGTCAACAAGATCCTTGTAGACAAGATGACAGTAGTTAGGCTGAATAATGGTTTCATCTACAATATTTAAGAATTGATCCACTTAAAAAGTGAACTTGGAGCTAAGTTGTTGTAGCGTGTAGACATCCAAGTGACTTGAATATATTTAGATCAATGAAAATACTAATTTTGAGCATATTTCTACATAAAATCTTTGTTTTCAGGCCATGTACGACCCAGTATAGACTGAAAAGCATGTTTAATTGGTTGCAAATAGTAGATCCTTCAATAACCTTCCACATTCTTCTTGTTTCATGTAGATTGATCAGGTATTGTGTAAGTTATTTGATTTTTTGTGAAATCAGTCAGGAACCCTCATTAGGGTAAACAATGGTTAAGAAAAATTGTTTCCTCTCTTTCCAACTGGTGAAATCCTCTAATTCTTTGTGAGATTATTCTTACATGTATCTTCCTCCATATTCTAATGATTTTTGGATCAAAACAAAAAGTTAAGGTGATGAGTTGGAATTCTTGACTAAATTTTCTATTACAGAATGATAAAACTTAGAGTTTCAATGGAACTTAGCCTAGGGTTTGGTAAATTGAGCATGGGAATGGCTATCTAAAGGTCTATTAAGCATCAACAGGTCAAAATACCTCTGTTTGAAGCACTGCAACAATAATTTTGTGTGTGGAGATTATATAACCAATAAGCCCTATCTTGGTTGCAGACCTTATTAGCCTTGTTTTGAGGCGTAGACAATCTGTTTGTACACCTTTTCTCCAAAATAACCTAAGAAAAGCTTTTGATATGTTTTGGTACATAAAAAGGGGGATCCTAATTGTTGATTACAGTCAGTATTAGATGTCCCCATGGGAAATTCTCTCTGACAATGTTGTGATGCATGGCTACAAGGAGTACAATCAGTCATTAAAGTTTGTCTATCAAGGTGAAAGGCTTTGTGTCTTAGGGTGTGGAAAGAGTTTAATCATGTTAAATTAAGTCTAGTAATGGTGTCTCAGGTGTTGAAACAGATAATGTTTTCATGAAAATCAAAGTTGAGGGTTGAGGATTGTGAGTACCATGGTGGCACAATGAGGACAATCATAACAAGGTGATGTAATATGAAAGGGCAGATGTTGTAATTGATTCTTTTTTATAAGTTAAAGTTGACCAAGGTGTCTTGAAGGATTTGTAGTGTTTTAGGACTCTTACTTGCACATTTGTGTGTTGAGTTAAGTGATTGGAAAGGGAAAGAAGAACTTGAGATGAGTAATCAAACTAAACATGGATTGAGTTTGTTAAAATGGATTTGAGAAGTTGATATTTTGTGTAGCCACAACTAGAGTGTTGGAGGTTGGAAATTGGTAAACTTCAAATAACTCCTTTTGAACCTCACTAGTTATAAATCTAAATTCCCATGTTTACTTCTCATTTATTTTCTATTCTAACAACTGATAGAAGGAAGCAAAGGCCTTCAATCAACCATAATATAGAAAGAAGAAATTCTACCTTGATTGCTGACCTTCAGGAAAATTTGCAGAAGGCTTTAAGGTACCACCTTGGTAGCATAACACTATGATTTTGGAGTTTTTATCCAATTTTGATCTCACTTCTGTCAAGTACAAAAAAAAATCTTTGAGATATAGTATTCAAAATTTGAATAGACTTTCTTTTATGATAGATTCTTAATAGAGATGTTAATTGACATGCCTATAATTCCAATGTTAGAAAACATTTACCTTCAAGAAAATTTGGATTTTCTTTAGTGCCTTGAAAAATCCCAAAGAATGCAAATGCAACACGTCTAGAAACATCCCATGTCATCCACTCTTTTATTAATCTATAAATTTGCACATTTATAGTTCCTTATGGATGATACTGAAAAAAAGGGTTTCATCAAAAACATGAGGAACAAGTGCACGTTAATAAGAATTTATCATCAACTTTTGCAACCAACATTAAGGAAGTAACTAGAATCATGAATACAAAAATACAAGTACAACCAACTGTCAATTAACTATATATGCAAGCAACTAGAAGATATGCATTGGCATACAACAATAAACATATAGGATTCTTACCCATTTCTTCACTCAAGATTTTCTTGAATTTTTAAAGCTTTAAGATAAAACCTTGTGGTAGTTTTTTACATCAACATTTTGGATCACACTACGTGATCCTCTCATCACACAATCTAATCAGAAACCACGATCTAAAAAAATACCATGTAGTTGTATCCAAAAGCTTTAAAATGAAAAACCTAATTCTTCTAAACAAGCTTTTCTTTTCACCTTACAATAATAATTACTTAAAAATATGCCAGTATACTTTTGTTTATTGTGAGATAATGTGATGATTCCTTCAAGTGTAGGTAGAACATAAACAAGTAATGAGAACTTTCTTATTAAGATTAAAAACTACAAGAAATTCTCAAAATCCCAAGAAGAATGAATGGTATTTAAAGTACCTACTTCTTTGAATTTTGCCTCTCGACACACATCGAGAACATATCCATTTTCTTTCTGAAGTCTAAATGCTTCATTGACTTCCACAGATCGCACTTGCACGTTCTCTCAAACATCATTGAACAAGGAAGAATTTAGACTTTGGTTCCTTAGAAAGCAAGCAAATACTCTATTATATAAGTGGTCTGTAATGTTTCTTTGTACTTGTAATTAGGATTTTAAAAATTAAAACCCAAAAAAATGTTGAAGAAATAAAAGCAACTAACCCTCACAACATATGCCATAATCCTATCACATGATCTTTCTATCAAACAAACAACATTCCAATCACTATTCTATCCTTATCCTAAAGATGGATCATAAAATATTGATGGAGAAAAGAAAATACAGTTAAATCCAAAAGCTAAAAATTCATTCTTCAGACAACATTCATATCACTTCATAAATTCCAAATAGAAAATGTCAAGAACAACAATATACCTTCCTAGTCGAGACATTGATTTGGGAAAATTTTTATGATAAGAATGATTCAATCCCCAAAGCACATATAATCAAGTGTAATTTGTACTAAATATTCTTCAACATTTTCCATTCGTTGTAGAAAAATAAATTTTCCATGCATTCTCAAGGGAGTCTAACGAGGCCAAAACAGTTGTATTTGCATTGTCTCTCCACCTAAGATAAGTGGATTGCTCTGCATTTAAAGCATATAATGAAGCTAAATTTAATGTAATTGTAATTTATGAGAAGTGCAATTCATTCAAATTGTAAATATTTTGAGAAGGTAAGTAGTTCCTAGTTGCATATGCAAATACTTATCTGCTTTGCAAGAAGAGTCCCAATGTAATTAGTAGAATATATACAGCCTAATTTATAAAAAAATAAAATCAATTTAATTCTAGTTTATAGAAGAGTGTTCGGTCTATACAAGAAGATGATCTAATTTGTTTCCCAATAGCAAGATTTGATGCAGGATAAAAGGATGAGCTAACTCCTACAATATGGTTATCTTTAGAATTGCATTTAAGGTATCCAAATGAGGATGTTTAGGACCTTCAAATAAGAGAAAAGTTAATGCACATTACATGATGCAACACTAACTTTTTTCTTGATTTCCTTTGGTTTTCTTTGATAGATCGTTAATTGACATTTTATAAAGGCTTTAAAATATTCTAGAATGAAAGTGCTAATGTTGAATGGAGTCCTATCATAGGGATATGTGAGGAAAAATTAGAATCCATTCAAATTGGAAGTCTCATTGATATGGTAAATCACCAATCAAACCAAGAACCCTAATTTACTACTTTCAGTGATTTTTTAGTTTCTTGTATGGTTAGAATTGCATTAGTACTTTCATTCTAGAATATTGGTGGTGCTAAATGAAACAATCTGCTATGTTCAATTACATATCTGGATGTCATAGAATTCCAAGTACTAATGCTGGATGGAATCCCATCATAGGGATATGTGAGCCCAAGATAACAATTGCAAGAGAAATTGTTCTAAAAGATGTGAACCATTTCCATCAATTTAAATAGGGTCAATGTTCTTGTGGAGAATATTGGTGGTGCTAAATGAAACAATCTGAAAAATAGGCTTGCACTATAATACTGTGCACTACATCAGATATCCAATAATAACGAAGGGACATCCATCAAAGCATAACAGTAGGGACTTTTTTGTCATATGTTGTAGTTACAAGTTCCCTACTAGACATATGTTAAAATGTGGAAGCATAGACAAGGCAATTGAATTGTTTCCAAAAATTCCTCAAAGAAATGTGATATCATGGAATGTCATGATTAAAGGATATGTTCAAAATGGGTTTTTTCTGAAAAGTCCTTAGAAAAATTTAAGAAAATGCAATGAGTGGGTGTAAAGCCCAAATCCTCAACCTTTAATCTATTCACAGTAAACTAAATTTGAAAATATCAGGGTTTAAGGACTTACTTAGATGGTTGCAGCTCACTAAATTGGAGAAGTGAAAGGTCAATACCAGAGAGGAAGAGTTTGGGGAAGCAAAGCCATTGCCAGTGTCCCAGCCTGCTTGTGCCAAACAGAAAATTCCATTCACCACTTGTGCCAGCATATACTCTGCCTTTGCAGGCATCCTCCCTACATGAAAATGGGAGCTTTGGAATAGGGTATGGACATTCGTAAATGTTGTTGTATACTCAATTGTGTAGGGTAAAAGATGTCAATGTTAAAACCTAAATGTGCACATTATTAAGAACTTGGTGGTAATTTTCATTTTAATAAACATACTCTAAAACCATTGTTGCAGCTCGCCAAATCGGAGAAGTGAAAGGTATTGGAGGAGCGAGAAGCAATAGTGGCAGGAAAATGATGAATGTTTAAGATTTGTTAATATAATATATATTGCTTTTTTCCTTTCTTATTTTTTTGTATTATATGCATTTATGTTCTAGCTTTTTTATTTTTTCTTGGGTGTTTGCTCTCTTTGCTTTATATTTTAATTTTTATCTACATTTATGTCATGGCCTAGTAATTAAGCCATAACATACATGCTATATTAAATTTTTTTCAACTTTCATTTTTTTTGCATTTTTATTTATAAATTTATTCTTTATAAATATTCTAATAGATATAAAAAAAATTAAGTTAGTTTTCTATTTTTTCTCCTTTTACTTATCTAATTAATTTTCCTTTTTCACCTTTTTTTCCCTTGTATTGTTTTGGTCTATTCTATTTCCTTCTTTTCCCTTGATTGGTTTCAACATTTTGTTGCATGTTTTGACTTTCTTTTGGTTCTTTTTATTGTTCATTTTATTTTTTTAAATTTTTTTGTCTTGTCTTCATTGGTCATTGTGCAACCTCCCCTTCTCTTGTTTCTCTATTTAGATTGTTCTTGGTCGGAAACTAACCACTTTTCTCCTTGAGCTCTTTCATCCTAATGATGGATCACAAAGTGTGATCTAAAACGTTGATGCTAAAAACTCACACAATCTAATCCAGAAATGGTGCAACATTAATTAAATATAATTAGTATATTATATATATTTAATATAATAGTAATAAGATTAAATTATATATATTGGCATATATATTATTCATGTTATTATTATATTTCAAAAGTAGTATATATAGGGTAATATTATTATTATAGGGTTATATTATTATTATATATTGTATTCTATAATAAAAAATATTAAATATAAATATAAAATTATTATAATTAATAATTAATAATTAATATATTCTTATATAGAAAAAATTAAATTAATATATAAAAAAATTGATAGTTTAATTGATCTTTGGAGAGATTAGGAAAAAGAAAGAGAGATTGAGGAGGAGACAATTCTATATATAGAGAGGAATATATACTAACATCACTTGCACCTAAAGGAGGTTCAAGGATTGCGTTGATAGAAAATTATATGTTAATATGTTAGAGAGTATGTGTTTGTGCATGGATGTGCTACAAATTCTAGTTGCATGCAGCTAGCCTAAAAAATTAATAATAAGTGCTAAATAATGGAATGAAATAAATTTAGACAAATCTAGATTAGGGCTCCCTAATATACTTCACGCTCTTGGGCTTAGGAATGGTGAAGTTAGGGCTTCCTAAAATGCTTCCTCTTTGACCCCATCATGCTAGACTATGGGAATAGCACTATTGATTCTTGATTCCTTAAATGATCCATTCAAATGTATTAAAATAATTGATAATATATTTGTATTATTTAAATGAAAGTGTCTGCAAGATAGCCTTTAAAATTATGCAATTGGATTGTCTAAATTATATTTTATTAGTGAAATTGACCACAATTGGTCTTTGATACATTTGACATGCTAACACAAGAGGAAAATCAAACTGGCTTCAAATCATAGTTAAAAACATTAATGATTCATTAACATAATGAGTAATAAAAGTTAAAGAATGTAAATGTTAAATTTTTTATAAAATATGTGAAGGCCTTAAGACTACACCGAGAGGCAATACCTTCCACCCAATAGGTATTTTTGGTGCACCAAGCAACTTGGGCATCCAAATGGCCCACTTAGGTAGGGATCCCATGAGGGGGCTTAAGCTCTATGGATTATGATCAAATTTGAAAGAAAAAAGAATAGAGGAGTAATATCATTTACTTAGTCATTAATTTAGCCATATACTTAGTCATTTATGTAGTCATTTTTATTTGTATGATATTAGTCATTTATATAGTCATTTTTATGTCTAATATTAGTCATTTAGTTGTGATTTTACCCAATGACCAAATTAGTCATTTATTTTCAAAATACTACTAGTGTTAGTCACATGACTAAAAGTCTTAGTCACATAGTCATTTATTTGTCAAATTCTACTAGTGAATGTCAAATGGTCTCATGAACAAATATCTGTGAAAAGGGTAGACTATATTGTTGATGAACACCATATTGGCACTAAACCTCGTAACTATGTATTGGATGATAAATCTAAAGGCTATTATCCATTTTGGGATAGGTATGAACAAATGAGAGATGATCAACAATCTCAATCTATAGGATATACTCCATTAAGTTATGTGTCAGAGAGTGAATCTTAGGGATACTTTCCAGTTGACTATTTGAATAGTTGATCCATGTAATCAAAAGATATTGAAATCCTTATGAAATGAATAAAATTATTTTTTGATCAAAAGTGTGTGCTTAATATTATGTGGAATTCTTTATGTGCATATGAATGTCATTTATAATGCTTTCCATAAGATAGTTGGTAAGCATAATTTATTCTAACATGGATAAACATTCAGGTATAACCCGATCTTGTGAAGATGGTGAGGATACAAACCAATCCTGGCAGTAGCCAAGAAGTTGGGCAAGGACCAACAAGAATTGAAGCTAGGCCTGACCAAATTTTGGTAAGGTTAGATAACCTTGAACAAGAAAGGGCAAAACCTAGGCTTAAGAAAGAGGTTCCCATTAATGAGAATGAAGGTGAAAACTCTTCTCATGGTCATGATGAAACCCACGATCACGAAAGAGAAAGATCAACTATGCCATCTGAGGAAAAGAATAAGAAGCATATGGATTATGAAATTTCTAAGGATATGAAGAAGATTGTTCCACCTAAGTTTGAGGAAAGCACCAGTGGTGATGAAGCTGAGGCGTGGCTTGTTCAAATGGAAAAGTATTTCAAAATCTGAAATTACACTGAGACCACTAAAGCTGCTTGGGGTGCATACCAGTTAGCTGGAGAAGCCTCTACCTAGTGGATAAACAAAAAGTTGGAACTCAATATCAACTCATGGAAGCTAACATGGGGGGAATTTGTTGAGATTTTTTGCAAGTGATGGTTGCCCCAACTTTACTATGACCAAAAACTCATGCATTTCCAGAGTTTGAAACAAGGAAATATGTCAGTCAACGAGTATTGGGAGAAGTTTACCCGACTTTTGTGTTATGTTCCTATATATCATAACGATGAACGTTTCCATATAAGGAAATTTATAATGGGACTTAACAATCAAATCAGAGGAGAAGTGGATATGCATGGTCCTACAACTATGGATCTTGTATATGAAAAAGCAATTAAGCAGGAGCAAAAGCTTAAGGCTACCTCCAATAGGCAAGAAAATGGAGAACATAAGAAGGTTGTGGAAATTCCTAACAAGCCAACTCCAAAGAAGGTGGAGGTTGCTCAAAATGTGCCTAAACAAGGAGAAAAAGGTAACTGTAGTAGTGGAAAAGAGTCAAGAAGAGAGCGGAAGAGGAATGGTTCCAACAATTTTGGTGGAAACGCTAGTAGATCTAGAGAACCTGCAAAGAAGAAGGTAGCATTTACTGGATGTTATAATTGTGGGGGAGACCATTTTGCTAGAGATTTTTCCAATAAGCCTTCCATAAATTCACTACCTACTCACTGGGAAATGTTCCAACAAAGGATACATGCAACAGTGGATGACCGCCAAGCAGAGTATCAAGCAAATCCTATTGAAACTCTAGGTATTTTGTTTGGCTTACCCATTTTAGTTCTTATTGATACAAGTACAACTGAGAATTTCATTTCACCTAGAGTAGCTAAGAAATTTTATAGAAAGGTTGGACATATGGCAACATCTTGGGATGTTGAATATGCAAACCAGACAAGAGCAAAGGTGGAACAATGTTTATTCAAGGCTAGGATAGAGCTATATTGTTTTTCTACAGAGTAAACCTATACGTCACACCCTTAGGATCTTATGATGTAATATTAGGTATGAATTGGTTGTGGAGACATAGGGATAAGGTAGATTTCCATGTGAAAATCGTTGAATGCCTAGATAATCTTGGTAACCGAGTGAAGTTCCAAGGGATACCTTGAGAGGTCAAGATTTGTCAAATCTTAGCAATGCAACTAGTAAGGGCTAAGAAGAAAAGGTGCAAACTCTTTTCCGTTAAGATGGAAGAACTTGGAGAAGATATTGATAACTTGGATTTTCAAAGCTTCCAAGAGATGCAAGATGGTGAAAAATATGACACTGGAATGTCAGACATGGAAAGGTATCCTATATTGAGAAAATTTTGAGATTTGTTTCTAGATGAGTTACTTGGGTTACTATCGAAGAGGATATTTGATTTATCTATAAATATAGTTCTAGGGTCTGAACCTATTTCCAAGGTGCCCTATAGGATGATAACAACTAAGCTAATGGAGCTTAAGACATAGTTGGATGCCATTGTCAAAAGGGTTGATCTGACCAAGTGTTTCGCCTTGGGGAGCACTAGTCATTTTTGTGAAAAATAAGGATGGTACTTTGTGTTTGTGCATTGATTATCGTATGCTTAACAAAGCCATGGTGAAGAACAAGTATACATTGCCATGCATCAATGATCTTTTTGATCAAATGAGGGAAGTTGTATTCTCTAAAATAGATCTGAGATCTGGATATCATCATTTGAGAATTAGAGATGAAGATATCTTTAAGACTACATTTAGAACTAGATATGGATACTATGAATTCATAGTTTTACCATTTGGGTTAACAAATGCACCTGCCACATTTATGAATATGATGAATAGTGTATTTAGGGACTACCAAGATAAGTTTGTCTTGGTTTTTCAAGATGACATCCTAATTTATTCTAAGGATGAGCAAGATCACTATAGACCTTTAGAGATAGTTCTACAATAGTTAAGAGAGCACAAGTTGTATGGTAAACTCTCTAAGTGTACCTTCTTCCATAGGAGAGTGCATTATCTAAGGCATGTGATCTTAGTGAATAGAATATTCGTAGATCCCGCTAAGATCAATACAATACTTGAGTGACCAGTACCCAAAAATGTGTCTGAGGTAAGAAGTTTTATGGGTCTAGCAGGGTCCTATAGAAAGGTTGTTGCGAATTTCTCCAAGATTGCTTTTATAATTAGTTATTTACAAAGGAAAGGGAAGAAATTTGAGTGGACTAAGAGATGTCAAGAAGCCTTTGATCTAATTAAAAAGAAGTTGACCATTGTGTTGATCTTGAAAGTACTAGATCCTTAGGGTAACTTTACAGTTATCACAGATGCATGCAGGAAAGGTTTAGGAGGTGTGTTAATGCAAGATGGGCAAGTGATTGCTTATGAATCTAGAAAGTTGAAACCTTATGAGAAAAATTATGCATTACATGATTGGAGTTAGCAACTGTGGTTCACGCATTACAAATGTGGAGGCACTAAGTTTGTTAGGAAAACCCTTTAAATTGAAAACTGACCATAATGGGTTAAAACACCTTTTCACTCAACCTAATCTAAATGCTAGGCAAAGAAGATGGTTGGAGTTAATAGTTGACTATGACTTCAATATCAATTATAAAAACTTGGGAGAGAGAATTGGGTTGTTGATGCCTTGAGTCGAAGATGCCATATTACTTCAATAGTAATGATTCAAACCGACTTTAAGGGGCAAGTGTTGCAAAAGTGCAAAGACGATGAGTACTACTTGCAAGTCAAGTAGGTAGCCGCTAATTATCCTCAAGATTCTAGGTATGAGGGTTTTTATTTTGAACCTAATGGATTAATTAGATATAAACGTAGAATGTATATACTAAAGGAGTTAAGGAATCTAAGATGGAAAGAAGTACATGAAGCACTGTACTTTGGACACCCTAGAGTGACCAAAATGATGGCGGATGTAAAGCCATTATATTTTTTGAAAGCGATGAAAGGATATGTTGCTAGTTTTGTGGCTAGATGTCTTGAATGTCAAAGGGTGAAAGCGGAGCATCATCATCTTGCAGGCTTGTTATATCCGCATGACATACTAGAGAGGAAGTGGCAATTCATAAGTATGGACTTTTTGCAAGGATTTCCTACCTATGTCAACAAATAAGCACAATGTCATTCTTGATGTAGTAGATAAGCTTACCAAAGTCATACATTTTATACCCAGGAATTTAACTAATGGAGCACCTATCATAGAAATAAATTTTGTGCAAGAAATGTTTAGGTTGCATGGAATTCTAGAGGTTATCTTGGATAGGGATGCACGAGTCACTTTTAGGTTTTGGAAAACCTTGTTTTCTACACTAGGGACTCAGTCAAATATTAGCTTGGCATATCATCCAAAAACGAATGGACAAACTGAAAGGGTGAATCAAGTATTGGAAGACCTACTAAGAGTGTATTCCATGGATCAACAACACAAGTGGGAAGACTACTTATTCTTAGTAGAATTTTCTTACAACAATTATTATCATTCTATGTTAAAGATGACTCCTTTCAAAGCATTGTATGGTCGAAAGTGTTGAACTCCTATAATTTGGGATAGACTTGAGGATAGAGTGAGTCTTGGGCATGTTGGCTGAAATGGATGAGTAAGTTAATATTGTTAACCAAAGGTTTTCTAAAGCTAACAATTGTCGGAAAAGCTATGCCAATGCTAAGAGAGTGCCCCAAAATTTTTCCATATGTGACAAAGTGTTGTTGAGAGTGAAACCTCACAAAAGCTCCATTAAATTTGGAAAGTCTTCCAAGTTAGCTCTGTGTTATGTTGGACCTTTTGAGATTCTTGAGGAAGTGAATCTGGTAGCCTATTGAATAGCATTGCCACCAGCTCTTGCCATAATGCATAATGTCTTTCATGTGTCTTACCTTAAGAGGTATGTACCCGGTGATAATCATGTGATTGATTAGATTGCTTTACAGGTATAGAACCCTAGAGTGGTAACTCTCGAGCCCGTCAAGGTGCTCAGAACGTGTAATCTTCGCTTGCATAACAAGGAGGTTTTGCAATGCAAAGTCCAGTGGGACCATTATGCAGAAGACTCAGCCACTTGGGAAGATTATGCTAAGATTCAATAAAAATTTCCTCACGTTTTAGATGCTTTTGAGAATGCTTGAAACAATATGTTGATTGTTTGTTTTGTTTTATGTTGCTACATAAAAATCATCGGGGACGATGATTCACAAGGGGGGAGTATATTACACCCCAATTGTGTAATTTCTATTTACTATTACTATGTAGGGTACATGTGAATTATGTGGATGAATAAATTGTACTTACACTTTGTTATCATTGCTTTATGAATTAATGTCATCTCATTTAATGTTATATGAAGGAATGCATTTATGTGATTAGATGAATATTAAATTAATATTTTAACTTTGGAGATGTATTATATATTGCATATTTTGTGAACAACTGATTGCCATGTGCAAGTGTTAGTGGTTGCAGGTATATGTTTAATTCCTCCAAGCGAAGGGGAAGTATCACTTAGGAGAAGGTATTGGTTGGGTAACTAGTAACATAACATATATGAGATTACACACACCACAATAGAATAATTGAGTCGAGTTACTAAGTGGGAAGTTAGTAAGTCATCCCTAGTCAATATTTCTACATTAGTAAGTCTTGTTTACTATTGAGTGCATTATTGGGTGATGTTTATCTATTGAGTTTGTGAGTCTTTCTTTCTTACTATGCTTGTATTGATATGTGGAACATACAAGGAATATGTATACACACACACATGTTTGGTGATGTTAGACCATACACACAAAGGAATGCGTACATGAGGGTAAATAGGTAGACCTATCTATGCACACATGCACGAGTTGCTTATGCGCATGGAACTATCTGATGGGTTTCACGACATGTATATGTATATGTATAGATATATCACTCATAGACTCTTATCAATACCATGGTAATTGTATGTGATTTTGGTTTAGGAATCGAATGTGTGTGTGTGTATGTATATGTATCCATACACGAGTATGTTGCCAAATGGACATGCCCATACGAATGTATAGATACATGTATACAAACGTATACATGTGCATAGAGGCATATATATATGTATACACAGTCGATATATTAATATAACAATGTGACTGCGATCTTGATGTATTCATTTGTATATCGATTATATATACATACTTTATTGACATATGATAAATATGGATATATAAATATATACATATATATGTGTGCATGTGTGTGTTTGTGTAAGTATATATATATATTTAAATGATATTTTCTTTGAGATCAACTATCTAAAGCAATTGTTATTAGCCGATTTATAATTAAATCAAAGGCTGAACTATGAGATAGTAATGACTATATTCTTCAGTCACATTATACTCTTGTTGTCTGTGAAAGAAGAGTTTTTAATCTACAAACTTTGAGCAATCATTAAGTCGATGAATGATGATAGAATAAGTTGATGCCTTTTTTGTGGAATTCGTGGACTTAGTAAACTCTATTTACTATGTTTCTAAGTATCGACCAACATCTATATAAATGTGTTTAAACGAATCAATCGATTTATTATGTGAATCAACTCACCAAGACTGAGTTGATATAAGCTTGGTGTTACAAATTTGATGTTGTTTGTTTCTAATAAGAAGGAAATCGCACCATCTTTGAGAATGAATAATGAGGCTTTGGCACCACCTTTGAATCCTTATACTTGTAGATGTCCATTATGAAATGCAAACCGAATTCTATCATGTGGAGATTTGAATTGGTCATTAATTGTTTTCATTTAACAAAGCTGACCTGTAGTTGTTTAAGCCGAGTATGTGCTTACATGTTTTCCACCTTTTAGCTAACATAGATGTGTTGTTGTGCATGCTTGTTATCAAGACTCATGCCTAAATTGTAGGTTGAGTAGTTACTAGATCATTGTATAAATAGTGGGCTTGTTCATTTTTTTGGACGCATTCTCTATGCATTGTTCCTTGAGCAAGTCTCTGTATTTTATTTACTTTTATGTTTGCAATATTCCGCCAAGTACAGTGAGTGAGAGCCTTGAGTATTAGAGAATTTATTATTATTATTGAGAGAAGTATTTTCCAACTTGTGAGATAATGCTTATTGAGTCTTTGTTGAAGGATCGATACCAGGCTAGTTATTGATTTGGAAGTGATGTGACTGCAACCAATTAATTGGTGATGAAGACAAAAATGGATACCTTTTTGGGATATCACACTTTTCTCACTCAATCATTCACTAATGTCCTAAGAGTCATAATTGGATTGACTAACAACCTCACAAGGTGAGTCAATTCTCAATTAGGAGGGTCATAAGAAGCGGTTCTTTAAGTTCTAATAGGTTCACCACCAAGCAAATGCTTGCAAAAGAATTTTTTTGAAAACACAATGTGATATGAAAAATGACCTATAACTAAAAATGGAAGTTGAATGAGAGATGTAAATGATGACATTATGCAATAGGGAGATAGTATGTGTGTATCTGGGAAATCTGAAGATGTGAGGATTCTAGAAATGAAAAGAAGCTTCCAAAATTTGTTGTGGAAGAATAAGATGCCCAAGATGGCATATTAGTCCTGCTGCTATTTTTTGAGGCTAATACAGAGTCTTCGAATCTTGGAACTAGATCTCTAAAAATCTCTAAAAAATGAGCCTGGGACAACTAAGATTCCCAAGATGGCATATTAGTCTCGTTATAAATTTCTAAAAAAACTGAACAGGATCTTGAGCTCCAAGGTCTGCACTAGCTTCCCTTCCGATCTCGAGTTCTAAAACTTCTAAATATGACCTATAGGTGAGTTTTTGTGAAAATGACAACTTTGTAATGCAACTTTGCACTTCAAGTGATCTTCAAGACTTTAACCTAGATCTACAATCACAAATATGCAAGATGGAAAAACTTGTTTGTTAGTGAATGGGGGTTTCCCTTGGTCAAAACCCTTGTTGGTAATTAAACCTTGAAATGAAATAAAGTAATGAAGGCAAGTAGTGAATGAAAAACATGCAATGCTACAACTCACCAAACCCTTGTAAGGTTTGCAAACTTGTGTATAATGGTTGCAATTGATATGGGTCTTGAATGTTTGAAAGATAGGACTTGAATTGCTTGCTTGAATCAAAACCCTACATCACAAATGTTAGCACAACAACACACAGGATGCAAGAAAACTCTTTGATATGATGCTTGAATCTAAAAATGGCTTCAAATGCTTGATGAATTTGATCTTGAATGCTCTTGTGAACTCAATTATGCTATGATAAAAGATCTCACAAAAGACTTAGGTTGAAATGAATAAAGGAACCTTGTATTTATACTTATCTATGCTTAATATCCCAAAATTATATCACACCAAGTTGACATATGAATTCATTAAATAAAGGAGGCTAAATCCCACCATAATTTGAAATTAAACCCTGAAAAAATACTTGAGGACTAACATGCCCTAGGTGGCGTTTTAGTCCCAAGTCCTAAAAACTTGGGGCACAAACACCAAAAAGGGGCCCAATCTAGAGATGCCAGAATCAAGGTCTCGAGAGCCTTGGGGGACTAAGATGCCCTCGATGGTGTTTTAGTCCCAACCCAAAAATTAGGGGTACATCGATGGAGTCATTAAATTATCATTTATGCATTGGAGAATGTCAAGATTAACAAAAAAAAATGTCATTCATATGGCTTGTGGACACAAAATAGGACCAATTAAGGCATAAATAAAGCATAAATAAAGCAAGGTAGGCCCAAACAAGTGTGAAAATGCAAGGGTATGCATTTTACTACACTACATTTAGCCCCCACCTTAGTGAGAGGATGAACTTGCTTCAAACACACACTAAAGTAGCCAACCATGCAATCAAGAAGGGTTCAAATGTACAAATGTTAGTAAGAAAGGATGATAATAATCAAGAGGGTGGCCAAGCCCTTAGGATTAAAATCCTATGGAAAAACCAACATAAGCACAAAGGAACACACTTGTGGATGATATATGAATCCATAACCAAATCACAAACATACACCATCAAAGATAAGAAAAAAAAGGAAAACAAAAAAGGAAAAGGAAAAACTGCAATGGATAAAGCTTCGACTGTACATCCAACATCGTGGACCGGGTCTAGGTTGTTTTTCCAAAAACAAGTTTACAAGTGGAACACGTTGTCCACTATGCAAACAAAATGCATGCTCACAAGGGCTAGTGGGAGCTAGTTGTCCACTAGGTGAGCCCCAAGGGACCATATTAAAGTCATACTTCCTTGACTTTAATAACATACAAAAAAAAAATGCTCACATGGGCTAGTGAAGCTAGGTGTTCACTAGGTGAGCCCCAAGGGACCATATCAAAGTCATACCTCAATGATTTTAATAAGGTACAAAAAGAAAGTGCAACAAGAAAGAGGGATGCTCAAAGGGATTTTTCTTAGTTCATGCGAGGTCTTACTCTTAGGGGCCATTGTGCTTAACATCTCCAAGAGAGGATAACTACAAGGTCTAATCTTGGGGAACATCATACCCAATGCTTCTTGTGAAGCATTTTTTCCTTGATCATTTTGATTTTTGGCTTGTGCAAAGTTTTTAGTTTCGGATGAGCCCATGGTCAAGTAGATTTATCAGAAAGGTGCGCAATGTGCCACATGGTGGTTGTGCAGCTTTATTTTTCACCTTCCTTTTGGGAGAGATTCGGGACATGTGTCAACTCATCAGATATTTTCTCAAGGAGCTATATTCATGAGCTCAAAAGTTTTCGCCTGTTTGACATGTCAACTTTTCACTACAGGCAGATTGGGCTTCTTATGAAGCGATATCTTTTGGGAGTTTTTCAGAGTTTTTTGGCATTTTTCTTTTCTTGGTCTTCAAGATGGAAGCTTTGGGTCGATGCCCTTGGGTGATGTGATTGGTCAACTGGACCTTTTTCCAAGCTATTTTCTTGGATTTGAATGTTTACAGACCTCTATCTTTGCTAAATATCTGAAAAGCATTAATGCGGTAGCTAAGAATTGATGAGCAAAGATTTTTGTGACCTAACTAAAGATCTATGATCGAATCATGTGCTATCAAATGCCAACATCTGACAGTAATTACTTTTGTGTTGTGGCAGCTATTTCCTCTTTCTACAACTATAAAGGAAGGGCAACGACAGATGAAAGGGTTGAATTCAAAGTTTCAATTTCCTTTGTTGAGGAAAAGTTTCTTTAGTTTTCTTAGGATATAGAATTATTTTCAAAAGTGAAAGTTGTAGAACTACTTTTCTCTAGCATGTTATATCTTTTAAAGCTTAAATTATTATCGGATTGGCATCCAACCTCTGTTTTAAAGTTTATTTGATATTTAAAGCATGAAATATTAAGGAGAAATCTTTAAGACTGTGCATGTATGGCATTTATCAAGCTTTCCTTCTTTATGCTTTCATTCTGAATGAAACACTGTGTCTTGCAAGCTCAATTTTAATAGTTTAAGTGGTTGATTTCTATGTTGTATGCTCGTGTTGTAGAATAATAACTTGTGAAAAATGGACTATGTCATTGGACTTCTCTATTTTTTTGAAGGGTTGTTGTTTTGTTATAGTATGTTGTATTAGGAGGAAAATTTTATACAATTTCTAAATGATTTTTTGTCACCCTTAGAAATCTTTATGTTTGATCAAACCTTAATGAACACTACCTGTGGAAATATTTAAAAGTTTTCACTATGCTTATTGTTGGCCTTTTTTGTTCATTCTCTTTCCAACAACGAGGGGTTGTGGCATTCTATGTCTAATTATATTACTCATAGGAATGATTGGGTTTGAAATGTTGTAAAAGCATTGGTGCATCACCATTTTATGTTTTATGTTTACATTTCCTTCTACCCTTTTCTCCAAACCCCAAAGAAGAGTTGGATTTCTATAAAAATCTCAAAGGTATTCAGTGAGGAAAAAATTGGTCCCCCCACTCACTGAATTTCCCATTAGACTATTAGAGAGGCGCAAACTTTGATGATCAACAGTTCTTTTTCTAGCACACCCAGTGGGACAAGAATTTTTTTGAACATCTAATTAGAAGTCAAAGATATTTCTTAAATCAGGCTAAGGAAGGAAACTGGAAGTTTCATGCCCAGAGTCCAAACAAGAGCATCTTCAAGAGGCCACTTCTAGTACTCTCAGTTACCTACCTCAGTACCTAGGAGAAGGAGACTTACAGGTTCTGTATCACCTTTAAGAAGCAACAGACTAAGAAGTAAGAGCCCAATATCTAGATCCTTATCTACTCCACCCGAAAGCTCAACCTTCCAAATCATAATACATGTATACCTATTTTTTAGGAATCTTTTCTCTATGGCTCATGTTCCTCCCCCTGCTCCTAGAAATTGTGTAACCTGGGATAGCAATAGTCCGCTACAACCACCCACACCCCTAGATGTATGGCTTGTCATAACCGCTAACACCCTCAAGGCTATTCCAAAATTCTCCAAAGAAGAATTCAAAACCCCTTCTGAACACCTTCAGGATATAGCAAAGGTATGTAGGGTACATAATATAGTGGAGGAAAAAATCACCTTGAGGCTATTAGCTACCTCTTTCAAAGGAAAGGCCCAAGACTAGTATCGTTCTTTGGCCTTGGGCTATATCATCTCCTGGGATCAACTCAGAGAAAGGTTGTTTGAATGCTTCTCAAAGAAACGAGACTGTCCTTCATTGCTACAACTAATTACCATCAAGAGACCTCTACAAGAGGCCATGAGTGATTTTAACACTAGGTTTCACAAGACTTGGCAAAGGATCCTTGTGACTGCTCGACCCCAAGCCACGATGGCATTCATGTTCTATCTGAATGCCCTCAACTCGAACATCACAGTAATGATAACGTCCATGGGAGGGGATATCTTAACTGAGACAAATGAGTTGGTTGTGCATGTAGAAAATAGTTTAATTGATGTCGAGAAGCTTTCGCCATTACCTCTGATGTCTGTATTTACATAAATCTTTGGTGGTCTCTAGGAAGAAGCTACTCCAAGCACTCATGCTACACAATTAATGTCAGCTATGTCGTAATCTATGTACATGTATCTTATTGCCCAAAGAAGCATGTCGAGTTCTTCCTCAATCACAATTGATATCAATGACATGAAAAGTCTCATGCAAACTTTTGCTACCGAGTTGGTCATTATCAAACGATAGCAACACCTCCAAAGCAGACCACACAAGCCTATGGCAAGGGAAAGCCATCTTATCAACACAATCCATACCACAGATCCTCTAGAGGAGGTGGTAAATAGGTGATGTCTACAAACCAGATAGTTCCAGTCACCATGCCACTACAAATGATCAAAGACAACCAAAGTAAAGAGTTGATTCTAGGCCAGAACAATTTGGAGGAAGACGAGAATGTATGGTGCTTCCCATTCAGTGATAGCCATATAACCCAAAATTGTCCAAAGGGGAACATGCAATAGAAGATAGCAAAACAGAGAAGCAAGGGCATGCTCCTGAATGTGGAAAAATATGAGTTCCAAAATGGAAAATGTTCATTTCAGGGTGCAAATGAAGGGATCTCCTTGGAGCAAGAGTTGGATATCGCACCTGATCAAGCATCATTTTCATGGATGGAAGAAGAATATGTAATGCTCACAAATGAAGCTCTGACAACTAATGCCCCACAATATAGTCGAATTACAACATGAGATCCAAAAAAAGGCTCATAGGAGAATACAAGCTTTACCATGCCCTTAGCCATGTCAACCGTTGTTGCAAGAAAAGCAAGTTCCATTGCTCGAAATATGACCTATTCTATAGCTACATAATCCACTATTTCCAAAGAAGGAGGTGAGCAAGGCACCAAGCCCAGTCACAACAAAACATTTTCTTCCGAAAATGAGATAAATACCACTATTCAATCCCAAGACCCAACAAGTTGGAACGCTTAACACGGTGGAACAATTGAAGAAGGTGTCTACTAATATATTTTTGTGGGATGTCATATCTATTCTCGAACAAAAGACATTTCTTCAAGAGGCATTGAAAAAAGAAGAACAAATGCCACAGACAAATGTGACTCTATCGTATAACCAAAGCAGATATAGAGGATCTGCGTCAGCCCCTCAAGTTTTGAAAGTAGCAACTTATATGAACGATGTGAGCAATGCAAAAAAGAAAGAGGTAAGCAAGCCAAATCCCACACCTTTCTTTTTAACACTTATTGTGGGAGATAAGATTTTGCATAATAATATGATTGATTCGGGGGCTAGCACAACTATCATGCCAAAACAAGTGGTCGATGCCCTGAAACTTAAGTATGAACCCCTTGAGAAAGGAATCATGCAACTAGATGGGAAGAAGGTTATGACCGTCAGTCAGATAAATGATCTATTTTTTACTCTCTTCTCATGTCCAAGCCAAACAATCACACAAGAAATAGTAGTGATAGACATTCCCCCGGTCTTCGAAATGTGTCTTTCAAGAGATTTCACTACGAATCTTGGTAGATACTTAGCGCTCAACTAGTCCCACTTAATATTGAGAACCAAGCATGGGGTGAAGATGAAGATTGTCTGAATCTTTACATCCTAAACACATTGCATACAATGCAGTCCTCTGCTTTGAAGCAGTACATACCTCCATCTCTTAGCAGGAGAGATATTGTGTGGAAATGCTGGAAGATGAAGAAGATACAAGTGATTAGACTCCCAAAGAAAAAAGTGTTACTCAACCAATTCATTGACTCTGATCCATTCAACAACTTTCATGCAATAGGGCTAGGCACCTATGTGATTTTTGATGATGATTAGGTCTTCCTGAAATTAATGAAGGATCAAGAGGAATATGATGATCCAGGAGATAATTGTTTATGGACCTTGTATTTTGATGGTGCCAAGTGTAAAGCTAACTCTGGAGCAGGTGTCTGACTAGTATCTCCGACGACATTAGAGACCCTCAAAGCTTACCATTTTTGGTTCTCATGCTTGAACAATGATGTTGAATATGAGGCCTTGGTCCATGGTTTGATCCTTGCAGAACGAATGGCCATAAAGAGAGTACAACCTTTCAGAGATTTAAAGCTAGTGGTGAGCTAGGTTCGTGGGCAAGAGATTGCAAAAAACATGAGGATGAAATCATACAGACATCGGATTTGGGACATAATTAAGAGCTTTGAAGCTTTCAATATACAAGTTATTCCCCGATCTCAAAATAGTTTCATTGATCGGATAACTTCTGTCGGTTCACAATTTGAATTGATTTCTTATTCGACCAAGTAGAATGTGGTACAAGTCATTGTTCGACCTTTAATTCCCAACAACGATGAAAATGACAAGTTTTTAATGATGATATTCAAATTGCTGCTTTCATACAGAGAGGATGAATGACTTTCGACTATTCACCACTGGAAGCAGAATTTCCCGAAGAGTAGGTCATCTAGTTAAAAGGTAACAAGCTTCCTCGAGGGTTAATTTCCCTTGAGAATCTCTTTGATTGTGAAGATGTGAGAAATGGCAAGCAAAGGTTCACTGCAAACACTAGGGACTATAAAGAGCTTGATGTCATAAACGACAGAAAGTTAAAAGTAAACAAAAAAAGTTCCTCACAAGAACAAGAAAAGACTAAAGGATCTATGTTTCAAATATGATGGAAGACCTATGATAATCTTAGAGGGTATGACCCATGCATCATTTAGCATAGCATTGACTTGGCGGAAGGATCTAAACCCGTTCAACAAAAGCAAAGGTTGGTCAATCCGAAGGTTGAGGCATTGATGGCGTAGTAGCTCACCAAGTTGGTCGAGTCAAGAATCATATATTTGATCAAACATTCCACCTGGGTGTCAAATCTAATACTAGTTTTAAAAAGAAAATGGAGATATTAGGCTTTGTGTCAATTTATGAGATTTGAATAAAGCCTCGCTAAAAGATCATTACCCCTTGTCGTTGATGGACTAGATTCTACATACTATGGTTGGATCAAAGATGTTTTCATTAATAGATTATTTCTCAGGCTATGATCAAATATATGTGAAGGAAGTTGATCAACAAAAGACAATGTTTACCACTAAGTGGGGAACGTTTGCATATTCAACAATGTTGTTCGAACTTTCAAATGTTGGTGCGAATTTTCAACAAGCATGATTCTTAACATGAGAATGAAATGATATAGACATCAGATTTGGGGCTTAATTGAGACCTTTGAAACTTTCAATAAACAAGTTATTCTTTGATCTCAAAATAGTTTCGTTGATCGGATAGCTTCTGTCGGTTCACAATTTGAACCGATTTCGGATTCAACCAAGTAGAATGTGGTACAAGTCATTGTCCGACCTTAATTCCCAACAACGATGAAAATGACAAGTTTTTAATGATGATATTCAGATTGTTGCTTTCATATAGAAAGGAGGAACAACTTTCAACTATTCACCACCAAGAGCAGAATTTCCCGAAGAGTAGGTCATCTAGTTAAAAGGTAACAAGCTTCCTTGAGGGTTAATTTCCCTTGAGAATCTCTTTGATTGTGAAGATGTGAGAAATGGCAAGCAAAGGTTCACTGCAAACACTAGGGACTATAAAGAGCTTGATGTCATAAACGACAAAAAGTTAAAAGTAAAAAAAAAAGTTCCCCACAAGGACAAGAAAAGACTAAAGGATCTATGTTTCAAATACGATAGAATTATCGCCTAGACCTATGATAATCTTAGAGGGTATGACCTGAGCATCATGTAGCATAGCATTGACTTGGCGGAAGGATCTAAACTCATTCAACAAAAGCAAAGGTTGGTCAATCCAAAGGTTGAGGTGTTGATGGTGCAAGAGCTCACCAAGTTGGTCAAGTCAAGAATCATATATCCGATCAAACATTCCACCTAGGTGTTAAATCTAATACTAGTTTGAAAAAAAAATGGAGATATAAGGCTTTGTGTCAATTTACGAGATTTGAATAAAGCCTCGCTAAAAGATCATTACCCCTTGTCGTTGATGGACCAGATTCTACAGACTGTGGCTGGATCAAAGATGTTTTCATTACTAGACTGTTTCTCAAGCTATAACCAAATATATGTGAAGGAATCTGATCAACATAAGACAATGTTTACCACTAAGTGGGGAATGTTTGCATATTCAAGAATGTTGTTCAGACTTTCAAATGTTGGTGCAAATTTTCAACAAGCAATATATATTGCTTTCAAGGGATTGATCAACCTGATTATCCTAATATATCTAGATGACCTAATAGTCTTTTCAAAATCAGAATATGATCACTTTGATCATCTAGAGAAGGTTTTCCAGAAATTCCAACAGTTTGGGATATCTTTGAATCCCAAAACTGTGTCTTCGGAGTGCCTCAAGGAAAGTTACTCGACTTTGTGGTATCTAAGAAGGGAATAGCGATAGACGCCGAAAGGGTTAGATCTATAATGGAATTACCCCTGCCAATGAATCAGAAGAGACTGCAATCTTTCCTGGTGAAGATCAATTTTGTCAACAGATTCATATAATATTTCACAGGAATTGCGAGACCAATTATGCTAATGTTGAAGAAAAACCTAATTTTCAAATGGACCCCCAAAGGCAAAGCAAATTTTGAGCAACTAAAGATAGCCATCTTCGCAGCCCCAATATTTGTCAACCCTGATTTTTCCAAATATTTCCTGCTCTATGTGTATAGTGGCCAACATAGCATAGCTTCTGTGCTCACTTAGAAGTGCGAGGAAGATAATGGAGAGCATCCTATTGCATTCCACTCAATGACCCTTAGAGGTTATGAAGCTAGGTATAATTTTGTAGAAAAGCAATCTTTTTCCATTGTTAAAAGCTTAAAGAAGTTCTGACACTTAGTGTTGACCAACAAGATCACTATTCTCCTAGCACATCCTAGTGTGTGGGAATATATCACAAAAGGTGAGATAACAAAAAAAAGGGCAAATTGGATCACCAAGTTCTTAGAATATGATGTGGACATTAGACCAACCAATTCGGTTCAAGGAAGAGGTTTGTGTGAATACATTGTGTAGGAATCAAGTCCCATAGCTAAAAAAGAGACTGATTAGGTCTACTCAAACCAATTCGAGTTCGATGAATCTTGGGTGGTTGATTGAACATAGTATATGCAAAAGGGGTACTACCTGATCAGCCTTTTGTTGCATAAAAGGTGATACTACCAAATGCAAGGCACTAGGTATGTATTAGTTGAGAGTAAATTATTCAAGATAAATTATGATAGTGTATTGCTCTGATGTTTAGACAAGTTACAGGTGGAAAGAGTTCTTAATGAATTCCATTGTAGTCTCAAAGGTGGAAATTTCTCCACCAAGACTACCACTTTAAAGATAATACGAGCATGATATTATTAGCCTTCTATGTTTTTTGAAGCACGCCATCTAGTGCAAAATTGTACCCAATGCCAATTTTTTGTTGGAAAAAGAAAGAATGTTGCTTTTCCCCTGAGCCCAATTATAGCCAAGGAACCTTTTGCTCAATGGGGTTTGGATTTTATCGGAATGATAAATCCTATTCCAGCGCCAAACACAAGTGGATCCTCACAGCGATCGACTACTTCACAAGGTGGATAGAGGCCGTAGCCCTAAAGAACGCCATAGAGGGGGAAATTGTCAATTTCCTTGAAGAGCTAGTAGCCAAAATTTGCCCGCCCAAGACCATCATATCTAACAATGCCTGAGCTTTTGTTGGATCAGGGATGTCATATTTTTCTATTAGACATGGCTTTCCTTCAAACTTCATCAAATTACTACCCACAAGGAAATGGGTTAGCAGAGCCAACCAACAAAAACCTAATTACGTTAATCAAGTGTATTGGGTCGGAACAACAAAGGGATTGGCACAAGCATCTGCAACCTACTCTATGGGCGGACCGGATTACTCCCAAGAAAATTTTGAAGACCTCCCGTTATGAATTGGTGTACGGAAAAGAGGTAGTGTTACCCATTTCCATGAAAATTCTTGCCTTACAACTACTGAAAGCCCTAGAAATTGAAGAAAGTTGTGGAATGGAGGTACGACTAGTGGAACTCCTCAAACTAGAGGAAGAGAAAGAAAAGCTTATGGAGCTAGGATCAACCATCAATAAACAGTAAAGTAATGATTCAAAAAACATACCTCTAACCCATAATTCAAAGAGGGGAGCTTAGTGCTAAAGTATGATGAATGTAGTGCAAAACCAAGGCAACACACAAAATTTGAAGTGCTATGGAAGGGACCCTTCTAAATCAGCGTGTGCAAGGAAAAGAATGTGTACAAAATCAAAGATATGGAAGGAAACACTTTAGATATACCGGTGAACGGTATTTATCTAAAGTTATTCCATTAAAGTATGTAATTCTTTAAAAAAATTAACAATTATGTACCATATGTAAAAAAATTGTAAATATGTTTTAAATGCGTACAAACTCAAAGATATGGAAGGAAATGCTTTAGATATACCGATGAACGATATTTATCTAAAGTTATTCCATTAAAGTATGCAATTCTTTAAAAAAATTAATAGTTATGTACCATATGTAAAAAATTTGTAAATATGTTTTAAATGTGTACAAACTCAAAGATATGGAAGGAAACGCTTTAGATATACCAATGAACGGTATTTATCTAAAGTTATTCCATTAAAGTATGCAATTTTTAAAAAAATTAACAGTTATGTACCATATGTAAAAAATTTGTAAATATGTTTTAAATTTTGAGAATAAGCTATCCAAGAATAACACAAAAGAAACGAAAAGTTGTATTATATTATATTCATTGAAAAAATTACAATATAGTGTAAGGCCCAAGGTTCAGATTTAAACATGAGGCTCTCTCAAGTAAACCCAAAAATACTAGTAGAGCAAAAAGAAGCAAAAATGAGGCAACGTGCAAAAAACAGTAAAGAAAAGCCTCCAACCGTTGTCTAGGAAGTCAAAAAGGCTCGTTATCGGGTTCTTCTTCTTCTTCTTGTCTATCAAAGTGAAAAAAGGGGCTAAAAACACAACACACGCAAGCTCCACAAGACATAGACCCAAGGCATACTTGTTGTGACTTTGCACCAAAAAGTCGAAGTGTTTCCTCCATGTGAGTCCTGGAACGCGCTCCACTTCGTACTCCTGTAGTAGATAGGTAGTTGTTGGTTGAGAAGAGCAGCGATGCATCTCAAGGTCCATAGTGTGGAATTCAGAAAAGAAGGGAAACCAAGGTACGTTTATCCCAAAGCCCACGTGCCTACGGAGATCCATGGTGCTCAAAATACCAATGTCAGGGATGGCCACTTGCACTATCTCGCCAAGCCCTTCCATCAGCGAAGCATCAAACATCTGGTGGCACAACTCAATTATCATGGGCTTGGCCATGTTCAGGTCAAGCAGTGAGGCCACATAGTGGCAAAGGACATTGCAGTTGCTCCGGAGTTGGTTCTCATCATTAATGAAATCTTGGCCAACTACCCACCTGAACGTGACCATGGAAAGGTGGTCACATTTCTTCACTAGGTGCTTAATTCGGTCACTATTGACCTCTCCCACAAAGCAATATTATGGCCTCCAGGAAAGAAGCCGAATAGGAGTGCCCAAGCCAGCAGACATTCTGAAAGAGCATCGAACTATGACGGAATGAAAGACAATGGAAATTTTTCTAAACTTAAGAGCTTGTATTTTTGAATGAATATTGCATAAGGTGGCATAGATATATATAGAAAAGTTAAGTTGGTGAACCCAACCAATGGATGGTCTATTTTTGGTCGGATGGTAACCATAAAATATCAAAGAAAAATAGAGAAAGGTAGATAAATCATATGAAGGATCTATCAGAATGTCTTGAGAAATAAATTTGGGGGTTGGGAGTAAATGCCCTCATATGACGATTGTTGACATATGTCCTTTGCCATCATCAACACCAGCCAGTTTATTAATAGGAAAAGACATGGATTAACACGCTAAGCTCTGAAAAATTAATGGTCACATCTTTTTAGGGGTACCTTGCATCACTTTAGCATGTTTCACATAGCAAAAAGCACACTTTTCAATGCAATGAGTTTATTTGTAAGAGAGGCGGCGGGGAGAATGTACTAATTCCATTCTTGTGGTGTTTTCGGCATTCCCAAGGGATGCGAAACTCAAATCCACACGTATCACCTCAGTGGCAACATTTAATGGACCAACAGTAACGACATAGCCTTAATTGCATGTACAACCAAGGAATTAATTGCACTCAAAACTAGGTTTTTCTAAAGAAGCAAAAGTCAAGTCATCATTTTCATTTAGGAAATTCTCTACAACTTCCTGATACGGCCATGCCAGAGCCATTAACCTCTAGTAGAAAAGTTGTAGTTTCAAACAAAAGGCCTGATTACGTCAATATTTTTGGGCAAAACTCATTCACTAATGCTCCAACACAAGAGGAGCAGCCTTTTAAGTTCTCTAAGAAGGTGTTTCCTAATAGATGAATCCCAAGAGAGGCAATGCAGGATATAGCTAACAATGTTTTCGACCCCAAGTTATTAGCAAACCCTAAAAAATTTAGGGAAGGTGAGTTCCAAAGAATGGTGGAGTATGGACCGACAGAGGGTTTTGCATCTCAACTCTGGAATTGTGGTCTACCACAATTCATACTACCCGTTGTACATCCATGCTCAGAGCTAGTTGACGCATGCACCAAAAGATTCAACAAAAGGAAAAACTCCATTGAGGGTAGCAAGATCAAAGTTACTATTTCTACTGAAGCCATATGAGATATGTTGTGTATCCCTTTGACCTGAGGTGCCAAACATTTTGATGAAGAACAAATGGACATCTTCGGGGAAGAAATGGCTAGGGAAACAATTTTTTATGAGGACAAAGCAAAGGAACAACCGAAGAGAGGTCATCTTCTCTTTCCTCTTTCACGCAGGAAATTCAAGGACACACAATTTGTGTTCTCGATGTTGGCTTGGGTTTTTGACCTTGATAATGATGAGGAGGTCAACCCTTTTCAGTTTGGCCTAGCTTTTGCGCTAAAGAGGGAAAAGAACCAGAGGTACTATGATTTTACTAAGGTGATAGCTGGAAACATGCTAGAACAACTGGCAAATTATAGTACTGAGTCTAAATTCAAGTATTCTTCTTTCTTGGCTCATTTAATTTTGCATCAAAATTCTGAATGGTTGGAGAGGAATGTAATTGTGTCTAAGTTGGATGTAAGGGGTTGTCTCTAGCCACTTTCTGTGTGGACCCATATACTTTCAAAAATAGAGAACTATTACTGGTTTGTAGATCATTTTCTAAGGCTAGTGCTTCAACATTTGTTGCCACACCATATTGGTCATTTCTCTCTCAAGGTCATACAATGGATGGAAGATCCGCCAACCTCGATGGATTACTTCTTGGGTGAGGATTTTACATTTATCAAATTTCACGGTTTTTTCGAGGAGCCTTTCCAACTCCCTAGATTTGTAACAGACATATTCTTCACATTGGAGGCATGCCATCAGGTAACCATTGTTGACAACATCTATGGCGTCGAAAGAAATAAAACAAATATATATTCATTTTCCCTCTCAATTGCTAACAATCAGGTAATGCTGAATAAGCGAAACGCTGAGGGTGAACTCACTAATCTACTGGCAACCTTAGGCTTAGTTCTCATTTGTGACGAGTGCGTCTACAACCAGATAAAGCACTATAGTTTGAAATATGAGAGTCAGGAATATTTTGAGAGAAGGAGAAATTTGACTCAGGAGAGGCCAAAGGTATACAATGATTTGGCTCCCGTCCCACTCAAACAACCAAAATGGCTAAGTTTCTATGAGCCTCACCCAAAGTATTGGAGGAACATCTCAATGGGAAAACCCCTCAACACACAGTTGAAGTGCAGAGGATGGTTAGAAAGGAAAAAGGCAGATTTCTGGAGATTCTGACAAGATATGAGATGCCTAGGTGCCTCATTCGGTAACTTTCAACCACATGACGAGGTGTTCAAGGAAATTTATGATCGAGAGGTTGACTCTAACAACAATAATTCAGAGACTAGCCATGAGATTGACGAGGAACAAGTTCCGCATTGGGATTCTCGAACTTGAGAATCCACTTTTTGGCCTTGAGAATCTGACAATGAGAGAGACTTGAGGCGAAGGGACTCATAAGCTCTGTCCTCCCCCAGTGCCCGAAGTAAAGGAAAAAGGACCCGACGGTCCTCAAGAGGATCTGCAATGGTCGTTGAAGGCTAAGTTTTGGAAGGATCGGCTGCCAAAGGATCAAAACATACTAGTTTTGGTCACACAAAGAGAAGACGGATCCAAGATCTAGGTGCACCCGATGTCCTGGCTCGAGGAGAAGAAGAGTCGAAGTCTACCCTAAAAAATGCTCTGGCTATTGTAGCCCAAGTAAGTTTTACTCCCTCTCTTCTTCCTATTTTTATATCTTTGGCATCCCCTTTGCCTCCTCCCATGGAAAGGAATCCTCTATCCTTGGACCCTAAGTTGATAATCCTGAATACACCCCCTGCCACTTTTAACAAATCTTTCGAAGTCACCCTGCATGTCAAATGAGCATCATCTGCTTCAGCCGTTATTGATTCTTTTATTGCTCTATCAAGGATCCCCATTGAAACAATTAAAACCTTTGTGTTACCTATCACTCTCAACCCATCTACCTTAGGGAAAGCACCTCTCCTTCAACCCCTTTCTCTTTGTACCCCGACTAGTCTTTCCCCTACACAATCTCAATTTGGCATCCTGCCTTTTTCCATGATAATGCTCCCTTTTCCATCCCCGCATGCTCATACATCTGAAATCTTCCCTTCTATCACCCTTTTTAGACTCCCTCTTGGTGCTTCCATCGCAGCACAAAGCATCGATGTCCCTCAGACTCTCCAAGGCCATTTCAATGCCACCAAGCAGGCTCGACAAACCAGAAAGCAAAAAATATTGCTAAAAAATGCCAAGTTGCCTGCCACCAATAAGATTGAAGCTTGCTTCAATGAAGAGTGGAACTCTCTGCTAATCACTACCATGAAGTTGATCGTGACCAAGCTCGAAGGATAGATGCAGATGGAGGATTACAACATCCATGCCATGGGTTTGGATTTGAACGAAAATCACCTGCACGACAAAGTAGTCTTGGCTAAGGCCACTCAAAAGGTAGTATATGTAGACTACAAGAGGCTAGACAAAAAGTTGAAGAAGCACGAGGAAGAGTTGGTAAATGTAAAGGAAACAGTGAGCAGGATGTAGAATTAGATCCAATCCAGAAACATTGAGATGACCCGTGTAAGGAAAATTCAAGGTCAGCAAGGTGAAAAATCTAAGTTGCTTGCAGAAGCTCACAATGAACAAGTTCAGCTTCATGCTGAAATTGAAAAAATTGAAAGGTGAGTTGGTTGTTGAGCACCAAATGAATGCAAAGCACCAACACACTCGGGAAAATATGAAAAGAGAGATAGATGGGGTCTGATCTCAAACTTCTGATGATCTTTGGAAGGCTTGCGTAGAAGCAGAAGAGTCAAAACAGGCGATCGGAAGGCTGAGCTCAGAACTGACAAATGCCCTCGAAGAAAAAATTCAAATGGAGGAAAGCACAAGAGCAAGAGAGGCTTAGTTTAACCAGGAGCTCACTTTTGTACGAGGATCTAAAGCCCTCCCAAAAATGAAGAAGTTGATATCCACACATTGGGAGCGGATCACAGTTTTTGTTGCCATTCTTGGGCTTGCTTTACAATTCTTAAAAGATGTTTGAGAATTGAATGGTAAGGTTGGCTCGATGGCTGATCATTTAATGCAAACATGCTCACCCCAAGTGGTGGAATCACAAAGCATCATTTCTAAGTTGTGCATAGCCTCTAATAAGGCCCTAAAAAGTGTGGGGATTCTAGATCAGAGGGTCGCCTCCATCAAAGTTAATGAGATCATCAAATGTCAGAATGTAGCAGCAAAGTGCAAGGAGTGCCAGTCAACACTAAAAAAAAAGATCAATAAAATCAAGAAATATTTTGGCATCCTAGTCAACTTCAGGCTTTCCCCCTCTTCTTTCATCAGATGGAGATGTGCCAACAGTCGAGCAGTTCATAGATGCAATCTGACGCAAGGTCCAAACTTCTATAGAGCTCTTGGGTTCAAGTGCAACACTAATGGCCAATGATATTGAGCATGAGATTTTTCCCCTTTCTCGACTCTCATATCACCTTGGAGTGGTTTCTTCTAGATGGGGATTTGTCTCTTTCATAGAATATTTCGAGCTAGAGCAAGCATATAGGAATATTTGTATCCTTGTCCTACCGACTGATGCAGATTAGGAGGCACAACATTTTGTTTTCCTCAAACTCCAAGAATTACTAGAGGCCTAGGTTTGTGCCTCCGCAAGCGAATACCTCCTGTGAGTCACCAAAACTATGAAGGATTTTTCCCTTGATCGTTTTGATTTTCGGCTTGTGCAAATTTTTCAATTTCGGATGAGTCTGCGCTCAAGTAGAGTTATCAGAAAGGTGTGCAATGTGCCACATGGTGGTTACGCAACTTTCATTCTTCACCTTCCTTTTGGGAGAAAGTCAAGACACGTGTCAACTCGTCAGAGATTTTTTCAAGGAGCTATATTCATGACCTCGAAAGTTTTCACCTATTTGAGACATCATCTATTCGCTGCAGGCAGATTACGCTTCTTATGAAGCGATAGCTTTTGGGAGTTTGTCAAAGCTTGTTGTCCTTTTTCATTTCTTGGTTTTTGGGATGGAAACTTTGAGTCAGTGCCCTTGGGTGATGTGATTGGTCAACTAGACCTTTTTCCAGGCTGTTTTCTAAGATTTGATCGTTTACAGACCTATATCTTTGCTAAATATCTAAAAAGAATTAATGCGGTAGCTGAGAATTGATGAGCAGAGATTGTTGCGACCTAACTAAAGATCTACGATCATATCATGTGCTATCAAATTCCAACATCTGGCAGTAATTACTTTTGTGTTGTGGCGACTATTTCCTCTTTCTGTAGCTATAAAGGAAGGGCAGTGATAGATGAAAGGGTTGGATTCAAAGTTTCAGTTTCTTTTGCCGAGGAAAAGTTTCTTTAGTTTTCTTAGGATATAGAACTATTTTCAGAAGTGAAAGTCATAGAACTACTTTTCTCTGGCATGTTATATCTTTTAAAGCTTAAACTATTGTCAGATTGGCATCCAACCTCTGCTTTAAAGTTCATTTGATATTTAAAGCATGAAATATTGAGGAGAATTATTTGAGACTGTGCATGTATGGCCTTTATCAAGTTTTCTTTCTTTATGCTTTTGTTCTAAATGAAACACTATGTCTTGCAAGCTCAATTCGAATAGTTTAAGTCGGTGATTTCTATGTTGTATGTGTTGGAAACAAGAAACACTGAGAGGGGGGTGAATCAGTGTAGTGCAAAAATTAAATTTACTATTCTGATCTTAAACTCACTTAAGCATTCATCAAAAGAAATATGCATGAACAGAAAGGAAACAATCATAACACCATAACATCAATATTTTTACGTGGAAACCCTGTTAGGGGAAAAACCACAATGGATGGCCAATCCACAGTATAATCTGAGTATACCCAAAAGAAAGATTACAAAATGGGAATGCACTTGCATTCAGGCACACTGCCTAGAGCTCACTGCTTAAAATATAGAGGTGCACTGCCTTACAATGATTTGGATTAGATCCAAGAAGATGAACTGAGAGAATAGCATCTATAAATGCCTGATTTCAATTCTGGTTAAGCTCAATAGCGATCTTTTGTCCTTTTGACTGATTCTACAATTTAGCTCTGCTCTACTCGCTTCACAAAATCTTTGATGCACAAGTGAAACCGTACATAATCGCCTAATCGGTCTTCTGATGATCACAACACCAGGCTTCAACACACCTCTCGCACACCTCTTACACACAAAAATGATATAACTGATTACTTATATATATTGGCAACAAAAGATCTTATCTTTACAAGTCAACTTCAAAAAAAATATTCTCCATGTGTCGGCTCAAACCATGAACATTTTTTTATGCACACCCATACAAGTGGGCCACAACATAGCATGGACCCAAAACAAAATGCTTGAACATAAAAACATTTAAATAATTACTCCTTATACATCTACAACATGCCACATTCATTAAGTCAGCCACAATGAGCAAATAAACAGAAAAACATCCTACCGAATCTCCTTACTCGTACACTGATTAATGCAGCATCAAAAAACTTAACAGTAAGATAACATATATACCTAACAACCTATCCCGGGAATCCACAACTCAAAATGATGATCTGATGAAGCATACAGATCGACATATTACCTAGATACCCTATTCTTCCTTCTTTATGTCAGCAACACGTTGTTCTCTACTTTATCTATCAGTATGACCAAACTCTGATTTGTGGACCAAAATAATGACTTCAATTGCCATCAATGACAACACTATAAGCCATATGCCAATAGTATGCTCGTATAGTAGAATAATAACTTGTGACAATTGGACTATGTCATTGGACTTCTCTATTTTTTTTTAAGAGTTGTTTTGTTAGATTATGTTGTATTAGGAGGAAGAGTTTATCCAATTTATGAATGTTTTTATGTCACCCTTAGAAATCTTTATGTTTGATCAGACCTTAATGAACACTGCCTATGGAAATATTTTAAAGTATGCATTATGTTTTTTGTTATCCTTTGTTTTTCATTCTCTTTCCAACAATGAGGGGTTGTGGCGTTCTATGTCTAATTATATCACTTATAGGAATGATTGGGTTTGAAATGTTGTAAAAGCGTCAAGGCACATCGCCATTTTATGTTTTCTATTTACATTTCCTTCTACCATTTTCTCCAAACCCCAAAGAAGAGTCGGTTTTCTAAAAAAATCTGGAGGTATTCAGTGAGGTGCAAATTGGTCCCCTCATTCACTAAATTTTCCATAAAACTGTCAGAGAGGCACAAACTTTGATGATCAACACTTCCAAAAGAGGACAAGTGCAAAAGGTCTCATCTTGTTTCTAAGAGAGGACAAGTGCAAGGTCTCATCCTAGGGAACATTGTATCTAATGTTTCCAAGAGAGGACAAGGAAATATCATGCTCTCGGAGGAAGTCAAACCTAAAGACACTGCCAAGAGGAAAAACACATCACATAAAGAAAGAAAATCACATCAAGGAACATGAAAAGGAAAAAAAATGGAAATGAAATCAGTCCAAAATAATACCAATGTATGCCCCCACTTTAAAGAAATTGTTAACACCATGTTGTGAGCAATTACTTTAAAGTAGCAAAATGAAAATGCAATCAAGAAGGAAGACATGAGAGCCAACTTGGAAAGCCCTATGACAAGTCATATGTTTCCAAGTAAAGCTACGTCATGCAAGAGAAAACGAAAAAAAAGGGGTTTCCCCTAAAATTAAAACACCAAACACATAATCGATTTATGGATTTGGGGTCAGTATGTTCTTTGCTACAATGATATTAGAGATCTTGGAACTATCACCATTCCCCAAATACATAGAACTAGAACAATGACAGAAAGAGAGTGAAAGTAAAGAAAAAGAAAGAGCCTTTTAGGTCAACATGGAAGAGACATAGGGTGTTTCGACGCCTTGCGTCATCCCCAAAAAGGAAAACACAAGAAAAATGAAAAAGAAAAAAAGAAAGGCAAAGAAAAGATAATGAAAAATATTTTGGGTCAACATGAAGGAGACATAAGTGTCTCGATGCCTTGCGTCATCCCCAAAAGAAAAACACAAGAAACAAATATGAAAGGAAAAGATAAAAGATTAATCAAAAGGAAAAAGTATACGACATATAGAAGAATGAAGGTACAAATAGAGGAATGCACATAGAGAGAAAAATCAAACAAAACATCACGAGGGATCACATTATGCACATGCAAGCAAACAAAAAGAAAATGAAAAGGACTAGTAAAGCATAAGCGAGTCAACCTAAAGCAAGTTATTTGCCTCCCCACTCTCAGTCTGTATAAGTGAAAGGTAGATAAATAACCAAAGGGACAACAACAAATGCCTTACTAGGACAAGGCCAATGACTTCTTGTCCCCACTAAATGCAAGACAAGAATGGGTCAAGGTAGATGATGGGAAGGGTCACGTAATAGTGAAAATAGAGTATTCTACAACTACTACATGACAAAGGGTCCCACTTTAAGGGATTATTTCTATAATGCCAAGCTTTTTAAATTCTTTCTTTAAGGTGTGGCATGCATCGGTATTGTGTCCAAAAAATCTACATATGATATTTGCAATAAGATGTGTTTTTTTTTCTTCGGATTTAGAAATTGGTTTTTAGGCATGGGTGGTAATGTAATAATTCCTTAACTTAAAAGGATATGTAAAGTTCACTCAATTGAAGATGGCAGACAAGGGTATTGAGGTTTCTTTATTTTATGAGATGTTTTGCTCCAACTAGATTCTCCAACTTCTGTAATTGAATAAGGAGAAGGAGGTCCTAAGATTATCCTATCTTTATCCTTGTTATCGTTATGATCTATTGGTTGTTCTTTAGGAAGAAGGATATTCAAGTTAGGGGGAGAATCCAAGATCAATGTACCATCACTTCGAAGCCTTAGATATTCTCTAGGAGGCTTTTCACAATAAGAGGGATTTTGGTATCCTAATCCTTTTGTCTTTTCATCGGTTGGTTTTTGCTCTAAGAGTTGATGAATTTCATGTTCACTTCTTGTGTCACATCCTTGTTTGCTCAAAATGGTGAAGCCTTTTCTATATGTTTCTTCTAGGTTGATTGGAGTGTTTGTTACTTTGTTACTATAAAAGGGTTGAGTGTTTGCTTGTTTAGAGGAACTAGGTTCACCTATTGTAGGGAACTTAGGTTCAACTTTCGCTTCAGTTTCAGGATGTAAGTAACCAAAAATTTCAAGGGGTGGTATTGTGGGATGATCTAGTTGTTTCATGGAGGGATAGAAGGATGCATTAGCTTCAAGGTTATCAATACAATCATTTAGGAACTTATTCATGTTGTCATCATCTTCTCCAATGATGTCAACATCACGAGGAGGACATGGATTAGGAGTTGAGCGAGTTCAATTTCATTAGGGTCATTACCAAAGACACAATTTGACACATCTACCAAATATTTCAAGGAAATCCACAATTTTCCAAAGCACATATCCATGATGCAAGATTGAATAGTTGCACTTGAAATGAAAGAAAATGGAATAAAAGCAAATTTAGAAACTGAAACAAAAAATAGAAAGCAGTCCATAGAAACACATAAAAGAAATTTCAGATCCTAAAAACTTGAGAATCAAAGTCAAAAGGGACTAAGATGCCAGGAAGGGTGTCTTGGTCCTCTTGGTGAGATTTTGAAGTTCCAGAGGCTGAAATAGACAGAAAAAAACAAAGAGAGACTTTTGAGGCAAAAATCCTGAGAGCGATTAAGATGCCAGGAAGGGCATTTTAGTCCTAGTAGAGGTTTTTTCAGAAAAATAGTGAATTCTAGAATGTCAACAACATTTATAGATTTCCTATGCAATTTACTGATGCTCAGAAATAGAAAAATGTGCAAATAAGTGTAAGAAAAAGTAGCTAAAAACAAGCAATTGAATTCAATATTTGAATACAATTTTTCAATTTTGAATGCAATAAGAATGCAATGAAGATGAAGAACAATGCACATTTCAATTTTTCAATGAAATGAAATGATGCAATAAAGTAAATATGCAACCTATATTCACTTTCACTAATGCAAATATAGGAAACCCTAAATGCAATTTCACTAATGCAAGATGCAAGATACCTTAGATGCACTTTCACTAATGCAAAATGCAAGATACCTTAGATGCACTTTCACTAATGCAAGATGCAATGCAAGAATGAATGCTATCTAGATATAAGGACTTAATAGACTCCAAATAAAAAAAAAAGCGTCAGGCTCACCAAAATGATGAAGAGGAAAATGGATACCTTTTTGGGATATCACACTTTTCTCACTCAAACATTCACTAATTTCCTAAGAGTTCTAATTGGATTGACTAACAAACTCACAAGGTGATCCAATTCTGAATTAGGAGGGTCATCCTAGGAAGGGGTTCTTTAAGTTCTAAGGGGTTCACCCAAGCAAATTTTTGGAAAAGAAAATGTTTGAAAACACTTTGTGATATGTAAAATGACCTATAACTAAAAATACAAGATAAATGAGAGATTCAAATGATGAAAATATGCAATAGGGGGATAGTATGTGTGCACCTGGGAAATATGGAGATGTTGTCAGGATTCTGAAAATGCAAAGAAGCTACCAAAATTTGTTGTGGAGGACTAAGATGCCCAAGATGGCATATTAGTCCCGTTGTTTTTTGGGGAAAATATGGAGTCTTTGGATCTTGGAACCGGATCTTTGAAAATATCTGAAAAATTAGTCTAGGAGGACTAAGATGCCCAAGATGACGAATTAGTCCCGTTCTAAATTTCTGAAAACTCTGAATAGTATCCTAAGCTCTAAGGTCTACACTAGCTTCCCTTCTGATCTTAGGTTCTTAAACTTCGAAATTTGGCTTGTAGGTGAGTTTATGTGAAGATGACAACTTTGTAATGCAACTTTGCACTCCAAGTGATCTTCAAGACTTCAACCTAGATCTGCAAGCACAAATATGCAAGATGGAAAAACTTGTTGTTAGTGAATGGGGGATTTCCTTGGTCAAACCTCTTGTTGGTAATTAAACCTTGAAATGAAATAAAGTAATGAAGGGAAGTAATGAATGAACAACATGCAATGCTACAACTCACCAAAACCTTGTAAAGTCTACAAACTTGTGTGTAATGGCTACAATGGATATGGATCTTGAATGCTTGAAAAATAGGACTTGAATTGTTTGCTTGAATCAAAACCCTACATCACAAATTTTAGTACAACACATAATGCAAGAAAATTCTTTCATATGATCCTTGAATCTGAAAATGGCTTCAAATGCTTGATGAATCTTCTCTTGAATGCTCTTGTGAGCTCAATTATGCTATGATAAAAGATCTCACAAAATACTTAGGTTGAAATGAATGAAGGAACCTTGTATTTATACTTATCTATGCTTAATATCCCAAAATTATATCACACCAAGCTGACATATGAATTCATTACATAAAGGAGGTTAAATCCTACCAGAATTTGAAATTAAATCTCAAAAATGACTCAAGGAGGAATAAGATGCCCTATGTGGCGTCTTAGTCCCAAGTCCTAAAAACTTGGGGCACAGACACCAAAAAGGGGCCCAATCTAGATATGCCAAAATCAGGGTCCTAAGAGCCTTGGGGGACTAAGATGCCCTAAGTGGCATTTTAGTCCCGACCCAAAAATCAAGGACACACCAATGGGGTCATTAAATTATCATTTATGCATTGGATAATGTTGGGATTAACCAGAAAAATATGTCATTGATAAGGCACATGGACACAAAATAGGATCAGTTAAGCCACAAAGAAGCATAAATAAAGCAAGGTGGGCCCAAACAAGTGTGAAAATGCAAGTGTATGCATTTTACTACACTACAATTGGAAAGCTTATCATAGGCATGAGTATATTCTTCCCTTGTTTGTATTAGTGTTGAATGATTTTCTTCTTGAATGTTTAAACCAGTCTTTTATAGTTACTTGCATATAAGGAAAAGTAATGTTTGCTTTGAAAGAAAAGGGGAAACTATTTACTCCATTTGTGTAATGTTTGTAATTACTCCGTGATAGGATAGACTATTTGTCATAGGTATTGCTATTATACTAGATGTGATTAAACATGGGTAGAAGAGATTGTTTGTCATAGGTATTGTTATTATACCAGATGTGATTAAACATGGGTAGAAGAGATTGTTTGTCATAAGTATTGTTATTATACTATATATGACCAAACATAGATAGCTTAAGGGATACTCATTACTAGATAATTAATTATGTTTGATAGTTGGTAGGTTACTCCTGGGAATGTTGTCTAGTGAAGGGAGGGAACTAGTACTTTGCTTTATGAGTTTTGTTTCCTTAGGTTGTTAAAAAAATAGGTTATCCTGGGGAGTAGCCTACCCGTGGAGAGGGATTTCCTAAGCATAGATATAATGGCCTTAAGTCAAAATGAGCTTGCTATATTGTAAGTGAATGGTAGACCATCACTCAATTATACTAAGTGAGAACACTTTGGCCAAAGTAGGTTGATTGCTTGGGGCTCCACTGTCAATTCCCCATGTCCATTTAAATGCATGAGGGCTACCTAGCGTAGGTTATAAATCCTAGTCATGTAGGGCACAACACTAAGCTCAGAGTGGTATGTCGTACAGGGTTATCCAACCAATACCTTCATTGAAGGGTAGGTCCATCTATCATTGATAGATGTGCAAGGGACCACATATGAGTCCATTGATGGCAGTAAAGCACTTAAGTGATGTTTCTCCTCCTCAACAGGTGACAGAAGACCAAGGTTTTGAAAGGCGGATTCCTGGACCATCTATATCTTATGCTATGAAGCTCAAAGGAGCTATGTATGTAGTTTTCTACCTTCTTGGAATATTGTACTTTATGAAATATTGTACTGGAATGGAAATCCTTATTGTATATTGTATAGCATCTTTTTTCATATGTTTTTAATAAAGAAAGGAATTTTTTTTATTGTAATGGCATGTTACATAGTTTATTTTACTTGCACAGTGAAAACTTAGGAAAATTTACATCAGTGAACTTTTGGCATATTGCATATGATTTTGGGGTGGCTCCTAAGTGGAAGTTAAACTTGGATTTATATTTTCCTTTCAGTTCTTTGAAAAATCCTAGAGAAAATGTTGTTTGGAGAAGACCTCCTAAAGGGTGGATCAAAGGTAATTTTTATGGGGCAGTCAAGGGGAGTCTTGGGCCTATTAGGTGTGGGAGGTGTTAAGAGATGATGAGGGAAGGCTTATAGCAATGGTGGAACTCCCTTTGGGCACTCAAATTAACCATTTAACTAAAGTCGATGTAGCCTTTAATGCCATTAAATTGGCATTTGAAAGGATTTTAAAAAAGTGTGGCTTGAGGGGGATTCACTTAATATAAATAAATATTTGCTTAATTTAAACTTCCCTAGTTGGTTGATCGAGTCTCCTATTCACAATTCCCTAGTCATGATAAAGACTTTTGATAATGTTAGGATGTCTCATGTTTTCAAGGAGGGAAACAAGCTATCAGATTTTTATGCCAATAAAGGAGTGAATCTTCAAGCCTCTCAAGTGTGGGATGGTTAATTTTCCATGCTGGCGAAGATCCTTTCCATTCCTTATGATGATACTAATCACAAATTCCAAGGTTAGAAAGGATGAAAGCTTAATGATTTTATTTAGCTTTGCATGCTTTTTGGGTGTTTTGAAGCTGCAATTCTAGTTTTGGGGTAGCCTATCATTTGAGAACTGGAGTGAAACCGTGTTGAGTTGCTTTCCTACAAAGGCTTCAAGAGAAAGCCAAAGGTGTGGAGTATTATGGAAAAGGGTGGTTTCACCTCTTACATGGAGATCTACTCCATGGGTATGACCATGAAGCAACTAGAAGATTTGTGAGTGGTTGGAAGGAGAGAACCTTGACTGTTCAAGGTGTTGAATTTAATATTTTTGGGGAGTTGATTATGGAGGTTTTTGAGCTCCAATTGCAAGGAAGGAAAATTTTCAAGGATAAGAAAGCTAATGAGGAGGCATTGAACCAATTTTTCAAATAGGATGAAAGAGAGAAGTTGGTGAAGCTTACTTCATGGGGCTATGAAAGAACATTTAATAAGCCAATTTGGGTAGAGATTGTAGAGTTGATTATGAGATACATCACCCTTGATGGTAGGTTTACAACAAACATTAGTGTTCATTTCAATTTTCTCAATCATTTTTGCTATAAAATGTTGGTGTCTTTTCCTTTTTTTGTTTGCATCTCTAGAGTCCTCTATGAAAGATCATCACAAAACCCCAATGCAACAGTTTTGCATGAGGGTTTAATCTTGCTAATTATGGAGTATGAAAAAGTTGACATGTTGGTTAAACATATGAAAAAGAAAGGGATAATTAAGAATAAGAAGTAAAAGTAACTTGTGTTGTCAAAAAAGGGGTTTGATACTTTGGTGGTTGAAGATGATGAGGACTGGCAAGATACTAAGGCTAGGGAAGACTTGGTGGAGGTCCTCTCTTCCTCCCCCTTAGTCTCAGGTGGGAAGAAGAAAATGAAACCCCCCTCTAAAAATACCCTACTTAAGAAGAGTCCCATAAAGGTTGTATCTTTTTTGGAGGGATCCCAGACAGGTGACGAGGATGATGGTGGCAGTATCCAGCAAAGGGGTAACTTGGAGGTCCTTAAGAGGGCTGGTGATAAAGGGAAATAGAAGTTGGGTAGGTTACTAACTAGGTACAAAGGGATGCTCAAGTGAATGTAGTCCTATCCCAGGTGATGGGCCTTGCTAAGAATCTGGTTGAAGCAACCAAGATTGATCCTTTTTCAGAGGACTTGAACTACTTGATCAATGATAAGGAAGTGATTACTAATGTTTTATGGGTGGCAAGAGATAGTGTGATGGAAAGATTCAAATTAACCAAGTGGTTCCTTAAGGAACTTAACAAAGTTAAAGTCAAACTTTTGGGACTACAAGAGAAGGTTGCAAGTGAGGACAATGATGAGTAGAAAAAAGTTATAGATGTTGAGGAAGTTGTTCATGACCTCAAAGAGGACCATGATAACCTCATTTAGGGCATTGAAAAGATGATTCAAGATGTAAAAAATAGCATGGAGATACTCCTTAAGATTATAATATGCTCCATTAAAAATAGTGTGGAAACCTTAAAAAATTTCATTGAAAATTTAAGAGAATTGAGAGAAGAGTAGATGAATGGTGGGAGATTTACCATCGACAAGATGAAGGAGCATCCAATCAAGGAAAAAGATAATATTACGGTGTTGGAAGCTGAGCAGGGTCCTAGTAGTTGAACTTGTGGCAAAAAGATCTTTGATGAGAAATAAGAGATGCTCATGTTGGTTGATAAACATTATCAACAGGAATTAGAGGTGGCAAACACCCTAAAGAATATGAAATAGTTTTTTCTTTAGTTGCTTTCTATTTTTTTGTGGTCTATCTATTTGTGCTTTTGGTTAGTTGTTGTTTTGTTGCTAGTTGGCTTTGTTTTCTTCTATTGTAGCAATGTTTTGTATTTCGTAGTTTTGGGTCTCTAATAAAAACCTATTTTTCTTGATAATCAAAACTAATAAATATAATTGTTCACTTCTTTTTTGTGGTGTTTTTCTTGTTGGTTTCCTGATGGTAGGTTGCCAGTTATCTAATTTTGTGTGTCAATAATTCATAGTTGCCAAATTTTCATGTAGGGGTATATTGAGTGTATAATACATTTACTTAATTGCTTAACAAAGGATTTCAAGCCCTTACAATGACACTATTCATGGAAGTGTAATAGTTTAACATATAATTCCAAAGATAATGCACAAATTCCATCCTCTTGAACTTATAAGATTAATCAAAATTCAAGCTTACTATAAGTAAACACAAGGTTAGCTATAGAAGAATAATAGTACACTAATTTGAATAGAATAAACACACAACTACTAAGAATCCATGATGAGAAACCAACAATTATGCTTAGTTTTGGTTAATTGGTGTTGTAAATGATATTACTAATCTATATAAACAAGAAAAATTATTTAAAAGTAACTCTTATTGAAGCCTACCTATCTACTTTACATTGGAAGGAAAGTGCACTTAGTAATTAAATCGTTGATAAAAGTGAGATTTTTGTAGAATAGTGTCATTCTTGGTTCCATCTTTCCAAGTCGTTATGCAAACTTTTCTTTGACAAATATAAAAATGCAACTCCATACTAATTATCCCTTTGTTTTATATTTTGATCCCTTAGATGCCTTTTATCTTGAGAAGGATAAGGTGATAAAGGCACTAAAGGATAATACATATGTGACTCCAAATTAAAAAAAATGAGGATACACATATTGATTACAAATAATTCAATATTGAATTAAAACTATTACACTATTGGTCTAAGCTTTATCAAAGCTATAACCACCATACTAGCTGTCAACCTATGTTAACATCCTTCTTGATGTACTAACTACTAATTGGTTATCACATCTCCAAATAGATATATTAATATGCTTGCAAGCTTTGAATATCATACACTATGGACTTTGCTTTTCAGTTTTTAGGTAAGAAAACATGAAGATATGAAGCTTGCACTACTTAAAATACAATCAAATGGTCTATAAATATTATGAATGCATGTCTAATAGATGACAATAAGCATAGAAGATCAATCACTCTTTATATAAGAAAAAAAGAGAAGGAAGAATAAAAGGACAAAGGGAGGGAGAGAAAGAGAAGGATAGGATGAAGAGATAAGATATAAAAGATTGAAAATTTACCTATTGTCTCAGTCACTACAATTTTTAATAGTGAGGACAATAATTATACTATCATATCTAATGATCTAATATATAGTTGGTAGTCGTTGTTGAACATGTTTCATTGCACACTTTTGTGCATGCTCAGACATCTATTGAAAACAGTGCATCAAACTAAGAGAGGTGATAACCATGATTATTTTATCTATTTTAATCATTGGTTGAATTCCAAGCAAAGTTGGTGATGATGTTTGTTATTAATCTAATATATTTCAAGCGCTTTGTTTATACAAAACAAACATAAAAAATTTAAACAAAAGTTAAATACTGGTTTTTACTGATTTGTTTGTCCGAAGCAGTGAACAACATATCCATGATTTTGTCTTTGGTGTTTGTCTTTATGTATTTAATCATTTGTTTGTAGTACAAATTTTTTTTAATCTTATCTTTGGTGTTTATCTTTATGTATTTAATCATTTGTTTGTAGTACAGATAAACTTTTACCCAAACAACAATTGACAAAATCTGGTAAGGCCGAATTTTGTCAATTGTTGCTTGGGTAAAAACTTCAAGCTATAAAGTTATGGCTAGCAGTAGGATCTACAGGCCAAGGAAGTTCTTCATGGATGAAATTGGGAATAAAATTCAGAATGGAAAAGAGAGTGGAAAGGTAGAATTTGATGAAACTCTTGCAAAGTTCAGGTTAATGACTGATATTTTTGTTCATTGCTATGATGGGAAAGATTCTCAACAGTCATCCTAGAATAAAGGATTTTACTATGATTTTGAGAGCATCTTCTATACAGTAGGTTGGCTTAGATCAAATAAATGAAGCAAACAATTGTGAAAGAGCCAAAAATTCTGAATTTGAAACAATGATGTTTTATGTATAGACTCCCCCTGTGATTTGCTCCTAGAATAAGGTATAGCAATTTTGAATCTGAAACAATGGTATATGAATAAATATTTAGCCTATCTATTATGCTACAACAATTAACTAGAGGTTAAAACATGTCCATATCAACATAAAATAGAAGGTGCAATTCATCTCAAACTCTGTTGTGGTAATTGCTTTGTAAGGAAGTTTGCACTCCATGAACATTCTCTATGCACATCAATACGTTGATTATTATCTCGATCTCCTTTGTGATCAAAAGAATAGTGAAGTTCATTGCATAACTCATCACCATTTTGTAGTGTTATGATATAGTTCTTACTCATTATGTTCTCAATCACCATGTGCAAATGACTTAGAGGACAGATCTTTGTCACCATTTGACAGTAACTTTCATTATTTTTGGACTATTTGTTATGATTCAATCACTATTTGACAATGTTCTTCCTTTCTCAATCCTATAGGACATAGAACAATTCACAGTTTGCAACTCTCTAGCAATGATCACCAAGTGGATTTTTATCAAATATTGTAGTTGCAAGTTCCACTTTAGATCACCAAAGCCTTCACAAAAACTTTTGCACAACCACCGCAACCCCGCACGATTGTTGTTGCACCTTTGTGGTGATGTGAATGGCTCATTAAGACCTCCATGCTACCCTACCCCACCCTTCTCTCTTCCCTGTTCCATCTTTGCCTAGGTTTCCCAAATCATTGTACAAATCATAATCATACACTCTATCCCCACTCTTCTCTCTTCCCTGTTCCATCGCCTATCAGGCTTGTCAACTCCTCATTTCTCCACTTTAACAGAGTTGGAGCAGTCTCACAAGGGAGATAACTCTGTAAAACAAAACAACTTTCTTATGGATCTTGTAATCTACCAAAAATAAGTTTTACAGTCAAAAAAATCTATCATAATGATCTATGTGTTTACCTTGTTGGAGAAAAAGATTCAATTTTTTTAATAGTGAGATGTAAGATACACCCAAGAATAGATCTAAAAATATCAAATTTTTAAACCTTCAAGTCTTTGAGATCATTGCAAATTTGATTTGATTTTTGTATAGTTGGACGGATATAAAAAACTATTGCTTGAAAATGATGTAAATAAAAATGTTATTTGTTCATAATAATCTAAGGGTGTTATTCTTCACTTGCACAGAAAAAAATTGTCTACCTTAAGATAACCGTTAAAATTATCATTTTTTTAATCATAATATTTCATTGTATATTTGTATTTTGTTAAATTGTATTGGATAATTAATGGTTAAGTTTTTTTTTTAAAATAAATTCAACATAATATACTTTCCATGTACTTCTTTTCATCACTTGTAAATCTAAATTTTTGTTACTCTTTGTGATCATCCAAAATAGAGATGATTTTAATCTCTGTGAAATATTTTCATGCATGTTTGAGATCTCTACAAGGTGATGAAAAAGGCCCTAGGGTTTGGTAGGGTTTTGAGTATCCTTATTGTTTTGATGGTAATGTTGTCACTAAGTTTTCTCCTTGTCCAAATATAGTCACCTTAGAAACTACCATGATGCTCTTGACTAAAAATTACTTTGTTCTCCCTACCGTCTCACTACAAGTCTAATTCTTCAACTCTACCAACTGCCCTTCCATCTAAGTGTCTTTTCATGCTCTTGCATCTATTCTCTTATGACTCTGAAAGGTGCCCATAAATATTGACAAGTTTCATAAGACTGTTGTGTCAAGGTAGTAGATGGTCGTGACAAGTTTCATAAGACTATTGTGATAAGTTTCATAATACCACCATACTGCAAGAGCCAAGAAGACACGGTGCGATGTAGCAGTAACATCCCACATTATTGTGAAGGTCGAGCAATAAATCTATAGTATGGTGGTAAATCAAATACTTCTCTCGCATCCCCACAAAAGCCAAGAAGACATGGTGTGGTGTAGCAGTGACATCTCGCATTACAGTGAAGGCCGAGCAATAACGATGCAGGGTAGCAATAACATACCGCATTACCGCGAAGGCCAAGCAATAATGATGTGGTGTAGCGGTAACATCCTACATCACCACAAGGATAATGTCAAAACGGTGTGGTATCGTGGTTAAACTATAAAACGAAATATCACATTTCTTTGAGGAATTTTTTTGAAACAATTTGCTTGCCTTGTGTATATTGCTTCCACATTTTCATGTATGTCTAGTGGGGCACTTGTAACTACAACATATGACAAAAAAAAATCCATGCTGTTATCCTTTGATAGATGTCCCTTTGTTATTACTGGATTTTTGATGTAGTGCACATTATTATAGTGTAAGCCTATTTTTCAGATTATTTCATTTAGCATCAGCAATATTCTCCATACGAACATTGTCCCTATTTAAAATGATGGAAATGGTTCACATCTCTCTAAACAATTTCTTTGCAACAATCTTGGAGATGAATTTAGATGTAGTGTGAAAATTAGAACATACTTGAAGGTTCTTAACAACTCTAATAGTTGTACGAGGGGTGTTGTTTAACAAACCAAATGCAATTGCGTGGGAGATAAATGATTTTTTTTCTTCTTTTGTTCCATAGCATTAAGTAAAAGTTGAATATGGAAATACCCTGTTGCCTTCATTTTCCAAGCCAATTTCTCCAATTTTTGCATAGATCTCCCATGTTTGTGGATGTGATTTGTCTCCTACACAAAAAAGCATGTACCATTTTATGCCCTTCAATCCAACTACATGCAAGTATCTTTTTAATTCCTTTATCTTTCATCAATCTCCTTACTATTTGTACCTCACCACACCTACCTGCTTCTGCATAGATGTTTTACAAAAGAACATAAGTTGCAACATTTTTAGGATCCAACTAAAAAAGTAGTGTTGTTGGAATGCTCAGCCAATATTCATATATGATCCATAGGAACCAAAGATTTAATTGGCATCTTAGTAATAATTTTTAGGGTGTCCTCAAGATAGCCAACATGGGCACAAAGGTCAACCATGCACACCTAATGATCAACTATATATGTAATGCAATAAGGGTTACTAATGTGTGAAGTATGTGCATCCCTCATCCACTAAACCTGAATGTCTGCATGCATCTAGCTCATAAGCAAAGCTTACAATGTTGGTGTTCCAGAGTGCTTCATTAATTCAAAGATTTTGAGAGCTTCTTTGCAAAATCCATTTTGTGCACATGTTGTAATCATATCATTTCATTCCATGAGATGACATCTCTTTGAGGAATTCTATCAAACAATTCATTTTGTACTACATTTTGGTGTCAATTTTTTGGTAATTATGGTTAGTTTCATTACATTCAAATTATGAATTATGGGAAATTATATATAGTAAATAGATTGATGGCTATTTTGATAGTGAAATTAGCTCTCTTAGAAATTAACTAAAATATCTAGAAGGATTATTGTGGTTATTTTTGTAACAATGATTTTATAGTGCAGCTAGCTTGTTATTTTCATTGAAGATACAAGTCATCAAAGTCAAGCACATACCAAGAAGATGGAACTCTACTTCAAACCATCAACATCGCTTAGTTTAGTTTGCTTACATGGCGATATTAAGGAAGTTGTTAAAAAATTAATATATATCATTTTTTGTTTGTGAAGGAGAATCCTGTGAGATTCAATATGGCAGTGGATCAATATCTGATTTCTTAAGTAAAGATGATGTCACAGTTGGAAAACTTGTAGTGAAACATCAAGTTAGTAATTTTTGGATGTTAAGGTTTCCCAGTTGGATCAATATTCGATTTCTTAAGTAAAGATGATGTCAGAGTTGGGAAACTTGTAGTGAAACATCAAGTTAGTAATTTTTGGATGTTAAGGCTTCCCAATTGGATATCAAACATCTTTTCTCATCAACTTAATTTGGAATTTATGTATAAATGGATTCTTCTATGGTGCAAGTCTTTACTTAGAGAACACATGAACTAGGGTTGACATTTTTGTTGTCTAATTAAATTTGATGGCATTCTTGGGCTTGGTTTCCATAAATTTTATGTTGATAATGTTGTTCCATTCTAGTTAGTGTTGATATCCTTCATTCTATAATGTTAGCTTCATCCTATAATCTAAGTATATCACCTTTCTTAAACTTTGAACAAGGTTATGAAATCAAGAGTTCAATATGCATATTTTAAGCCTATGTTGAACACTTTGTTTAAGGCATTTGTTAACAAGGCTACAGTTTTTTAATTGATTATCTTTCTATTGTGTTTTTGTAAACTCGCAATATACAATGCATTTTTATTCTTTCTAACTTGAGATTAATAGTAATTTTGTTGGTTGTATTGAGGCATAGCTTCATTTATGGCGAAAAAGGCAGCACCATGTTGTTCATATCAGATGGCACATTGCATATAAAGGAGGAAAGATTCTAACTAAGTTATTGTTGACTGCATTGAAGGAGAGAGCTTCATATATGGAACACAATCAACACTCTCCTTGGATTCTACACGTTACAACTTGCTCCAGGAAGATTTCCCACATTGTAGAAGTTTTAAGAGATGAAGGGGGCATGTGCTTGCATGGAAGGGATTCAAACATCCATTTCCATCATTGTAGAAGTTTTTTGAAGAAGTTTCTTTCTTGCAATCATTTTTGTATAATATTGTAACTCATCAACAATTGTAATACTCTATTTCTAAGTTGTAATTAGAACACCTTTCTTTTATTAATAAAGTTCAACGATTTTGTCTTCTCAATGGCCGTCTTATTGTGTGCAATTGATGATTGATGTGTATTTCTATGTTTTATGCTTAAATCCTCAAATATCAGTCAATTAAAATAACTAAATATACTACTAATTGACATCAATTAATAATTAAATTGACTAAATATACTACCAATTGATAAAAATCAGTGACCAATGAATAAAAAAGACTAAATAAGTGATCAGTTAACAACAATCAATGACTAAATATATCAAAGAATTAAAAAATGACTAAATAAGTGACCAATTAAATATACCAGTGAATCAAAAATGACTAAATAAGTGACCAAATTACAACAATCAATGACTAAATATATCAGTGAAAAAAAATGACTAAATAAGTGACCAGATTACAGTAATGAATGACTAAATCAATGACTAAATATACTACCAAATTGATCAATCAAAACAACCAATAAATGACTAAATGGTTTAGTCATCAAGCTGGTCGCGTTATATATGACTAGAAATAAACTATTAATGGTCACATGACCAAGTTTCATCATTTATAAGCAGTTTTCTATAGTTTATTGTTGTTTTTGTACTAGTGTAATATTCAAAATATTCAAAGAAACTAAAGACAAAAATAATCAAAATAATGATAAACGTTGTTTTTGGGCCAAAAACAAAAACATAGTTAATGATGGTGTAACCAATGCTAAAAACATCCATTTTTTTAAAAAAACACCATCATTATCCCAAAATAATCCAAATACCTAAGCAATTCAAAATAATGGAGATATTGGGTTGGGGCCCTAGCTCTTTAAATCTTTCCTGTTGGGTAGGGTTGGTCACGAGGTCTAGTCTCCCCACCCCGGGAGAGGGAGTGTCGCTAGCCAGCCGGGTCACATTAAAAAGTTTACAAGGTGCACGTTTATAGGGGTTGTGCTACCCGATTCTGCATCTAACAAAATAAATAAATAAATAATGGAGATAGTTTTCCATAAACTCATCCAAGCCAGTCTAGTCAAATATCCTATGATGAAACCATTTGATTAAACTAAACTTAAACCCACATGGTAAAAAGACAACAAATATTGTGAATACCATAGGTTTACAGGACATGATTCATCTAAGTACATGAAACTTAAGAACTATATCCAAGATCTCATTGATAGAGGTGAGATAAAAATTAAAGGTCATATATCTAGCTCATCTAACAAATAAGTAGGTATTTATAAGGAAAATTTTCCTAAACATGGTGAAGTAAAGCCTCTTCATCCAACCAACAAATCAATTTCATACAATTACACTCACTATGTCTAAATTTCTCATTCATATGAATTCATTGTAGGAAGAATTGAAGAATGTCCTTCATAAATTTGCTATCATAACCATCAAAATATCCTATTGTGTTGTCACCACATGTCATGGAATGGTAACTATCTTAGGAGCCCCATCTCCATCAACACAAGCATCTCATTAGTACAACATCCTAGACAATTTTGGAAATACACCTACCTAGATATTTATCCTAGACCTTCGAAAAATATCCCCTCCATAAATAAATTTTAGAGAGATCTTTATGTAAATCCTAAGTCGCTAATGACATTAATGTAGAATAATTCCAAGCCATGGTAGTGCACATTTCCTCACCCCATCACTTAATCTTTACAAAAAATACTTATTCTCTAATGATATATCCTATAATAAAGCACTTCACATTGAAGTCTATATACAAAAACTTAAGATCAAACGTGTCCTTAAAGATGGTGGGTCAGACATAAATTTATGGATCTTAAAATTAATAAGACAACTAGGATATTTTGATGGAGTTGTATACCCCACTAAAATGTAATGATCAAGGGCTATGATGATATTGAATATGAATTAGAAAGGTACCATGCATTTTCTTGTTCAAGGTGGTGCTACTACTGTGGAGACAACATGCCAAATATTAGACCTTGATCCCCATACAACATCCTCCTTGGTTTCCCATGGGTACACATCATGCAAGTTGTACCCTCCACCTTCCATCAATGCATAAAATTCATATACTAAGGTAAAAGAGTTGTAGTTCTTGTTTATTCCTAACCCTTCTAATATTATAAATTTTTGGAAGGAATATATAACTGATCACACCATTTTCATATCAATGATGTTGCTTTTCCATCATCCTCTTACATTGATCTATCATCACTTACATCCTCCACCACTTCTCACACGACCACTCCTAAGATCAAGGCTAATATTATTAGCAAAGGATGTGGACAACATGAACTGTAAAATTTATTCTATGTGGGACAACTCCCACTCTCTCCTAAGTCCCATGGCCAACCAAGGATTACCACATCAACATCAAATGTAACTTTCAAAATTGAAGCAACTAACTTCAAATTTTAGGGATTCTTAGATAAAGACACCATTGAAGGTGACATCACATCATGGGTCTATAGGGATGGAGAACCACCTTTACTACCAATATAAATTTGTCTTAAGAGTTTACAAATTTGCAAGAACATGGGCTACAAAGGCAAAGGTCTTGGAAAAATGATCAAGGAATATTAGAACCTTTAAATCCAACAAAGCTTCTTAAGTATTAAGGTATAGGGTATGAGTAAATTGAAATTATACCTCCAAAACCTAAGTCAACTCAAATTAAAAAAAAAATTCTTCTACAATTAATTGCTCCCAAAAGGATACATATGAATGTTCCTTTCAATATATCACCAAACTCTTTCAAGGCATCAAAATATGCACCGTCATTCCATATATTTCCATAGACCTCCAACTCATTTATCCTGAATTGACAGATTGGGACCAACAAGGACCTCTATTCTTAGACACATTTGAAAATGATGAGGCAATCATATAACTAATGTGTATCCATTATAACTTACCACTGGGAGACCATAAAATGGGATTTGACATATATTGAATAATGAGGCATACTTTGGGGAATAGATCATAAAATGGGATTTGACATATATTGAATAATGAGGCATACTTTGGGGAATAGATCATCTCCCTTACAAAAATAGAAAATAAAAACATATAAATTCCCTTAGTGAAAAGCTCCATGAGTCACGGTTGGACAATGAAAAAGAAAAAAGAAAAGATGTATCTTGTAGTGAAAACCTCTTCGAGAACTAGAAGATGAGGAAGTTGACCTGCCCTCAATTGTATGACGTCATCAAGAAAAATATATAGTATTAGTTGAATTAATAAAAGAGACCAATTTGGGCATTGTAGAGGATCTTAAAATCACATTCATAGCCTCTTCCCTCGTAGATGAAAAAAGAAACATAGCAACTTTCCTATAAAAAGAATATAAAATTTTGCATGGTCCTATGTTGATATGTCAGGTCTAGATCCATCATTGGCAGTACATCACTTGGAAGTATATCTAGATGCTAAACTAGTCAAGAAAATACTCAAAAAAATGCATCCAAAAATAGATCTTTTGCTAAAAGTATAACTTTAAAAGAACTCTTATAAGTGGGTTTCACACAACCTATTGACTACCCTAAATGGGTATCAAACATTGTTACAATTTCCAAAGTAACTAGGGCATCTATGTTCGTACCGACTTTAGAGACCTAATCAAGACATGTCCAAAGGATGAATTTACACTTCCAAATATTGATATCATAATTGATCTTACTACAAAACATAAGATTCTATCACTCATGGATGGATTCTTCAGATACAAGAAAATCAAGATAGCTACATAAGATCAATATAACACAACTTTTATCATTCATTAGGGCACCTTTTGATATCAAGTGATTCCTTTTGGGCTTAAGAACATAGTAGCTACTATCATAGGGCCATGGTAGTAATATTTCATGACTTGCTACATGTTATCATGGAAGAATATGTTGATGATCTTTTAGGAAAATCAAAGATATGAAATAGATACATTTAGGTACTTGAGAAGATCTTTGATTGCCTAGCCAAATATCAAGTACACCTCAATCCAAAGAAGTGTGTCTCTGGTGTAACTTCACGAAAAATCTTGGGTTTTAGTATGTCATGAAGAGGCATAGAACTAGATCTAAAAGAATTCAAAGCTATTATTAAAATGACTCATCCTAAGGCTCTAAAGTAGCTTTGTAACCTTCAAAGAAAGCTTCGGACCATTTGGCAATTCATCACACAACTTGCAAACAAGTGCCAACCATTATTACATCTCCATAAAAATATAATATTTCACTGGGATACTCATTTTCAACAAGCGTTTGATCACCTCAAGAAATATCTCACATCACCTCCTCATGCCACCCATCAAAAGTAAGCCCTTCTTGTTTTATATTTATATCACAACAATATCATTGGGGGGAATCTTACTACAACATTATGATCATGGAAAATAGACATCAACTCTTTCTCCTATAAAAGTTTTTCATCCTAATGATGGATCATGGAGTGTGATCTGAAATGTTGAAGTAAATAAATCACACACAATTAAATCTAAAATAAGCACACTGTCATCAATATGGATTTTGGAAATATAATGTCCTTAAAAGATCCATCTACTATTTCAATCGTACTTTAGTGGGCTATGAGCTTAATTACACACCTATAGAACAAGCATGTCTAACAATTGTCTTTAGTGCTCAAAAACTCAGACACTACACGATCAATAAAAAAAAAAAAGCTTATCTAAAAAATAAACACTCAAATATTATTTTCTAAGTTAGTTCTCACTATAAGAATGGCTAAATGGGTCATTATCCTAAGAAAAATTGATATTGAGTACAAAGACTACAAATAAATCAAATGGCAAGTGATAGAAGACCAACTAGATTAAGCACCATTGGTGGTAGACCATCCACTCACATCATAACTTCCAGATGAAACTATATTTTCTATCATAGAAAAAACTCAATGATATTATACATTGATGGATCCCATACTCAAAATGGCTTGGGAGAAAATGTTTTGTTCATCACACCTCAAGGAGATTGCATCCCAAAGAATATAGGTTGGCATTTTAATGTACCAATAATATAGCCAAGTATGAAGCTTTGATCACATGACTTATAATGGAAATTCAATGGAAAATTGTATAGCTACATATTAATGGAGATTCACATCTTGTTATCAAATAGGTCAATGATGAATATCAAACAAAAGATGACAAACTTCTCCCATACAAGATAATGGTAGACAAATTCAAACAATACTTCACCCAAATCTAGTTTGAGTAGTTCCCTCATCTAAACAATAAAGAAATAGATGTGATGGCCACCACTAAATAACTATTAGACATGCATCATAACAACCAAAAATGTGAGCTCTTGATGGAACAACTACTTATTCTAGCATATGATTTTCTCGATATAGAATTGGTATGTGAAATTTTTGGTCCTAATTCTCTTTAGTACCATGAAATCTATACATACCACATTATAACACCCTCCCACCCAACTTATCCAATACCCAATGTAAAACCTTCATTTGTTACTCATCTCACTTTACTATTCTTGGCGATACATTATATCAAAGGAGCTTCAATGGAACCCTCCCAAGGTTCTTAAACATAGAAGAAGCCCAAGTTTCTTTATGTGAAGTGCACAAAGGTATGTGTAGTGTACATTCCACTAGTCTCACCCTTGCATAGAAGCTACTAAGGATATGTTACTATTAACCAACCATGGATCAAGATGCACATTAGTTTGTAAAACTATGTCTACCATATCATTAAGACAACAATCTAATACATGTTTCATCTCAATAATTACAACCTATTACCACTTCATGGCCTTTCTTACTATGGGGCCTCAATATTGTTGGGAAAATCAATCCAACCTCCTCCAATAGCCATAAATTTATAATAACTACCACTGAGTACTTCATAATTTGCTTTGAAGCCATCTCTCTCACCTACATCACCAATAAAAAATGCTAAATTCATCCTTCACTACATCATCTATCACTATGGCATCCCCCTTGCTATTGTCACATACAATGGAAAACCATTCAAAAACTAAGATTCTTGTGCTTTATGTCAAAAATTATACACCTAATATCACTTTTCTACTCCCTATTATCCCCAAATTAATGGGAAAGAAAAGACTTCTAACAAAACTATCTTAAAAATACTCAAAAATGTAATCAATGAAGTTGGGCATGATTGGCACCTACAACTTAAACTCACCCTATGGGCCTATCACACTAGCATTTGCACACCCACTAGTGTGACTTCATATTCACTTGTCTTTGGTTACAAAGCTTTTTTCCAATTGAGTTTGAGCTCACTTCTCTAAGAATATCATTACAACATCTCTTAGATGAAGAGAAATATTGGGTTGCACGGCTACAAGAGTTAGAATTACTAGATGAAAGGTGCCTCAAAACCTTAAATAATCTACATGCATATCACAGTTTCCTTTGTTACAACTATAATAAGAATGTCAAAACCCATCAATTTGAGGTTGGTGACTTAGTACTCAATAAAAATCAGAGGAAACTCCAAGAGAGAGACAACAAAGGTAAATTTGAACCTAATTGGCTAGGGCATTTCATTATTTCAACTAAATATGGATCATGAGACTATAATCTTGCTACACCAGAAGGTCAACCAACAGATTATCCTATTAATATCACCCATCTCAAAAAAAATCTATCTAATTCTTAGGATATCCCAAGACATCAAAAAAATAAAATAAATTCAAAAATCCAAAAAAAATAGTAAAAAGAAATAATTCGTCTAATGGTGAAAACAACTTAAGTTGGCATCTTGGATAAGCACCATGGTGAAAACCTATCTATAGACGCACCATGTTATCCACTATCTACTACAATATTTCCCACCTAGCCACCCTACCATACATACTTGTAAAATGTATGGATAACTTTACCATCATTGTTATTTAATTGAATAGTTCACTAACTCCACCACACATGCCTCATATTCCACCCTCCATATTCACATTATATTCTCAAATTTCATAGTCAAATCCAATGCAAGGTAAGATATTATCACATTATCATAAAAAGATGAAAGAATTTTAAATATATTAGACCTTGGTATCCATCTTAGCCAAACACCCATTATTCCATCTCATTCACACATCTATCATGGCTTGGTCTAGTATCACTTAACTTCATAGCCCATCTCACTTTCCCCCAAAACCTATCATATACCTAGATAAGAAAATCATGGAGATATCCTATGTAGAGCTACCATTCCAATGGCTACCAACGTTTACCTATTAATCAAGTATGCACATTATTGATAGTAGTTGTCAGCATTTATTTTCCACTCCTTGTATTAATGATTTGGGAATCTCCTTCAACCTTGAGCTCCTTCTGTTTGAAACCATCATACATCTAAGTATCTCTAATCCTAATTTCATTAACATTGATTACTTGATGCCTGGGAGTAATTTCCCAGCATAAAAGTTGTCTGCATTTATTTCCCACTCTTCCCACCCACATAAACACTACTATTCCAAACCCCTTGTTGTACATTGGGGGCAATGCCTAAGTCTTGTTAAGGACTAGACCTTTGTATATACCTATCACAACTTGGAAGGAGCTTCACACAATGGGATTCATACACTACCCAAGACACTAATCTTATCCCACTAAATTGAGCTTCACCCCATAACACTAAACTTACTTGACATGAAACAAAAGAAAACTACACATCAGACATACCACCATATCACAAATCATACATAGACCCAACTCTTAAATAATAAAATAATAAACACAACTATTGCCTTCCATCATTGTTTACACAATCATCTATACTCTTAGGGATGTATCCTTCCCATGTCAAGCATGATCTAAAATATCACCTATCCTAATTTGGTAAGAGATATGATGGTTGCATCACTTGATTATTAGTTGGCTTTATTTTATCTTTTGATATATGACTATACCTATTTAAGGCTACTTAGGTCTTTCTACATCCTAGTGTGTTTTAACTAGTGCATAATGGTGCATAGTCTTTGTTTCTATGTGTCATTTTTGTTAGTTGTTCTTTACATGACCCACCAAAGTTGACTACAATATTGTGTATGTAATGACTATATATATGTTGGTTATTCTATGCATAGACCCATCAAGCCCATGCCAAGGACATGTGTGCATAAGGATCTCCTCATATCTTAATTCTCATTTTTCACATGACCCCCAAGAAAATATCATGTCTTGCATGTATTAGAACAACCTCTTGTTTGAGAGTCAAGCCCATGCAAAGGTTACCTTGCCACCTTGGTTCTTATAACTTGGGGCATAATCTATTTTTATATATCAAAATCAAGGACTTCTCTCCACATTTCAGCATAATCTATCCCCATTCACTACCCCTATCCAATCTATCTCACATTGCTATCCATATTTTTATATACAAATTGATTAGACAACCTGCATCATCCCCCCCTATGCCCATCCCATCCTAACAACCATCTACCAATTCCATCCCCTTTCCTCTCACTTTGTATCATGAATAAAAACCAAAAAATTACCATCTATTACATTCATACTCACCTTGAATAACTTGCATCCATCCATTATTAGATTATACAATAATCATATGCATGACATCATATATACATCAATAGTATACCCATAATAACATAATATATATACCATCATATACATCCCTAGCATATGATAAAACATCCACCACACATCTAATAAACATTACCATTGCATCATCATCACATCCATATAGAAAATGTGGATCAAACATCAATTTATAATATAAACCATACATAATAACATCCATTGAATCAAAACGCCATCAATAAATCCATCATAAACATATGCATACATCCATCCATAAAATAGAAATCATACATCTATAAAACATATAAATAAATCATATATCATAGTTAATTCCATCACATGCATACATCCATCCATCATATAGAAATCATAAACCATACATAATATCATATAACTGCCACCAAAAGAACCATCTCATCATATATATCTCAAAAAATAATAATGGTCACAATACAAATGTGTCATTACATCCAAAAATGTATGTATAAAGGCTCCAAGAGCATTAATCAATATACATCATCTTGAAGGCATATAGTCCATCCATCAAATCCTCACTAGGGCTCCCACCCTTTGATGGTGTGGGTGATCCCTACATTGATCGCAATCCTACCCCTAGTGGTGGTGGATCCCAAGGGAGTGTTGGCCCCATACTAATAGATGGTCTTGATCTCACTAACTTAACTTCCATACTTCATGCTCTCAGTAAAGTTGGTGCCCTTTGATATGCTACTAATATCCCATCATATATAGTACAATATTACTAAGGCTCTCATGCTACCCATATCCCCTCTCATTGTACTTGAATCATATCAATGTATTCCTACCCACCAGCCATCCTCCTCAGAGCATCTTGCTCCTAATTGATCTTGGCCACATTGAACATCTAATCTCTATAACCTAATCACGGTTACATTTTGCTCTATTGTCATCATCAGAATTCCTGCTCCATCTCCACCCATATCATCCACCTATGCACGTAGCCTATCCCTCTCAAACATATATAGATCTCACTCTTCTCTAACCACATCTCTCTCTATGATAATATTGACAACCTCTGTATGAGCTGCATCCCTCTTTTCCTAGCACTCTAATAGCTAGGATATAATTTTCCCTAGTTGTGTCTCCAAATCTCCTTCATTATCATCCCCTCCTACCTCCTCATCACCCTCTACTATCCCGTTATCCTCCCCTACTCTCCCATCACCACCTCTCTCCTCGCTTACCTTCTACATGCCCATCTCCTTTATCTCCTCCTCCTTCATAGATACCTCAACCTACCTCCTCTTTATCCCCTTCCACACTTTCCTACCTCCTTTTCAATCATCTCCTCCCTCCACCCCACCTCTCACAACACCCACATGTCCCTCTAGTATGGTTAGATGAACTGATCTCTTCCCTACCCACCATGAATCCTACTCAAGTGTCATCCCTATATCTTTTATCTCTTCCCTTTGCACCCATGGTATTGTGTGCACTCCTCTCCAATCATCCCTCACTCCATAACCATCCACTAAAATCAACCATGGTCCATCTCCCAAGTCACCCTCACAAAAATAGTAGTCTAATCTGGCATTCCCTAAACCAGCCAAAATTGTCAATGTACCCACTCTTGTAGATACTCCATTGTGTGAATAGTATGCCTAATTAGGTACTACCTTTGTTGTGTATAGGGTAGCTACTCTACATCCCCCTCCCAGCCTTCACACTCCCACTAAGACCTCCAAATAAATGCATCAAGATCATCAATAACATTTTTCCAATATGTCACATCTCACATCCTCCTATATCATAAATCATTCTTGTAAATGTCCACATAAGAGCGACGATATGTCCTCACCCTATTTTCCACTATCCTCAAAACTTCTTTGTGCCATGAAGTGTAGATATGCAATAATGACACTTCATAGCTCAAGCTCCTCCCATCTTGATATATAACCAAATGCATATCACTATAAAAATGGGACAATACACATGAGCCCCATGCATACACCACACCCTATGATAGCATCCCCTCCAACACTCATCCTCATATTAATGGGAACCTACATGATCTCCTATCTGGAACCAATAATCTAGCCATCAATCTTGCAACAATGAGGTCAAGGATTACGTCACCATACCCTCAACCAAATCCAACTCAATCTCATATATGGGTAGATCATTTTTCAAGAATGAATTCTACAAATATGAATCTCCTAATGCCAAATGATACTCAGCTAGCTCCCCTCATATCAAAATCTACAAAATCTACCACACATCCTCTAGGGTGATCTGATATCCACTGTTAGTACTTTATAAATGCACTCCACTCACTTTGCCACTAATTGAACAATTAAATCATCATAGCTTGATGTGCCCTAATGTCTAGCATATGGGTTATCTCATATAACCCAACAATCTCAAAGAAGGTCGTATTCATCTCATCCAACTACCCTCAAAGTTGATTGTCGATAACTACCTCTCCCTCAACTATAGTGGAGGAAGACGCACCTACATCCACCAATAGCCCATCAACATGTTTTTACATCAAAACATGTTCCCTAATTAAAAGCACATCTTTATACAAGAACACTTTTATGGAAGCACACTTTTACGCAAGAACACTTTTACACTAGTGTGCTTTTACCCTAGCTTAAGTGCACATATGCACAAGCATGTCTTTGACCCCTTGCAAGAGCATCTTTGTGCAATTGAACCTAAATTTAGTGCAGTAAAATCTTCATACAAGCTTGATTTCCTAAGGTGCAAGCGAACCTACTCTACACATGCACCATTTTTCTCCACAAGCATCGATTATGAAGGTAGAAATACAAATCTCGATGCACAAGTGACTCATTTACACTCATATCTCTATTTCATCCTACTTCTACTTGATTTATAGCCCCCTATACTACCCTCAAGGACCTAAGTTTAGATGCATACCACCTTTGGTACCCCCTTTGGCTTCTAAAACATCCAAATTGTCTCTATGCAATGTGTGTCATGGAATGTGATCCATGGCGTGGATACTCTATAAGGTAGGAAGTACTCTGATCACTATGAGACAAGATTGAGAATTAGCCTAAATGGGCCCTCATAGGCCTATTTATAGGCCCCACAAGCCATTTTCCCCCCAAACCCTAGCCCTTCTAGACTGGACCCCTGACTTATTCTATTTTCCTTCCACCATTTGCTCATTTTTCATTCTTGTTCCTTCATTCCTTCTCTAGTCCACTTCATTTGTTCTCCTCTACACATCTTAATTTTATCTATATTTTTCTCAAGAGTTCACCCCAAAATCCCCTTTTTGGGTGACCTCTCGAGGGGCCATCATTCCACCCTCCTTCCTTTTCCAACCAAATTAGAGCATTCTTTGATATGACACCACTTATGCTAGTCACTATATCATATCAAAGAGGGGAAAAATATAAACACCTTAAATTTAAATACATTGCATAACTAATTAAATAAATATTTAATGAATTATTACTCATAATGTACCATCTTCTAAATTCCTATAATTATTTAAAATGTTATTATTTAGTTAATTATTATGCATTCCCATAATTATTTAAATTAATTTATTATGTTTCCATTTTTCTTCCAAAGGTTTATTAATTTAATTAATCTAACCTTATCCCTCACTCTTAAATTATTCCAAAACCAATTAATTAGTTAATCCGCTCTTAATCCCCATTAACATTTTATCCAGTTAAAAATTATCTCAACTCCCCAAACTTGTAGTCATGGAACAATTGTCCTCAACCCATCTTAAATTCTTGCATGCACATGTCACTTACTCTTTTGCCTCATCCTTTGACTACTCTTCTTATTGGGTGCTCACACATACGTGAGATCCTTTTTCCCATATAGCCACCATACACTTTTCCTTTTCACCCATTTGTCACATTGCTAGGTTTCATATGTGAGAATGGGATTCCGATGATGTTGCAACATTTTTGGTAGCTTGGGTGAGTTATTAAGTTATTTAATTATTATTTCACTAATGTCTAATGTTGTGAAATAAGTAAAGGACAATTGAGTGTAATAGCTCAATGGAAAGGTAATTAAATGTTGGCATATAATGAATTATTTAATTTAAAGAAAAAGTTTTTTTTAGAAGAAAAAAAAAAGTGTTTTTTCAAAAATGCAACGAAAAAAAATTTCTTTTTCAAAAAAGCAACAAAAAAAGCTATAAAAGGAGGTGTTGGAAGCTCATTTAGTTATGCTAAAGATTACACATCAGATTGAACCTGTGAGCTCTTCCAAAAATCATTTGAGAATGAAAACCCTCATTTGATTCCTAGTTTTGGATTTGAAAGATAATCCCTAGCTAGTGGAGTGGTTCTATTTAGGAATCACATTGTGCTTCAACGGAGTTTCAATTCCAAGGTTTCAGAAAAAAAAAAGATAATTCAAAGTATTTTGATTGCATATTTTGGGATTTATGTTTGGTGAATGTTTGTAGAGATTTTGGACATGGTTAGGAGGTGATCGTTGATGGTTGGAGGGAATTTGATGATTCATCATGGTTGTTTTGACCTATAACAATTGTATATCAGACCGTGCAACAACGTTTCTTGTCATAACAAACTTGACACTACACATGCAACAGTCTATCCAGTGATTTTCAAACCTCCAATGTCCTTAACTTGGGTTTTTGTGTTGTTGGATGAAGGGGATTGCATTGAGAACTACTTATAGTAGACCACATTGTCCTTTGATGAATTGGGTATGCATTCTTTATGAATTTTGAGCAATCAACTTGCTGATTTGTTGTATAACAAACCTATACAAGCTTGAAAAGTTGACATTAGACTATTGAAGAATCTTTCTAGAGCTTTAGGGGTGTTTGTTTATGAGGTTTGAAGTGCTATTTCCATGTAGAAAGCATTTGGTGGTGTTTGGGAATGAAATGAGGATTATTTATGAGTGAAATCCTTCATTGTCTATGTTAGTTTTAGACCAAAAATGAAGATAAACAACAATACATAAAAAAATGAAAAATAGAACACATCAAATACCCTGGGAAAGCCCTCCTTCTCGAGGGAGAAAAACCCAACCAAAATTTATCTCCTATATATTGAATTGAATGAGCAAAAATTTGCTTACAATCTTAGGCCAAACACAAAGCTGATATGATGCAATAAGAAATCACACCTCTCTTAGATGCAAAGTACACAGTTACAATGATCTCTCCTTGATATTGATCTGCTCTAATCAATATTATAATCTATTGTAGATTAACGAACTCCTTGATAACATGTGAATGTCTTGAGAATAATAATTGATGATATATGAATGAGCATCACATTTCTATATATACAAAATGAGATGGCATTTCAACTTGGGTCAGCTCCTTCCATCAAACAAGGCATCCTTTTGATTTGGTTGGCTTCATGAAAAATAAATATAAATTATTATTTTGAAATAAGACATCACTTCACTTGAGTCGGCCTGATGTCACTTGGATTATTTATTTAATTATTTCGAATTTTAGGGAGAAAGAGATCTCCCGCCGCTATCACATCAACACTCCCTCTTAGCTAGGGAGATATCTCTCCAGATATCCATATCATGGAGTCTCTCAACATGACACCCACAATGGCTACACCCATTTGTGGAAAAGAGTTCATCACAGAATCTCTCAGCGTGACATCGTCATGGAGTCACTCAACATGACATCCACCATGGCTACTCTCATGTGTGGAAAGGAACATGTGCACAAGTTCCCATGGAGTCACTCAACGTGATGTCGTCATGTAGTCTCTCAACATGACGTCCACCATGGCTACTCCCATGTGTGGAAAAACACAAGTACAAAAGGATTCATTATGGAGTCTCTCAACGTGATGTTATCATGGAGTCTCTCAACATGACAACCACCATGTCTACTCCCATGGGTGGAAAGAACCACATCTCTATCTCAGAGATGGACGAGGGCTTTCACCTCATATTTCTCTGTCTTAGAGAAATATGCATTATAGCAAATAGCAAAGATCATTGATGTTGCATCTCCCTCTCAGCAAGGGCAACATTCACAACAACTCCAAGCTTGTCTCAAAAATGTACAAACTTCACTCTGGAGAGAGGCTTGGTGAGAATATCAATCGTTTGATCATTAGTGCAAATATACTTGAGTTGAATTGCTTTCCTCAGCACCATATCTCTGATGTAATGATATTTGATCTCCACATGTTTTGCCCTGTCATGAAACATTGGATTGACAGAGAGCTCCACACAGCTTTGATTATCACAATGAATCACAGTTGGCTCCAATGTTTTCCCAAAAAAACATGCAAGGAGCTTTTGAAGCCACATTGCTTCTCGAGTTGTTGCACATGCTGCAATATATTCAGCCTCTGTAGTGCTTAGTGCCACTGAAGTCTACTTCCTACTACACCAAGAAATCATGGCAGACCCCAAACTGAAGCAACATCCAGAGGCACTCTTCCTATCAGTTACACTCTCGACCCAATCATAATTAGAATAGCCTTGTAACTTTAGATCTTTGTAGGAAGTATATCTCAAGCCATATCCCACTGTGCCACACAAGTATCTCAAGATATGCTTTATTGCAATTAGATGAATTTTCCTTGGCTCACACATGAACTAACTGAGGGCACTCATTGCATAACAAATGTCTAGTCTAGTATTGACTAGATACATCAATGATCCAATCAACTGTATGTACATGGTGGGATCTATCAAATCCGAACTAGTTGCAGAGTCACTCAACTTCTTCAAGTTTGTCTCCATAGGTGTAGACATGGACTTGCAATCCATCATCCCAAATCTCTTCAAGATATCTATGGTGCATTTCCCTTGACTTAGAATAATCTCATTGGGTCTTTGCCACACTTCCAGTCCTAGAAAGTAATGCATAAGACCAAGATCTTTCATCTCAAACTCAAAGGCTAACTCTTTCTTGCATTTGTCAATGAGGTATTCTGCTCCAGTAAGAAATAAATCATCAACATAAAGAACCAATATTAAAGCCTCACCATCAACTACCTTGAAGTAAATATTGGAATCTACATCATTTTTGGAGAATCCCAAGCTCATCAAGTATCGATCAATCCTTTCATACCAAGAACGAGGTGCCTACTTAAGGCCGTACATTGCCTTCTTCAATCTACATACATGAGACTCCTTCCCATGAATAACAAAACCATTTGGTTGCTCAATGTACACTTCTTTAATCACACCATTAAGAAATGCAGTCTTTAAGTTCATTTTATGTAGCTTCCATCCTTTAGTTGATGCAATAGCAATAATAGTCTCGATGGATGTATATCGAACCACAGGAGCAAATGTCTCCTCATAATCTATTCCCTCTTGAGAGAATCCTCTTGTCACAAATCTTGCTTTATACTTCTCAATGCTCCCATCAGTTACATGCTTGATCTTGAAGAGCCACTTGGAAGACACAACTGATTTCCCTTCAAGTTTGGGTACATCCCAAACATCATTCTTAATGATAGACTAATATTCTTCTATCATAGCATCTCTCCATACCTATTGATCGGATGCCTCCTCAAAACTAGAAGTCTCAGACTCAATGATGTGACTCATCAATGCCACATAGCTTGGAAACTTTTGCGGTCTCTTGCTTTCTCTAAAGGTGCCATGAGGGGCTGCATACTTTTCTGCCTCTTGCATAGTTTGTTTGGCCCATAGAGATCTCTTCTGACCTATAGCAATATCTCTTGGCCCATCAGTTGGTTCTATGGGATCAACTCGATCATTAAACTCTTCTAGTTCAGTAGACTCCCTCTAAATCTTAGGAGTATAATCAGGAGAAATGTCTATATCCTAGGGTCTCTCTTGTTCTTCACTATCTATCTCCATGTAAGACCCTTTAGATCTTTTGAAGGCTACTTCCTCTTCGAAAGATACATCCCTGTTGATCTCAATTTGTTTCTGCCCTGGAATGTATATCCTGTAGGCCTTTGAAGAGTCACTGTAACCCACAAATATTCCTTTATTGCCTGATGATTCTAGCTTAGATCTTTTATCCTTAGGCACATGAATATAAACAAGACAACCAAAAATTCTTAAATGACTAACCTTAGGTTTCACACTTGTGAAGAACTCTTCGGGAGTCATGTTTTCCAATATTCAATGACGGCTTCAATTCTAAACATACACTGCAGTCCTAGAAGCTTCTGCCCAAAGGAAGGTTTGTAGATCTTCATCATGAATCATAACTTTGGTTGCCTCAACTATGGATCTATTCTTTCTTTCTACAACCCCATTTTGTTGAGGGTTGTATGGAACACAAAACTCCCTCTTGATCCCTGCCTCAATGCAGAAATTACATAAACCTCCAGAAAGGTATTCTCCTCCATTGTCAGATCTCAGAACCTTGATCCTTTTCCCAAACATATTTTCAACTTAAGCCTTGAATTCTTTGAATCTATCAAGTACTTCTTCAAACTCCTTAGACTTCAAAAAGTAAATCCAAGTCCTTTAAGAATAGTCATCAATGAAAATCACATAATACCAAAATCCACTCAAAGATGCCACAGACATTGGACCACATAAATCAGAATGAACAAGATCTAAAATTCCTTTTGAGCTACTTTTACTACTATGAAAAGGACCCTTAATATTCTTACCCAATGCACATCCTTTGCAAATGCCATCATGCTCCTGACTGAGCTTCAATAGACCAATAACCATCTTCTCTATAGATGGAAGAGCTCTAAAGTGTAGATGAGCAAGTCTCTTATGCCACAGCTCACTTGAGCTAGTAGAGTCATGCAATAATGCTTGAACTAGGTGAATAGAAAGTCTATATAGGCTCTCTTGATGGACACCAATCACACGGGTTGTTTTGATGCTAGAGTTCTTTGTCCAAGCAAGAACTTTCCCTTTAGAAAATGCAACTTGGTACCCTTTGTCCTCCAATGCTGAAATTGAGAAAAGATTTTTTTTGATTCCTCGAACAAACAAGACATCACTCAAATGAAGAGGGATGTCAGAATCTAGATGAAGAGAGGTTGCCCTAGCACCTTTCACTGAATAAAAAGCATCATCTATGATTATCACTTGCAAGTTGGTTTCTCTTTCTACCAAGTCAAAAAGATGCTCTCGATATCCTGTAATGTGTCGTGAAGCACCACTATCAATCAACCAAGTGTTACTGTCTGTTGGAACATTGCTTGAAAGAGAGGAGATGAATAGAAATCCCCCTGAGTTGTCTCTAGATTCCTTTTGAGGTGACACATCAACATCCGCAGTAGAAGCATGTTGCTTTGGTCTTGTTATACAATCTCGAGCATAGTGACCATACTTGTCACATCTGAAACATTGAATGTGAGAGATCTTCTACTTTGGTTCAGGAGCAGAATCTGATTTTCTGTCTCTATTCCTCTTGAAATTTCCTTTTCTCCCTTCTCTTCCTTTCCTTATGGAATTTTGAGCAACAAGGACATGATTGTCTTCATTGTGAGAGCTTTGCCCATTTCCTCTTGCTGCCAACCTAGATTCTTCTTGAATGCAATCAGCTCTAAGGTGATCAAACTTGGGCAATTTAGATCTTCCACTAATGCTTTGGATAAAGGGCTCCCAAGATTGAGGAAGACCATTCAGTGCCAACATAACTAGGTCTCTATCTTCAACCATATCTCCAATGGCACATAGTTGATCTTTCAACTCAATAATCTTCATGAAGAAGGAGATGACTGAATCTCCTTTCACCATTTTTATATGATGGAGTTGTTGTCTCAAGGCAAGAGCTCTGCTTGTGTTGTTGATCTCATACAAGCCTTGAAGAGTCTCGAACATGACTTTGGTTGTCTTCATCTTGGATATAATTGGCACAAGATGATACTTCACAGAGTTTATCAAAATCTGCCTAGCCTTAGTGTCATTCTTCTTCCATTGACTTTTCTCAGCCTCATCGGATGGCTCGGGCACATCATTCTACATGAAATCTAGAAGATCACTTTCTTCTAGTGCAATAAGAACTTTGAATTTCCAAGAGGTGAAATTTGATGCACCATCAAGTCTATCTTCAACCTTGAGTTCGTTCACCATCTGCAATGCTTAGATAGACTCCCTTAGATGAGAAGAAGAGAAGAAGACTTTGTTGCTTAAACAAATCTGATCTTGATCTTGCTTAAACCCGCTATAATACCATGTTAGTTTTAGACCAGAAATGAAGATAAACAACAATACACAAAAAAATGAACAATAGAACACAACAAATACCCTGGGAAAACCCTCCTTCTCGAGGGAGAAAAACCTAGCCAAAATGTATCTCCTATATATTGAATTGAATGAGCAGAAATTTGCTTACAATCTTAGGCCAATCACAAGGCCGATATGATGCAATAAGAAATCACACCTCTCTTAGATGCAAAGTACACAATTATAATGATCTCTCCTTGATATCGATCTGCTCTAATCAATATTATAATCTCTTTTAGATGAACGAACTCCTTGATAACATGTGAATGTCTTGAGAATAATAATCAATGATATATGAATAAGCATCACCTTTCTATATATACAAAATGAGATGGCATTTCAACTTGGGTTAGCTCCTTCCATCAAACAAGTCATCCTTTTGATTTAGTCGGCTTCATAAAAATAAATATAAATTATTATTTTGAAATAAGACATCACTTCACTTGAGCCAGCCTGACGTCACTTGGATTATTTATTTAATTATTTTGAATTTTAGGGAGAAAGAGATCTCCCGCCACTATCACATCAACAGTCTAGCCCTGAAACAAGTTATAGAGGATATCAAACTTGCTACCTTCACATTTGCATCTATTTAAGGTGTATCTCTTGTTGAGAATTTGACTTCACTGAATTACATAAAATTTGGCAACATTTGGGGATATTACAACAATTTATATTATATCAGCATTGTTAATCTTTATCAACACTTTATGACAGTGTATATATAATTGTTTGTCATGTTTATGTTGAGCTAAATATGCTTATGGACTAATGTTGTAAGTGTTTTGGATGGTCATACCGCCAAATTCATTCATTTCTTACACCTTGGAATGTAACACTAGATGATAGTAGCACCAGTGACTTTTGTTATTTGTTGATACTTACCCCACTAAACAAGTGGCTTATGGCACTCACCACTTAAAAGTAGAAGAGTTGTGCTTTTGTTGTACTCACTCACCACTGAAAAGTGGGAGAGCTTGCTTGCATTTTCATTATTGTATAAGCTTTCCCACTGCAAAGTGGAAGTGTTGGCTAACCCCACTGAATAAGTGGATAATACTTTCAGTTGCTTATTTTCAAAATAATTTGTAATCTCATACGATGTATGCCCTCACCTCACCCACATTAAAAATTTGGTGATCAAAAAGTGGAAAGGAAGTTTCTTAGCATTCCATTTTGTTTTGAGCTAACAATTTTTAAAAAAAATAGTTGTTGCTCATTACACAAATAGCAAGATAATTAAAAGCATGGGGATTTTTACCTTATAGAACTTGAATTCTACAATAAAAGTGAGGAAAATGACCTCCTTATCCACTAGCTCTAATGAGAAATAAAATCTTGGGCACACAACTAGCTTGAAACAACAATGATCAATCTCGAAGATGACTGACAAGCTATCTAGCACATTCTCTTTCAATTCTATTTCACCTATTGTAATATATTTATTTATTGAGCAATATAACACATTCCAATTTTATGTCAAACTATTATTACATTCGATATAACTTAATACTATGTACCATGAATGCTACCTAGGTATAATACATGAAAATTGTGTTCATTACCTACACATTTTGTTGTGCTACTTGAGTATTATGCATAATTTCCATTATTAATATTATGTTGTGTGCTTTTTATTATGGTGAATGATTTTGACTGGAGTTATGACCCAAAAGGGCCCAGCCCATACAAACAAGTGATAAAAAAACCTTACAACTTAGAACAATAAGAAACATCAAGAGTCATCACACAAAGTCAAGCCACGACATCCCACATAGGGGCACAACAAAGCAACAGGCAAGATGCCATCAAAGAATACGACCACCACCTATAGTGGCTTAAATCCATAATGCTTTAGAGAGCTTTGTTTAGATTTAGCTTTACAATGCTTTTTTGAATCAAGCCCCTTTTAGATGGGATTAGAAAGGTCACCTAAACACAGAGAAGGATAAACCATTTTCCTTGTAAGAGAGCAAGGAGCCAAGAGGAGGAACACAAACTGTGGCCTCAACTACACCATTGCATTTCTCTATCAAAGAGACATCACTCTTAGAAAAGTTCTTGTCCAAAATAGGACATTATGTCACCCAACCCTAATGAGGGTATATTGGGGGTGGAAGGAATGTGTTGGTTCTTAGAATATTTGTGGTCACCCATGGAAAAACCATACATAGCAATAGCATGCCCTAGCTTATGACAATTGTGACACATCACAAGGGACCCCTTATAATCAATCTGCTAAACCCAATCTCCAAGCTTTGAAGAAAGAGTAATTGAGGAAGGGAGTTGCTTGTCAACAACAATGTTGACACAAAATCTAGCATAGAGGAAATACTTTCTAGATTTGGTCACCTCGTCAATCATAATGAGATCATCCAAGGAGTAGACTATGGTAGTCCAAACTTCTTTGTCTCAATACTCCAACGGTAGGCAAAAGAGTCTAACCCACACTGAGACTTTTTCAATGCCAACATTGTTGAGATCCAAATCAAGTTCCCACTTATGAGGAAGGGGAATGATTTTCCAAAAACCACAGACCACCCTTTAGGGTTTGAAGACAATCATCAAGAAGAGAAATAGATGATAAAGAAACCATTGGATAGAACAACAATCTCTAAGACACCTTTGGTTTTCCACTTCCTACTCACTCAAGATTTGAAACTATCCACATTTGGCCTAGCACCCAGGAACTTTCCCACGAGAGCATTCATCAACTTGGAGGCCAAACTGTCAATAAAATTGTTACGACTTGAAATACATCCTCACTATTTGAAAACTAAAGAAGGACAATGTTGGGAGGAGGCATAGTCCTAAAAGACAAGGAGACAAAGATCCAACCATAGCAAAAGCCAAATGGAGTAAGGGCACATCTGAACACCTAGCCTCACACATCTGAAACAACCAAGCCCAACCCTCCAAGATCTAATACTGATGGAAGAGAAGGGGCCTCAATAGGAGCAAATAGAGGCAACATACTCCAACAGAAATCAAACCCACCTCACATAGCACATTCCCATTTGTAGGGCAAGATGAGAGAAGCAAGCCTCTTTTAAGGCCCTAACTAGAGGATCCAAAAGAGTTTAGGAACTCGCCTTTTAGAGCCCCCAATGACTCCTGACCACACGCGAAATAGGATTTCCTAGAAGAAGCAGCAAACCCTATGCTTTTGCACGCATCCAAACAAAGATTTAACAATTTGATATCCTCCTCAATAGCTAGAGGATTTCCCCAAATATTTAAATCAGATTATTCATCATGCCATCCTCATTGTTCCCTCTTGAGCTCTCCTCACTCCCTTTGAATAGCCTTTCAAACGTTATGTTGTTCTTGCTCACCATGCCATACAATACCTAATATTATGTTGTGTGTTTATCTCTATATTGTTGCACTATTAGTTTCTACCATGTACATGCATTTCTAAAATTATAAATACAAAAATAATTATTAAAATTAAACTAAATCCAACAACTAGATCATCAATAAAAATTTATGAACTAAATGACCACTACTAATTGCACGATAATCAGATAGATTTAAAGATGAAATGCTAATTTTCCTCAAACACAAAACTAACACTTTTTATACTACATTACTTAGCTAGGTTTCATGATTCTTTGTAGTAAGGAAATAATAATGTTCATTCACATATTCAATTATACTACCACTATCCTCACTTATTGGTGGATGTATCATACTCTTTTATGTATCAATAAGAATAATTAGTTTAGGAAGTGACAAATCTCAAACTGTTGGATCATATGAAGTGATTTTGAAGTTTAATATTTATTTAATAGATGTCCTTGTAATTAAGATCAATTATGGTAATATTGTTAATATACAAAATTATGATTGCGAAATCCATATTTTTTTAGCGTGGATTATTCTAGCTTGGGATTGCAAATCTAGAGGCATATTCGTTTGATGGAAAGTGTTAAACTTGTGAAGTTATCTTGGTTCAGTATCTTTGTTTTATCTTACGATATAGTGAGTCACTACTACTGGTGGGAAACACTATTTTATAGTGCCTCTGCTTTTTAAGTTATCAGCAAACAACTAACCATTTCGCAATCTCACACAAGTTCCGTACCAACCCCGATTTTCAATGGATCCTTTTAATGAAATAGAGTTCTATTGCAGCATAGTTCCTGCCAGAGTGGCAAGACAGTTTTCTATGCTACTATTATGCCACAGTTTATATAGCAAAAAGTAGAGAAATAGTGTAACAATTGCTTGCAAATGTTTAATTATAAGTAATTCTTTTGATAAGGGCTTTTATAGTCTTAATGACAAGGGACGGATTTCTGTATAATAAAAGTATACTGCAACATAATTTCTGAAGTAAATGCATGACTTTGTTTCTTGATAAGGAGTTGTTTTCATAAGTATGGCAGCCAAGGTGATGTTCAAACTTGTTTTGATGTTCATGGCCTTTCTTCTGCACAGCAACCAAACGTCTTTCACAGATTGCCTCTCGAATGCAAAACAGAGCATCAGAACCAGTACACCGAAATTTTTAGAAAGAGCGTAGGAAGAAAAACTGAAATATCCGAACTATCAATACTCATTTATCAAAGCTCTAAAACTGCTCAATATATCTTGCAACTCATTTAGAGCGAAATCTAAACAAAAATATAGAAACCTTTTCACATTTTCTATAATAATGTTAAGAATGTGATTTGATGTAAACTTTGAAGGCAATCATTTCTTGGATTCAAAAAGGTCTTATGCAGAAAGGACCTTGACCTAAAATATTGTTGATTAAAGTCTTCATGCGGCAGCAGTCAATGTTGGCGTCTTTCTTGTGTACTGTGTGCATTACATCTAGAGTTGCAACCAGCTCGTCCTATAGCTGGGAGCTTGGGCTTTGGCATTCATTAACATGGCACACATGGTCATGCCACAGATAATTCTAGTTTTACACAATCCTTTGCATTTGCACAATTATAGACAAAGGTTGATAAAAAAAGACAATTACAAATCTTTAGAATGAATATTTCTCAATCCAAATACACATCCAAGAACATATGAAAACAATGAAAGATGACTGAATTCAAAAAGGTGGATGTTTTGGTGCTTCTCACATCCATCACGTTAGGTAACTTCCACGGTGGACATTCGGTGGAAAAAAAAACAGAACTGAATGGGCGAGAAAGGTGCCAAGGACGTAGAGGGCAGGTATGGGCACCCTGACACACGGTATGGACATCCATCTGTTATGACTCTTTCTGGAGATGACAAGCAGACACGGGGTATGGATGTCCATAAAAGCAAAAAAAACAAGGGTAATATCGACGCTCAGAAAAATGTGTTTTTCATTGGGTGTGAGGGAAGGTACGAAGATCAATGGTGTGTGGGTGCAGACCAGAAGAGAATATAAAATATGAATGAAGGCACTGCTTTCTGCGGGGTGGGGAAGAGTGAAGCATCTCTAGGAATCAATAGGCACGTACAAGCTCTTGAGGAGAGTCGAGAGAAGATCAGGATCTGGGACTTGGGTCCCACCAGGTTATTAAGTTCTGGTTCCAAAACCATTGGACAAGTGCGCAAACAATGATGTACATCGTGGAGAGAACTAGAAGATCAGATGCCAGAGCATTTAAAGTTAGGGAGGCTCTTAAGAATGTAATCTGCCCTAACTATGGCAGGCCTTCAAAAGAAATATCCTCGAGGTTTCAAGAAACCATTATGCCTGAAAGAAGTATTATAGTAACAATAGTCTCTCTAACTGCACGTCAAGACACCCGTATGTGCCTTTCTCAAATGTAAGGACTCAAATTCTTATGGTTGGATTGCCTGTCTATCATTGGCGCTGGAACCATTACATCTAGTTTCAATGCTATTTATGGACTTATCTATGGGGAGTAATGAGATTTAATTGTTAATTACAAATGAGTGGAAATCATAAATTAGACTGAAATCTTGTTACTTGCTGATATTAAGGAATCTATTTTAGTAGAAGTATTGGCTGATCCACTGATAATACATTGTTGTTAATAATCTGAGCAAGGTATTACAATGTTATCAACTTGCTGAGATGGATATAGAACTATAATAAATATTATAACATCAGTTATAAAGTTTGAGACCTTCAAAGTTGGAAAGGCAAATAGGTGTACTAAACATCCTAAAATATTATTTGATGAAATAGATATACTTCATTAAGCAATCTTTGAGGGTACTAAATTATACATCATTGTGTTCTAGATAGTATTTGAGGGTACTAAATTATACATCATTGTATTCTAGATAGTATTAGATGTATCAAAATGATTACACTTACCACATCATTATGTATTGTATCTTGATGTCCTTAACATTGCAATGTATGGTTATTATATTTGCATTCTTATCTATATACTATTGATCTTAATATTCCACAATGTTGTTAGCAGGTCAACTATTATATGCTAGCCTTGATTGTTAAGTGAAATGATACTAGAGATCATTCAATATTAAGAATATTGATATCATTTGACTGGAAGGTCATGCTATTTTTGCATAGTTGATTAAGATAAGAATGCCTTTTCTGATTGGATAATGCACTATAGTTTATATGGTGTATTTATCTTGAAGATGAAGTTCTAAAGACTATGATACAGGTTCTTACCATGCTTACTAACAATAGTTATAGGCTAATGGTATACAATACGAAGTTTTGTTTAGTAAGTCTGAGTATAAGATTAGTGGATGAGTTTTAAACATGAGTTTCCTATATTTGGTAATTATATCAAAGAACATGTTATGAGATAGTTGGTATCTACAATTACAAGAAGCATTTATATGCATGTTGATTTTGGATTAGGAGGGTTTGGATTAGTAGGAAAAATTAACCTAGTACATATTAAGATATATCTAGAAACCTTCTTGATGTTCTCATACCTCATCAAGTTGGTGCTAGAAACAAAACCTCAATTGTTATGACTCTTAAGAGTTGATGGGTTGACAAACTTCGTTTCCATCTAGCATAAGTGATATTAGAACTATCAATTTCACTAGTAGGGGGTAGGAGCATGAAATTGTCTTGGCTTGGTTATATAAGGCATGACTATTACCAAAATCTATCTTAACTTGAATACGGGTTGGGTTTAATTTCATTACCTTGGGATAAACATTGGCATAATATTAATTTCCACCATGCATGATTAGCCATCAATTGGTGTCTAACATGAAAACTGTGATGCATGGAAAATTAAACATGGTGTTGATTGCTTTTAACTCTACAATTGTTGTTCATTAAATCTTATCCAGTCGAACATAATCTGAATATTGAGTTGTACCATATGGTAAATAAAATCATAAGGTAAAGAATATTATTATTCTTATTGAGTGTATATCTTCATATGATGATTTAATGAATATAGTGTTTTCGCATTTCTTGAGTATGACTTGGGTTTTAATCATGCTTTAAGCAAGTGTATAATTACAATTCTAAGTCTTTCAAAGTTCAAATAGTTTTTATATGGCCTTGTTGAGGGATGATGTATTATATCTAAGAGGGATGTCATATTTTAATATGATTATGATGTTTGATATCATTGAATCATATTATAGTAAGGCATTGCAAGGAACCATATCAAGGGCTTGCATAATTGTTGCTTTGTAGAGATGTTTTGGCTATTGTCATCTGGTGATCTAATAAGATAGGATTTATTTTATATTGACTATGTTGTTATGTATATTTTGTGTATGGATTTGTATCTAACTAACTGTCCTTTTCAGACACCATTGTTCAAAGAATGTCATTGAAGATGGGCAATAATTTAATACTCGGCTAAGTATAAAGATGGTCAATAATTGGGACCCTTGTATTTAGAGGTAATTTAGAAACATTGTTATTAATTACTGGTTGTCTTAGCACATTGAATTGATTGACTTGAGTGAAATCATATATAGTTGATTTTTGTATCATCTTTATGATCTTCCTTGGTTAAGCTAGAACTTAGTTTCTTTCAGAAAACTATCTATTAATGCTAGGAATCCTAGAGGTCTATACCTTGTTGATGTATGTGACAAAGTGGTCATGTCTAGTACCGATATATATTATCATAACCTAGGGAAGTGCAAGTTTTCACCCTAATAGTCGACTCTTAGGAGAACTACATGGGACTTCAATCACATTCAAAAGTGGGTATACAGACAATCCTTGGGTGAAGGATGGCCCTATGACCCAAGTTTGTAGGCAAGGGTTTAAGGGATAACTCCAAGGTTTGGGGTTGTTCCTAAACTTGATTATTTCTCTTTTTTTAGTATGCTTCAGATTGAGGCTAAATTTGCATTAGATGGTTTTGATCTCATCTTCCAGTTACTATGTCTCCACTATATGGGTTTGAAACAATGAAAGGCAACCCATCATCATCAAGCCTATCTACTTTGAGGTTTGTGGTATTCAACTTTCCAAAATCTACTCTAGTTCAATCTTGGATGAACTTTTAGAGTCATTGTCATCATGGTCTGTCTCGATGTGAATGTGTGAGAATGCCTTTAATATTATTTAAACAAAAAGAATCAAAATTTATATGTTGTACATTATGGCCTTATGTCTTGGATCATTAACAAGCATGGGAGGGAATGGGTTAGCCTTGAGACAAAGTGAGGTGTATCCTTCTAGGAAAGGACATGATGAACTTGGCCATGACATGGCTATGGATGAGTTAGGGAAACTTGTTAGCATGTATTTAATGGCAATGGTGACTTAAGCCATTATGATTTCATGGTCTGTCTCGATGTGAATGTGTGAGAATGCCTTTAATATTATTTAAACAAAAAGAATCAAAATTTATATGTTGTACACTATGGCCTTATGTCTTGGATCATTAACAAGCATGGAAGGGAATGGGTTAGCCTTGAGACAAAGTGAAGTCTATCCTTCTAGGAAGGGACATGATGAACTTGGTCATGACATGGCTATGGATGAGTCAGGGAAACTTGTTAGCATGTATTTAATGGCAATGGTGACTTAAGCCATTATGATTTCATGGTGAACAACTCTTATTAAGTGTGGATGGTCTACTTGCTCTAAATATGTACTCGATTTTGTTTTGAGTTTAGGACAGAGTTCTTTATGATTGCCTTTGCCAACTGTGGGCATTTAACAATAAGTATTATTGAATATGGTTGGGTATCTTGTCTTTATATCTAATTGGTGGATGAATAAATGATGTCTTATGATTGGTAATATACAAAAATGATATATACTCAAAAGCAAGACATTTTTTAATATTACTAATGAGAGTTAATTTTTGTTTAATAAATAATGTGTTTCCAAATAATAATTGAATTAAGTAATGGTTATAAATATTATTTTATAAGTTGGTATTTGTTTATGTATATATGTTGAGTAAAGGCCAGCTTATGTGAGTTCAATTTGTTACTTGTGTTAATAATTTGACCTCAAGACCAATAGGATCCAATGTATAGGTTTGTGGATCATTTTATGTGGCATATATCTAGGTCAACTTAACCAATATTTGTTAACGATTGTGATATGAGGTTATGTGTATTTGGCTATAAAATGACCCTCACATGTCAAAATTGAGTCTCGTACAGGTTCAGATAGCTAATTGTCACTAGAGTTGTGCAAGTGACAAATGTTAGGGGTTATCCACTATATCTTAAGAATTAGTTATCTTTCACCAATAGCACAGAGGTGAAAGATGTTGAGAGCTATCTATGGTATGATGTAATGTCCCTTTTTGGGATAACCCTAAATCTTGTCCTCTTAGATCCTTATTTCTTGATTCTGATCTAATTATATTTTTCCCTTCATAAAATACAATTTATTCCCTTATTTCTGAATTCATAAAATAAGTAATACTAACTATTCCCTTCTTCCAATCCATCGACGCCCAAGTTGGTGTTTCTATATTCTTCTTTTTCCTTATCGATCATCTTCCAATTCTATTTATATATCTATGTTTCCATGAAGGGAGGCATCCTTTGGATAGAGACACCCCTCTCAAAGTCTTAACACTTAATTAACCTTGATTGCTGCCTCAAACTATTTATAATTCATTTAAGTGCTTCCTTTCTATATATTCCATCGCTGCTTTTGTCTTCATGATAATTCAATTATATCACTAAGTTACTTACTGGCTGTTATACCCACAGGTATATTCAGATGCTTTATCCTTTTCTATTCCCTATGATTACTTCCTCCTCTCCAAATCCATAATCGATTGGATCATTTGTCTTCTATATGCTTGTATAATAACTGATTCATAGGCTGATAAGAATAAGAAACTATCAAATATAAAATCTCATATATATAGTCTGCGATATGATAACATTCAATATATAGATCTCCATTTTTCCCCCCTTGGAAGACTAAGAATCTTCTTATATAGCTTATGACTAGGGGAGAGGTTGCATCCTTTCAAAAGGTGATGTCCTCATGAAAGAAGGCGCCTTTTTTTTATTTACTAATCGCTGTTTTTATATTTTTATTATGAATCGCTGCCATATGCTCCTCACATTATATCTGTTGCTCCATGTAATTCTTTTAACTTAATCGACTCTTATTATATAACCAGTTGCCTTATGATATATTCATTGCTTGTTATTATTTAGTTATTGTTCTTGCGACTCATAAAATAGTACCCCGCACAAGATGCTTAATAATGAACAACTCTCCATAGGCATTTAGTCTTTTCGGGTTCCCGTCACCCAGGTATAAACAACTTACTGCCGATCCACGCCAGATCTTATCTTTCCCAATGAAGATAGGCAGTAGTTCCTTGGTTCCAAACCATAAACTCCTTTGAGCATGGTGTTAGTGTCTACTTTGATGAATTCCGATAATCATGCCTAGAGCGGTGATACATTCAGAGTGGTGGTATCGACCGGGAGTAAATAGACTTCAGTCAAAACTTAATGCTCGATGGTTGTCACGGACGACTCTCAAACTCACGACTTCACAATGGACGGTGAATAATATGCTCAATGATTTCCCGATAGCCTGGCTTATAAACATATACTATGCGAGACAACCCGACTTGCGAACATGTGTAATCCTTTTGATATACTACGCTTTTCATATCTTTCGAAGTATGAGTTATCTCGAATCAACGTAGCTTATAATATCGATTTAATTCATCGTAGCATAATTATATATTATCGTTGCCTCAATTTATTAGCTTATGAGTTCGTCCAATAATACTGATAGCCATACTCAATTAGATGACCAGCTTTGTATTGGCTCTTTTCTTATTACTCCGTTTCAATAACATATAATGAGGCGGCTGTAATGCCTCTTAATATAATTTTATATATTTTAATATCTCTTATAACATAGTGGTAATATCTAAACTATTAATATCTATACTTTAATATTCATAGTATAATAATTATAATTATAATATTGTCTTTGACAATTATAATTATATCGAATGGTTTATGTTCTTAATATGTATTTTGTTATCTTTAATGTCTCAATTCTCCTTGTAATGTCCCTTTTTTATTTATCTAAAAGTTTTGTCTTTAGCCTTCTTGATCAAGATAATCAATAAATTCAGAGTCAATAATTTATTGCTAAATTCTCAATTCTAATAAAAATTACCTTCAAAGCAAAGTACCACCCTCTAAGTTGCTTCTTCAATAGATTACGAAATATTATAATGAAATGATTTATCTCCTTCACCAAATCTGCATTCTATTCTTCTTCTCAAAACTTTATATATTTCTTTATTCACATTCCTCACCAATCTGCTCTTAGATGATGCACCATATATGCTTCCTTATATATATATATATATATATACATACATATCTGTTGTTATACTTCAGACTTTTGTATGTCTGATTTATCCTTTAATTCCATACGTGTTTGAGTAAGCCTCCTTAATATTTCCTTATTCATATATCTCCCCTTTTGATCTGCTATAGAAGAGAAAACAGTTTTTAAAACCATTCAATGATTTCCCTTCGCTTCTTATTACCCTTTTATATGTCCATGTCCCCTCCATAAGAGACGCACCACTTTGGATAGGGTTGACCGTTGAAATGGTCAGTCCTTAGGATTAATTATTATTTACTAAGTATAATCGTTGCTAAGGATTAGTGAATCGCTGCATCCCTTTTAAATTATCTGTTGTGTTTAGAGGCTGCTTAGGAATCGGGCTTTGTTCTTTGTTTATTATATTTTATATTTTGTATTTGTTTATTTAGTATAGATAGCAACAAAAATATTTTGGGGAAAAAATCTGCAAATCAAAAGTTTAAGATTTTTTAAAAAAATGTAAAAAATTGTAAAATAAGAGACAAAAACTGTTTTTTTTTTTAAATTGGAAGGCATTTTCATAACAATAGAGTTATAGAGAGCAAATAAAATAGAGAGTTTAACTGATGAATCATAGAAAATAGGTTTTGTTGTTTATATTCATATCGCTGATTACATTGCATTCCACATCTTTCAAAGCATTAGTTCACAATGCATAACTGATCGATGCAAAAATTTCAATTACAATATAGTTTGTACAAAGTCAACCTATAAACAGAATACAAAGTTTCAAAAAATCAAAAGTAGCCAATGACTCTTGCTAGTTGCTACTATAAATAGAGCTATGCTAAAGGGATGCAGGTCCTGATGATGAAGCTTCTGGGGCTTTGCCTCTCCTAAGTGGTTCAGTCAAATGAATATCAAAGTTGGACTCCACTAGGATCTCAAAATCCTCAGCGTCAAGAGATTCATCACCAACAATCCACTCATTGTCTGGATCAAAAATTGCCTCAAAGAAATGTGGTCTCATAGTGATGGAATGCCATGACAATCAATAGCAACCACATTTCTTTGAGGTAAATTTTCAACCAGTTCACTACCTTGTCTATGCTACCACATTTTTCATACATGTCTACCAAAGCATTTGATCAAACAGTTCACTGCCTTGCTGCTATGGCTAAAAGCCTAAAACAAGTGCTTTCGAAGAAGCTATGGATGCTTGGAAAAAATCTATCAAAGCTAATAGTAAACAACAAGCTATGGTCTCATGGTTTTTTTTCGGACGAAAATCAGCGTGCTTTTATTCGCATTTTTTTGTAGGTTTTAAACGCATTTTTTTGGCAATTTTGCAGTTTTAAATGGGAAAAAATCATCCAGCATGCAGATTTTTTAAAAATCGGGATTAATCGGATTTTTTTCCAAATTTTTGTTACTATAATATATAACATAGGTTATTATATTTATGATATTTATACCATATCTTATCATTGTAATATATCATATTTATGATATGTATTATCATTATAATATTTATAATGATATTTATAAATATCACCTATTATCCTTATAATCAAATTCATGATATTAGCATTATAATATTTGTTATTCTATAATATTTATATAATAATTATAGTAGTTATCTATGATAATCATGATTATGATAATAATGGTTAAATGGTAATTATATTTATAATATTATCTTGATAATAATAATTATAATAAACATATATATATATACACACATACACACACACATACATACATACATATGTGTGTGTGTGTATGTATATACATGCACACACACACACACACACATATATATATTTTATTTATTTGCATTTCAATATTTGGTTATTTCTATATTTTAGTGTTGCACTTCAGGTAACATGACAGTCCACCCCGCCCAAGATTGCTTGTCCTCAAACAATCACAACTAAGATTGTAAGAATAGTGCTCCCTTGTGTATCACAAATTTGAGGGAGTCACACTTTTCCACTTCAATAGTTACAACTTTTCATTACTACAATTGGCTACTAATAATATTCCAGTTTTAATAGTTAATTTGTTAGTGCCTCCCAACCCCAAGCATTTTGACAGACAATATTAACATTTTCATAATTTTTTAGCATAAAGTAATCACAATGATGAGCTCCACATGAATCAGAAATTAAAGCAAACAACCAAGTAGCTCAACCAAGCAGGCAAGGAACTCAAGCAGGCAAACAAGTAGCTCAAGCAAGCAACCAACTAGCTCAAGGACATAGGCAAGTAGCTCAAATAGGCAAACAAGTAGCTCAAGCAACCAACCAACTAGCTCCAACACACAAGCAAGTAGCTCAAGTAGGAAAACAAGTAGCTCAAGCAAGCAAGCAACCAGCTCAAGCACACAGGTAAGGAGCTCAAGCACACAGGCAACCAACTCAAGTAGACAGGCAAGTAGCTCAAGCACACAAGCAACCAACTCAAGTAGACAAGTAGGTAGCTCAAGCACGCAAGCACCTAGCTCAAGCAAGTATTAAACACCGTTGGTGTTACTTTTTTAATTGACCTTATGATTAATAAAATCATATATTATAAAGGTCATTAACCACCATTAACAATAACATCCACTTATAATTTAATTATTATTAAAGTTAATACTTTAATAATAATTAATAAATCATTACTCCATTAATACCCATTATATCAACATTAAACTAATTCTGCCAACACCACAAGGTTACCCATTCCTTCCACTACTCATCAGAATGGCTTACTATAAATAGTAAGGTTGGACCCAAATGTCCAAGTGACTTACTAAAAATAGTGAGTGCAAACGGAGCCTGAAACACCTTAGGAAGGTTATCCCTGAATACCACCAAACACTGGAGAAGATAACTCCCAAATAAGGCCCTCTAATCACCAACATTAAAGCTTACGAGCACCCATTGATAGGCTAAACCACCAAAACACTGAAAATGGCTAAGGAGGGGACATTACAATCCGCCCTCCCTGAAATTGCTTGTTCTCAAGCAATCTCAACTTTGGATCCCTATCAATCACTGTCTGAAGAAAGAACATAACACCACCTAGATCCCAAGGGAAAAACTGTGGTTTGTCCTTCTTGCCTCCAGGTAACTCCTGTTGTACCAGTCTAACCACACCAGATATACCATGTTGGCTAAGATCAACCCCTGTATCATGTGTCCCATAAGCATGATCATCCTGTAGAGGCAACTCTGGATACCTGCAAAGTTTGCTTCCCTCACCCGTGGAAGGAGATATAAGTACATTTTGGGTAGAGAGTCAGCAAATACAACATCTACTAAAGATTAAAGCATCATTCATTATTAGACACACAACCATTGTTTAGGCAATAAATATTAAGGGAATAGAATTGAGAGTTTCAAGCTCCATGTATAACTACTATCTAGAATTGAATAGCACAAAGGTGAAAGACATTTAGAGCTATCTTTCACCAATAGCATAGAGGTGAAAGATGTTGAGAGCTATCTATGGTATGATGTAAACACAACCTAGCCAGTTATCACTAGTACCATGTAAGTGACATATGCTAGGGGCTAATCATCATGTCTTAAGGTCGAGTCAACTATCATTAGTAGCAAGGAGATGATGGATGCCAAAAGGTACCAATGGTATGATAGGGCTTAGCCAGCTTTCACTTTTATCATGTAGGTAATAGATTTCACAAGCTACCTCTTACTAGGATGCACTAACTTTTGCCAATAGCGTGGAGGTAATAAATGTCAAGATCCACAAGATTGAAAAATTCAACAAGCTATGGAAATGTTATTAACAACCTTATCTAATGTGTGTTGTTACACTTACACCTTATCTGGTGATGATTACTAGTACAGGATGTTTGCCCATCACCACAACTAGTGCAAAGAATTAAGTAAAAGGATGGGACCCATTTTGTAGTATGGGATGCACCAACATTCCTTTTTCTAGCTGGGATACACTTAAATGGTAAGTGTTATTAAACTAAAAGAAGGAAAAGATGCTTGTAGTAAAGTTGTAACTACTTCCTTTTGGTTAGTTGGTCACTATGTGCTTGTGAGGTTGTTAAGTTATTCACATTATGTATATGCATTGGGTATCTAAGCTAGTCATCATGTGTACCTATGATGTGGGTAAGAGCTAGTCACCCTATGTCTAGGCAATGAAATCTGAGCTAACCCCCATGTGTACTTGTGAGGAGTATACGAGCTAATCACCTATAAGTGTGCAATACAAGCGAGAGCTAGCCATATTGTGTATAGATGATGTATGCTTGAGCCAATCACTGTGAGAACATGTAATGTTGGAATGATATGTTCCTTGTCTGTTTTGGTGTGCATGGAGCCAACACTTCATTGGAATGTGTTTGATATCATTTTATTACATGATTGAATTAAATCAAAAGCATAAGCTCAATGAATAGTTGTGGTTTAAATTTGAGGTCAAAGATCTCATCCCAGATTTGAAGATGTAATTTCTCTATTATTGTTGTACAAACTATGGCGCCTCTAATTCCCAAAAGTGATGCATAGATACATAGGCAAAGATATTATGAATGAACTATCAAGGTTTAAGTCTAGATCTAGGTATGACCCTGACATTGGGAGCTTACCACATTCTAGTGTAAGTATATGAATGGTCGCCTATTGTCATTGCCACAACTGTAGTTGGAAGTTATAAAGTCAGAACTTCCTTGTTGTGAATTAATAGTAACCAAAAGATGGTTATAACAGTACTTAAATCTGTTATTGTGTACTACCATATCTGGTTGCTTCCCAATTGAAGATTATAGACATCTAATTTTGAAAAACATATCAAAGTAATCTCATTCTGAAATATTTTCAACAGAGGGAAGAATCTAGCACAAGAAGTGCTGAATGAATTTTTGATAACCATAGAGATCTATAGCAGGCTTATAAAGTACAACAAGAGAAGTGACTTGCTAGGTTATTTTGAAATGGATAGTGAAAAGATCGGTTCTATGGTTTGCAATATACATGTGTGGGGAAGTGTGCATTTATCCTCACAATGAAAATACCTCTTTGATGAACATGAGCGAGAAGTAGATTCATATCTATCATTTCTCCCACCCAAGCAAAAGGCATCCCCCACTGGTTATGCTATATTCAATTGCTTCAACAAGGTTCTGTTTCAAAATGGAGCCAAAGGAACAACAGTCCTAAACTGATTATTTTAGAATTTAAACACTCATTATCATGCATGGCTACAGGATCCAAAGACTGGCATTGTAACACTTGGAGGGAATGAGCTACATTTAGTAGCCATGCAATCTGGGGACAGCCAGGAACAGGTGCCATGCTTTTGGGGATTTAATTTAGTTGGAGGACTCTATGCTGCTTGTCTTGGAATGTTGAACCTTAGATGCCTGGCAGCGGTCTTTTATTTAAATGAAACACTAACTTATGCTCGTTTCAAGATCACAACGCGGCCCTTAATTGGAAGATTTTGGGAGAGGTTGATCCTAAACTTGTGGCTGGAATGTCAACAGAGACAAAAAGATATCAAGCTGACCAGAAAGCTTCAAAGCAGTTTGTTGAAAATGATCATATTTATGACAATGGGAAGTTAATCAAGGCTCAGTCTGAAATTGTGCCAGCTCCATCCGAAAACCATCAACCTCTTGGATGTCCAATTATAAGATGGTGTGAATAGAAAATTATATTAACATGCATCGATCCCAATAATCGAGATACTAGTCTCCTTGTTATCGTGTGGCCATCTTGGGAAGAAATAAGAAATTGTCGAACTGCTAATGGGCACAAGCGGTTTGAGGTTTTCGTATGCACAATACCAGGGGAAAAAAAAGCTTTGGAGATGTGGAGACTTCTTGATCCCGTGGCAAGCTTAATTAGTCCTAAGGATCTTCATAGTTGTGTTGTTTATGTCAAGCCAGGTTTCAGAAAGTTTTTACCGAAAGTCTTTCATATTGGAATTTGTCATCCCAAGATGGCGATGGTAATTGATGATCAAATGAATGTCTGGGAGGATAGACATCAATCTCAAGTACATGTTGTTTCAGCTTTTGCACCATACTGTGCTCCAATGGCAGAGACAAGTAATCCTGATCCAGTATTACTCATTGCACGAAATACAGTTTACAGTGTCAGAGTTCGTTTTTTTAGCGATTTGGATAAGGGCTTTTTAAAAAGGATGGCTTGTATATCGAATGAAAGTGATTGTCAGGACACAGAGGAAAAATTGTATGCCGAAGTGGCAAGACAAGAATGCAAACAAGATCAAAGGAGGAAACAAATAAGTCTTCAGAGTTGTAGACCAAGAGGACACATCTCTTTGAGGCATTCTGTGAAGCAGTTCACCTGCGTTGTCTATGTTTCCACATTTTGCATACAATACCTACATGTCTACCAGGGCAGTTGCAACTATAACATCGGACAAAAATCTCCGTATCATTGGGTAGATGTCCATACCCTGTTCCAAATCTCCAATTTTGGCACGGGCAGGCAGGATGCTGGCAAAAGTTGTGGAATTTGTCTTTACATCTGGCAATTGCATTTGCTTGAAAGTTTGTAAAGCCTTTTTAAAAAATCCATTCTGTGAATATTTTGCAGTCATGGCATTCCATAAGACAACATTTTTCTTTGAGGCATTTTGTCAAACAGTTCACTGCCTTGTCTATGCCTCCACATTTCGCACGCATGATACAAATTGCAAGTGGTAAACCAATGGAGTTTCCTTGTTGACGGGTCAGGTTAAGAATCTTCAAAGACATGCCTGTGTGCTAAATTTGAGTAATATGTATAAATTTTTAAAACAAAAAAGATTATTCAATTATATGCATTCAGAAACTCTAAATCTTTCCCAGAACAAGCAAATTTTGACTTGCATATAATAAGTTCTCAACCTATTATAAAAGCTAAAGAATGACTGTTCTGTACAGTGCAGAAACCTAATTGTATTTGTAGATGCACCCAAACATGCCTGTGTGCGAAATTTGAGTAATATGTATAAATTTTTAAAACAAAAAAGATTATGCAATTAAATGAATTCAGAAACCCTAAATCTTTCCCACAACAAGCAAATTTTGAATTCATATAATAAGTTCTCAACCTACTATAAAAGCTAAAGAATGACTGTTCTGTGCAGTGCAGAAACCTAATTGTATTTGTAGATGCACCCAAACAGAATTTGAACTAAAATAATAAACCTAATAAATGAGATTTGTTTGGACCAATGCTTGAAGAGACTTCCTGACCGCTCAGTGCTGTGCTATCTAAGAGCATCCTACTTATTTTCAAACAATATAGCATAAAATGTAATTATTTGAAATAAACTAAGAAGAGTAATATTACTTATCTCTGAACTCATTCTTAATAAGAGAGTGCGGTGGCGGACTGGGCCTAACAGAGTGGCGGATTTATCCTCCGGTGGCGGACCTGTCCTGCTGTGGTGGACCTGTCCTGCAGTGGCGGACCTGTCCTGACAGAGTGGCAGACTAGTCCTCACAGAGTGGCGGATTTGTCCTAACAGAGTGGCGGACCTGTCCTCCAGAAGGTAAAAATTTCAAGTTTTCCTGAATTGTCTTTTGGTAAAATAGGAACATAGTTTAATTAAAGGGGTGTCAATAAACCTTGCTTGGCATGTTTGGGAAGGCTATTTGACGTATCCAAGTCCTTTTGAGTCACCTATTTTTCACTTTCTTAGTGGGACCTGCTTGGGGATTTCATCACCCCAAGGGACGATTCTAACTACGCGTACTGGTGGGGTATATAAAGGGGGGAGAGCGAAAGCTATACCCCAATCCAACCATGTTGTAATTGGCGAAGCGTCGGGATGACGTGAAGAGTTGGTCCGAGCCTCTAGTATCTCGCTAAGGTTCCCGACTCACGCTTGTAATTGGTTGGTGTTCACGGTTTGGGCCTCACGTACCGTGCGTATATCGAGGACTCCTTAGCAACCATGTTCATCCTAGAGTAGAAGACTTTGTTGGCCATACCCATTTCTACTAATCTTAGGGTTGTGCTGCTTGAATTGTCTTTCTTGTGCAAAAACCAGTGATTATCGATTTGGCCAAGTCTTTTTATGATTGCTACAATTTGGGTCATTTTCCTTTGCCATCCATCAAAAAACCAAGCTTAAGCTTATCCTTTGGCGGACTTAACCTTATCTTTTAGCAAACCTGTCCTAGTGCAGTGGCAGATCTGTCCTAGTGCAGTGGCAGATCTGTCCTATTTCAGTGGTGGATCTGTCCCAGTGCAGTGGCGGATCTGTCCTAGTGCAGTGGCGGACCTGTCCCAGTGTAGTGGCAGACTTGTCCTAGTGCAGTGGCGGATCTGTCCCAGTGCAGTGGCGGATCTGTCCTACTACAGTGGCGGATTTGTCCCTGTGCAGTGGCGGACCTGTCCCTGTGCAGTGGCGGACCTGTCCCTGTGCAGTGGCGGACCTGTCCCAGTGCAGTGGCGGACCTGTCCTTATGCAGTGGCGGATTTGACCTTCTGCTCTTTCTTCTCGGGGTCCCCATTTCCACACTGTTTATCCGATTGACTCCGTTCAAAGGCAATTCTTCTCGTTTTTTCGTGCTCTTTTTGATGATATATACCACTTCATACTTTTGAGAAGTTCATCGGGGCACCTTTTTCTTCACCATTTGCCTCCTCGAGGGGGTATACCCTACCATTCTCATCCGTTTGCTTGTTCTGAGTAAACGTTCATCCATTTAACATATTCTTTCATCATTCTGAACTCTCGTTCTATCATTCTGATCATCCGTTTACTCGTTCTGAGTAAACTTTCATCCATTTCACACATCCTTTCATCATTCCAAGCTCTCATTTTGTCATTCTGATCACCCATTTACTTGTTCCGAGTAAACATTCACCCATTTAACACATCCTTTCATCATTCTGAACTCTCGTTCCATCATTCTGATCATTCATTTACTCATTTTGAGTATTCATTCATCCATTTCTCCAATCAAATCATCGTTTTCCCCACCCAAATCGAAGCTTCATCTCGGGTTATTATCCAAACTGACCAAAGTGTCTGATTTGATCGTCATCATTAACATTTACTTAGGATTGTCATCCGTCCTAAATTAATCATCGTTGGCCCAATCAATTCACCTTCAATCTCAAGGTGGATTCGGTGCTGCAATCATCCATTCATCCATTAATCTAATCAATCAGTAGCCTACGTCACCTAGGATAATCTCTGAACGGGGTTCGTAGTCCCTTTCGTCATCCTATCCAATCCATCATCTGATCTTTCAATCAATTAATCAATCAATCCAATCCTATCCAATCACCTTTGACCCAATCAATCTACTCCCATCTCGAAGCAGATTCGATGTCGTAATCATCCTTTGATAATCCAATCCAATTGTCAGAATCAATCCCATCCAATCATCATCCAATCATCCTAATTTGAGCTTTAATCCAATCTCGATCTGAGCTTGTCCTAAATCCTGATTTGGGCTTTTGTCCATTTCCATCCAAAATCTTTCATCCATCCTCTTTATCCTTTCATCATCATGAATTCTTATCCTCCATCAATAGTGGTCAAGGCAAACCCTAATTACGTCGACGACGATAACGAAAGTCTTGTTGATCAAGAGGTATACGACATAGATCCCCTTGACACTATCATTGCTAGTAAGCTTACTCCACCCACATTCCAAAATCCAATCACCCCATTGAGTTATCCCATCATGTCTTCATCCATGCCTAATCAGACTCCTTATGCTACCTTTGACAAGGGATATCCATCATACCCATCATATCCTACATCTACATCATCCTCTTATCCAACACCCACATCCTCTTATCCTAGTCTGCCATCACAATACCCTCATCCTAATCCATCGTCCACATCCTCCTATCTCAATCCTTCATCCGCATACACCCACTACCCTAATCTCCCATACCATTCCACTCAACCTAATCCTACATTCACACCTTCTTATCCTAGTCAAACACACCCATCAACTTACCCTAATCCGACATATGCATCTCCCTATATTAATACAACACCTGCATCTTCCCATCCTAATCCACCATCCCAATACCTTTATTACAACACGCCGCCCATATCTTCTACCAACGATCCACCGTCCATGTCATCCTATCCTAATTCCCCATGCCCATATCCTTACCTTAATCCTCCATCCAGTCTTAATCTTCCATCTAATCCTAGTCCACTAATCCATAAACCTTCATCCACTCCCACCTCACCATCTCAGCCTAGCATATCCAAGTTTCTCCAAGGACTTATAACAAAGGAAACATCCCCCACTCCACACATTGCAGTCATGGAACCATGTCATCCCAACCCATCATCCATGGTCGTTAGTGATGAGACCCTTCTCCATCCAACACCTATCATTGACGATACCACCACATCCGCTGAATCCATTGAGTCCCCATCTCCTACCATCACATCCTCTGAATCCACTGAGTCCCCATCTCCTACCATCACATCTACCAAGTCCGTTGAACACCCACCCCCTACTCCGAAAGCTGTCAAACCTATTGACGACACCCAAATCCAATCCACTTCTTCCACTCCTACTATCCATTCCCAAGAATATTTTGAATCCTCCATCCTTCCATCTTCCCCACTTGAAGAGTCCCCCCATGACTCCATTATCATGCCTCCCGCACACGATGAGTCATGCCAAGAGCCTAATCCAAAGCATGCCAACATATCCCCTCCTCCAGATCAAGATCCTACCATCCCATCTAGTCTACCACAAGATCACAATCACCCATCCATTCCATCCCATGATCCTCTTGACATTCAAGATTCTACCGCTCCATCTCCATCTCCATCGCATGAGTCCGCTACCACAAAATCCAATCCTATCATATCCCCTACTCCCTCTCCAGATACAACCCATCCAAATGTTGCTATCCCATCATCTCCTTCTCAGGATCCCCCATCATCGCCTAAAAATGCTATCCCCACACCGCTTGCATATCCCCTTGGTACTTTCACATTCTTCCATGGTGGCCTCCTTGCAGAAGAAAAACAAGTGTATATACCACCCATCATCCCCCACCTAATAATGGACTCGCATCATGTTTTCGAATAACAAAATCCTATCATGGATCGAATGCTCAAGAACATGAACTATCAAGGAAAAGGTCTAGGCCTTCACGAGCAAGGTATTTTAGAGCCCATCCAAGTCAAAGAACAAATCTGCATGCAAGGTCTTGGATCTATTCCACAAGACTCACAATCTAAACACATTGGTACAACCTCTAGACGTCCTCAACAAGCCTTTTCCAAAAGAAATGTGGCTCTTCCCATCGCTCCACCAAATCATATGCTGCCATCCCTCCTCCTCTATCGTATCACCTCAAAACAACCATCCATATTCCTCCTTCATCTGCTCCATCCATTTTGGGTCCTTACATCCCTCCATCCACAATCTCCCATCCTTCATCTACTGCATCCATCTTGGGTTCTTATGGCCCTCCACCCACTCTATCCATCTTGGGTCCGTATATCCCAAGATCACCTCCTCCATGGGTATGTGCAGGATCATGGTGCGCCAAAAAGTGGCAATATTATGGGGGTTATGTGGCTGACGACTTTTTTTTCACCCAAAATTAATGAAACAAAAAGGGTTTTTAGAGGAGATTCTCATCTTTCCAAAAATATCAATTATGATTTAATTTGAATTTAATAAATAATTATTATTCATTTTCTATTAGAATTACGACTAAAGTCCTGATTGATAGGCTGATTGAAAAACATCTATAACTTTCAAACGGTATCATATTTTTTGAATCAAACATGCATCACATTTTATGCGCTTCACATACTATAGGATTAAAAAGAAAAATTAAATTTCATGAAGTTTTGACCAAGTTAAGGTGGTCGACAGACAAGTTTTTATATTTTCTTAAAAGTTGTAATAAAAATTCATACTAATTATTTACTTGGAAAAAAAATTATAAAAAATATGCATCACATCCGGACATGAGTCCTCTACTTATATATAAAATCTTTACAAAAAATATTATCATTTTATTATATTAGGTGGTCGACAGACACCTACTTTTATTTTTTCCTAAAATTTAAGTACTAATGCGATTGAAATTCTCTCAAATTTTCACCAAATAGATTTTATTTATTTTTAAATAAACCTAGTATTTTAGAAACTAAATTCAATTTTCTACAAATTCTTATTCCTACATATTTTTGAAATAATATAGATAACTTATTCAAATATTTACGTCAAGTTGCCTAACACTGATTTTTCTGAATTTTTTGCCACTTAAGGGCCTATTTTTTGCACGATGATCCTGCACATACCCCCATTTCATTCGCTCATCCATCCAACACCTATCCATGTCATCCATCATAAACATCCCTCTCGCATATCCCATAATCAGGATCAACAAAGGCACATACCTAAACATACCCCATCTACACATAATCCTCATAATCCTACCTCCATTGCTCCACATCATCCATCTCCTCACACCCATCCTATTGCTAGTACGAGCACTTTGGATGCCAGAGTAACAATGCATCAATCTAAACACCCACATGAATCTAAAGCTTCCCATGTCCCCTCTAAAAGACATGGTAAAGAAAAGAAAAACAAAATCCCAAATCAAAATCAAATCTATAGCTCGCAAAGAGCCAGCAAAGCAAAGATCAAAACCATGTGGATCCCAAAGCAAAAAGATGCAATGCCATCAAATGAAAAATCTGTAAGAACATCCAAAGTTGCTAATCCAAAAGCTAACCATACCCACCTTTCATCTCCTAAGTCTGTTTTGGGTCCCTATGTCCTGAAATTCACTATTCCATCTCCTCCATTATCCCCACATTCTCTATCCATTCATCCTTTTATCTTTTCACATCCATCACCACATGTGCCAATGTTGGTCCTGAACTCATCTCCCCATCACATATCCACCCCATCATTCCAGCCATACACTTTCCAACATCCCGCCCATTATCCCATGTATCTCCCCCATCGAATCCCTCTAATTCATCCTCTTGCATAATCCATTTATCCTCATAAGGTTGTACCAACATCCAACAGTCGGTTCGAACAAGGGCTATTAATACCTCATATAGAACTTGATGCTTGATTCCTTCATCCATATCCTTATCGCATGTCTTCTAAATCCACTTATTTGCCTCCCTATCCTTATCCATCTCCTTTCGCATGCTATCCAAAAGATCAAAAATAAAAAAAATCAAAAATCAAAAAAATAAAATAATAAAGAGAAATAATCTGTCCAATGGTGAAAACTTGGCAAACAAGCACCTTGGATAAGTACCATGATGAAAACCTGGCAAACAGGCGTCATGCGTAAATCCCTATCTGCACTTGGGGGCAACTTCCTGATTTGCATTCCCTCCATCCGCTACGCTTCCTGCTACGCTTTCGGCTATGCACCCATCTTATTGCTATACATCATTTTCGTCCATCCCCTCCATCCTATCGAGCTTACACATCCTTCTTGGCATATCTCATTTATCCTAATCCTTCCATCCTCCTTGTGATCTTGATAACAATGGGGCAAACATATAAGCATGCTTTGGACACCTCTTAGTATACATTCCCCTCAACTGTACACTATCCTAATCCTCATTCGCACTCGACTATCTTCCTTATCCACTCGTCATGCTACCTCCCATATCCCTTCCTTATCCATGCATCCTATCTTCATCCATCTCACT